>JAUCMT010000013.1:15687340-15715309 GCA_032357475.1 Enteromius thamalakanensis
TATATATATACACTTATTTATTTTTTTATTCTTTTGCATACAGTATATAAGCAAATAACAAGATAGTCAATTATCATAATCATGTAGAGCATTATATTTGGGGTAATTACATACTATAAACAAATTTGTTTATTCTGCATTTTTATGAAGAAACTTATGCGTGTTATTTTTTTGCCACCTAATATTACAAAGTGTATTGTGTGGCTGGTACACAATGTATTTGTATGACCCTCTGCAGACATGCTGTGACAGTTTTCAGACATTCACAGAAGGGGAAAATGCCATAAACGGTGGTCATGATGAGTTAAATGTCCCCCTTGGCTTCAGCGGCCACGTGGTTCTTATATACAATCAAAGCAACATGGTCAAATGGCCCTCTTTCCAAGGTATTTCAATATATATGTAACTTAAAAAATTAAAATGATCATGGCTCCTTTCCATTCTCACACGTTCTGTGTTTTGCCTTGTGATTGTTGTTAGTGCTAAAGCATTTTCATGTCACATGGGGTGTTTGCATGTAACGTGCTGTCACTTTTACATGACTGCTGCAACCTTTCATGCCTGTGCGCTTTGACCACAAGAACATCTGCATCCTTTCTGAAACTCACGTCAGAGACAGAGTGGGAGAAACCCGCAGCGTTAAACAGACACACATGGCAGGTCTATGTCAAATGCATGTTAGAAAACTTGTATCTAAATATGGACAGCTTGTGTACGCCACGCATGCTTAATCCACACTAATTTAATTCATATAAATAGCTTTATGTGCATATATGTAATTGTGCTGACATGCTTGCATTTTATTTTCTCCGTAAGCTCTTTAAACTCACTCGCACACAGACAAACAGACAGGCCATGTGTCATCAGTAAAGCATTTATTTATTGATGAAGGTGTCATTACACTGATAAGTCTATTTAAATGACAAACTGCGCTGCTACCATCATTATGTACACAAAGGTGCTTTCATTTCTATTTGTGCTCAGTACCTGCTATGACGTACATATAGCACACTACGGAAGCAGACATACACATGAATTAAGCAATGCTAATCGTCCAAAAGTCTGTTAAGCTAGCATTTAGGAGACTTTTCTATATTCTCTCCATTGCAAGGTTTTGTGCGTAAAGTTGTAGTTATTTTTCCTGTGGGGTGAAACACAAGCCTAAAGAAAGTTGGTTTCCTAACAGTTTCTAAAGAAACAGTTCAGCCAAATTAAAAATGTTCCCATTATTTGCTCATCTTGTCCCAAACTAATATGACTGACTTTCTTTGAAACACAAAAGGAGACGTAAAGACGTTTAAAATGCAATGAAAGTAAACAAGAGTGTGACAGATCTAAAAAGCACAATAAAATCACAAAATTAGTTTAGACAGCTTAAAAGTAAGACACATGGTAGCTTTTTGTGAGAAACTGAAATGTTTGTAATACTTGACTGGCATGGTTACCATTCACTTTCATTGTATTGAAACAGAGCAGCTTGGACATGCTGAAAAAAAACTCCTTTTGTGCTTTAAAAGTCATACATGTTTAGGTCTCGGGTATTTTGGGGTGAACTGTTCTTTTGAGAACATGACTATAGCACCAATACAATCATGTGCATGTATTAAACACAATTTTTTTTGTTAACTCGAACACAACAGCCGTACTTTATCCATATGCCTCTGTTTGACACAGCGAACACAATGTTTGCTGATCAGTTCAGACAGATGATGCGGTCATTCATGTAAAGGCAACAAAATCTTCTTGCTTCAGTGTAATCCTGTATAGCATGACTTTAATAGACCTGGATAATAATCAGATAATACTGGACAACATTGATTGAAACTGAAAGATCCAGACCATAAGATTTTAAACAACCTATATTGTGGATTAAGCTTCAGCAGTCAACTTTTTTAGCATTAGAAATAATGATGATGATGATATTAATAATAAAACTAGTGTAAAATAGGAAGCTTATATTATGTTCTTTGAAATATATCAGACATGTACCAATGATAAATTGTAAAACAGTGCATTTAGGGCAGCATGGTCATAGTTTGGTCAATAATTGATTCTGAAGAATACTTTGGCTGGTGACTTCTAATGTTGTGTGTTTCATGTATTTTAAGTGTTCAAGTATTTTATGTCGGTCACATCGTATGAAATCAGCATAAGATTTCTGACCTGTAACAGTACAGTCTGTAATAACTGAAACACCACCCTGCTGAGATTATTCTTAGTTCTGGGTCTAAAGACAGTGTTGCTTTGGCAAGTATCCGGTCATGAGCTTGGTTTTGTTATGTTTGCACAAACCTCTGTGTTGGTTTGTGAGGTCTTCTGTGATAGATAGCTTAGTGCTATAAAAATCTTCTGAAAGGGAATACTGGTCTATTTTCTGTAATAAGACTCCTTTAGTGGCAATCCCAGATTTTGGCAGCAGCTTTCTGACAGACATTGAAATGAGGAAGCGCATGCTTCACATATGACAGGTTTAGCAAAGCTGAGTCTGGCCTGTGTGAAATTAGCATTGTCCTTGGTTTTCTATCACACAGAATGCTGTTCATTAATCGGCAGCCCAGAAGTAGGAGGTGCCGACCAGATGGGTATTTTTACACTGCTTCAGTTATATACAGCTTTCTGCATTTATCACTTTGACACTAATTTGCCTGAGCCCATCTGTGATGTGTCGTTTCTATTTTCTGGCGCTCTTAGTAAAATATCAAATAAATAAATGACCATCAGAATTATAAGTCTATGAAGTAAAAACAAACAATCAGAAAATGAGCAAATAAAAAAAAAATACTGGCAAACGGTAAATGTAAAATGGCACATTTAAATAGATGTTTTATTTACAGTTGAAAAATGCACCCAAAAGTGATGTGGCATTTTAAAATATTTAATAGTTAAAAAGGTACAACTTTGCAGTTTGACCTTCGATGCTACATACAGTTTTTTTTGCAGATCATCTACAATGACATACAATGGCCAAACGGAGTGCATCTTAGTAATGGCTGAATCAAAGCAGATCCACAGTGGGCTGATGTTTTTAGTCCTGAGTCCATTTAAGTGACTGCTGGTGTTTGGTACTGTATTGGTTCAGTGTTTAACCTGATACAATTCTCGAGTGTATGGAGACAGATTTGATTGACATACACCTTAATGCAAAAACTTGTTCCTGTGTGTGAACTTCAGGTTCGGTGAGCTGTTCACAATTTCAGTAGCGCAGAATCCGCTAAAATAGTGAGTGTGTTGATCCTGAAATCAATTCCCTGATGATTGTTGAAGGCCCAAGCCTTTTGTTTACCTATTCACAAGTCCTTATTTATAACGCATGCAAACTTGATTTTGTTTTTTCATAATACAAATGAGCATATTATGAAATTAATGCCATCCATTGCCTTACTTATAATGAAACAAATGTTCCCAGTAACTTGCGTTATTACTACAGTTTCTACAGCATTTAAAATGCCAACAGTTCAGATTTAAAGCACTAAATCTTTCTGCGCTATACATATATGTTGAGGCAATGTTTTTACATGTTGAAATTCCTCATATTTTTGTGTTTTTATGATCGAAGGCCTCGTATCACAAACCACATCCACCTTTCCTATCGGTCCTCGTATTTAACGCCATTTCCCTTTTTACTTGAACCACAGATACCTGAATTACATGTGTAGTTTGACCACAGAGTGTGCCGTCATTCTATAAACCACTTGGCAAAACTATGATTTTTGCAAACTAGAAAAAATACAGATCGTACAGAACTAGTTCAGTCAGCTCTTTCCTACAATAAGGAAACACAACACGATGGAGACTGTTTACGCCTCTGTGGTCAGTGTGACAAAAGTAGTCATTACGCAGTCCAAACAGTGAGGTTAAATCAAGAGCAAATACACAGCAAGTCCCGATCCTTTTGTGTTCCTTCGCTTTGCACAGCATGCCACTGCTTCTTCACAGGATGTTGCGAGTCGACGAGGATTAACAGTTTATGTAAGATATGAACTGCAGGGTTTGTTGTCCCTTTTCTGACAACTGTTGGTGGGAGGTAAATAATGCCGGTCTCTCGGGTGCCAGCTGAACTGAAATTAATAAGAGCATGTGGGTAAAAAAAAAAAACAGGACAGATCCTGTTTTGAGAAATAGGGGCATTCTGTCACTTCGGTTGGCTCCGGATGGTTTCTCCGGGAGAGAAAGAGGCGCTCACACACACACAGATCATCACAGATGAATTACCTACGGGAGGCACTAGGACCTAGACAAACGATCCCTGAGAGAGTCAATGGGGGCCAGCTGGCAGACACAGATTTCTCGCCCTGATCTGGGCAGCTGCAGCCAGACTGCAGACATGACATGCATTTCAGCGAACCAGTGCGGGAGCCCCCCCTCGCACGCCTCCCCACCCCGGCAGACGCTTGGTAAGCGCAGAGTCCGACCCCTGCATAAAAGCTGCTGCCTGCATGGACAGATGCACAGTTCCCTGAAAGAACCAATCCCAACCCCCCCCCACAAAACCCTAACCTTAACCCCCTTTTGTCCACAGTCCAAACAGTTCAGGCACACATTGACACACACACCTGCACGCAGGGCCGATGCAGAGCTGCCTTTATATCACATGTGTGTCTTAACGTCTGCAGCAATGGCAAGGTGATGAAAGTGCTATTACCTAATTAAAGAATATGATATGAATTATGTGTCTGCAGTGATTTTTATCTGCAAGGTTACTGATGCTTTACAGTAAGTGCTGCAGGTTTTAATAAATGGTTTCTCTCATCTTTTCTGTTTCATCCTTTTTACTTCAGTGTTTCAGAATATTAGTGCACTGTCAGCAGACTATATTTATGCCCATTGAAATCATGTTTAAATGAATCTTGATTAAAAGTTTACATCGTAAGTAGTCATGACAGTGCTATAAAACAAAGGGCTTGTTCACCCAAAAATTGTTGCCATTTCCTCACCCTCATGACATTGGCTATTTTGAAGAATCTGATTGACGTATGGACAAAAACTGTTATTCAAAATATCTTTTTTTTTTATATAAGTAAGTCATGTAGGTGAGTAAATTTCATTTTGGGGTAAATAGAATAGATGCAAATTTTAGCCTCTCAGCATTTACCGAAAATAATTTTTATGCATCTTTGAATTACACTTAAAATCTGAATGTCTTACTGTCCCAAACAGCTCTGCAAAGACCTGTGTGTCTGTTAGCTAAACAAACAAGATGTGACATGCTTGGAAAGGAAAGCAATAGCACTTACGGAATTCATTGAGAAAAATAAACACATGGAAAAACAGAATTGTCCAAGTACAACATGAACAAAATATTTTCAAATTGGCAGCTATGCAGGCCTGGCCACGTTACAGAGGACTCGACTTTAGTAGGTGAACACTAGGTCTGAGATGCTGGGCACGAGCAAGTCCCCAGAAATCATTTCGTTCACCTCTGGAGTGCAGTAATCTGGGAAGTCAAAATGGGATCCTGAGTTAGCATTAAATGCTTCGAAGTCTTTGTCCAGAGTGGAGCAGTCCATAGGCATACTGTTGGAAATTATATGCAAAAGTTCCTCATCCAGTTCCTCATCCGAACATGCTGATGACACCAAAGAGGAGGAGCTGGTTGAGGACGGTGTGGACGATCTTCCAGATGTCGACCCTCTTTGTTCGCTCGTGGTGGACTCTGGGAGAGCTTGGCACTCATTGTCCGAGGAGACACTCTGGATGCTGCTGGTCTGAGAGATGGGCACTTTCACTCTGAGCTCAGGAACTGGTTGCTGGTCCTCAGAGGGAATGGTGGTCTGCTGGTGAAGTACAAAGTGACCTGATGGGGTGTGATCATCTTGCAGAGTCACTGGACTTTCTAAGTTTACATCCATCGTGTCGTCATCGCTCATGCTCTCGCTGTAGCTCTTATATTTATTGCCAGTGAAGTTCATTTTAGGCTTAGTAGAAGTGGGTTTGATCTTTAGCCCTTTGCAGGACAGCCCAGTAGATCTTCCTGAATGGGGCTTGCTGGATTTCATAGGCAGCTTCTCTCCAAGTTTCACAGGGGTGGAGCACTTGCTCTTCTTCCTGGGCCTGTACTTGTAGTCAGGATAGTCAGCCATGTGCTTTAGACGCAACCTTTCAGCCTCTTTGATGAAGGGTATCTTCTCATAATCAGGCAGTAGTTTCCAGCGCTTTCCGAGGCGCTTTGAAATCTCAGCATTGTGCATGTCCGGCCACTGCTCCATGATCTTCCGTCTCTCAATCTGGGACCAGACCATGAAAGCGTTCATTGGTCTCTTGATGTGCCCAGTTGGAGTTTTGCACCAGTTGGGGTCTTTGTTAGAAGGTACATGTCCAAACACCTCAGCATCGTCCTCTGCTGCCAGTCCCGCAAAGACCTCTCTGGTAGAATTGCCATCCATGACTGATGAGTATTTGTGGGTCCTTTGCTGAACCATGATGCAGCGCTGAGATCTATTCAGTAGGTTCCCTAGAGTCATCCATGATGAGACACTCTAAGATGCAGCAGCTCATCAATTCCTGCCTTTATCCTGAAATAAATGCAGACAATTAGGAACTTGTTCATCTGTTAAATATATTATGTTTCTACAATATATCAATATATAGTAGAAACTTTATTTCCTGCTTTGGAATGATTTGTATCATAAAAAAGTGCTATACAGATAAACTTGAATTGCAAAATACAGTGTTTTGAAAGGATGGAATGTAACCTTTTCTATGGATAGTGACATAGGTTTTTGAATGTAGTCATTTAAACATGTTATAGATATAGTTGTGTTTTAAATTACATATTAAAAAAACATTTAAAAAAAATACAATTTAGCACTTACGATGAAAAACGAAGAGAGCTTCTTGCTTACTATGCACTATATGACTTGTTCTCCTCACACAAGCATCTCCCCGCTGTTGCAGTTGTGGTGGAAGTCAAAAAAAGCTGTCCAGCGTCTGCCTGCTGTTTAATCACTCTTGTCCTGCATGCGAACCTTCTCTATCCTCTCAGTCACTCTCTCTATCCTCGTCTGCCGTTTCTCCTCCCTGCTCCCTCTTTGTAGAGACGCCCCCCCTGTCTGCTGTTTTATAAACCCACACTGTAAACAGCTCAACCTTACCAGACACAGTCTCCTCCCCTTCCACCCACCGCTCTCAGTCGTGGTGTGTGTGTTTGTGTGCGTGTGGGTGTGTTAGTGTCAAGGATGGGGGGGGTGAAAGTTTCCATGCAGTGAGGCACAGCTACAGCGGATGGAAAGAGAGAGAGAAAAGATGCTAACTGAGGAGGTGTTAAATGCTACAAGCAAAAACTTAAATTAGGACAAGACCTTCAAGGCAGTCTGGCACATGTAAAAACATGTATTCATGAGTTTGTTTCTTAATGTTCAAAAGTGAAACCAGCACACTTGCAGGGTTGTATTCAATGTATATTATATGTATTTTTTTAGATGTAGTGTTTTTGTTTGTTTGATTTTTTTTCCCAATAAATAAATAAAAAAAATTGTCGATATGTATTTTAAGTTATTTTATTTTATTGCAATTTTTATATAATAATAATAATAATATTGATCAAAATAACCAATATTGATATTTTTAAGAAATCTTTTTTTTTTGTGATTTGATACTATGTGGCAGCCAATGTTGTATTTTTAATTTATGCACGCTTATTTCCCTAATTTATGTGGAGATTTTATTTACGCTGTTAAATACCAAATGTTTCTCAAGAAACAAGTGAAAACACATTTCTTATATATATGCTCTTATCATCCCCTAATATCCTGTCCTAGCTTTGACTGAAAACATATATAATAGACTTCTGATGAATCGCTTGTTGTTCTTCTCAACTGTTAGTCGCTTTGAATAAAAGCATCTGCCAAATTATTAAATGCAAATGTACATTTTACAATGCAATCTAGATTGTTTCACTGCAGTACATGCAACTCAAGTATTTTACGAAGCCGTCCTTTAATATTACATGAAAATAAACATGTATCATCACTAAAACATCATGGATTAGATGCTTGTGATGAATTGATGGCTGAATGCATATGGACAAAGACATACATTAGCTGCAATCTATATTTTTCTTAATCTTGGACACTGTCGCAGTGGGCATTATCTTTTTCAAGTGGCTTCACACATCAATTTCATCTGTAATGTAAAATGTTAATTAAGGAGCACAGGGAATAAAGAACATCTAATAAGCGTGCCTTCAGACTCTGAACATTAAACGAGAAGATCTGAAAGCATCTGCAACTGTCCTGGCATGACATCATTACATCTTGACGAAACTGGCGATTAGAATGAGCTATCATCATCTGAATAGATACAGCCACTAATGCTTCAGTGAAATATGCCAATCCATATAGTCAGTGTCACTGCATCAATACGCCATTGCATCGATACATGCTGAAATGCCCCAAAACAGTTAATTAAAGCAGACTGTCACTAAAGTGCCAATAATGGTAATACACATTTAGTAATCAATGAAGGGCGGTCGTCAGAATCCGGGCGCTGAAGTGCAAGCTTGCATTTCTCTGGGTATTTCCATATAATGGGTAACTGTCCAAAATCTTGTCTGCCAAATTATATATTCCTATATAGTCATGCATCGGTCGACTCATGTAATTCTGATATAGGTGTGCGGACCAGGTTTTCTTGTTCTCTGAATCAGCAAAAAAATCAAATCCAATTACAGATATGTTTGCACGGCCTATTGTGTCAAGTTCATAGTGAACATCAGTCTATTGAAGCCTCTTAACAGTGTCAATATGTCCTACAGCACTTAACGTAATGATCTGGGCCACATCATGGTGTGTCAGGCATATTCGTTTGACAAATAAAACTGGCATTAGCCTGACGCAAGAGAGCAGAGGCGGGGGTGTTAAAGAAAAAAGGACAACAACGCTATCACCCACCGACCTAGTTCTGGCCCTGGCCAAATCCCTGGCCAGACCTAGACACATCGTCTAATTACAGTACAGGCAGAAAAGGGAGGATTGGACCCCCCGAGCAGGATGGGTGTCTGTCTGGCTGATAAGGACAGGGCCTCCTCCTCTTCTGCACCCGTCCCGAGCAAGCGAGTGTTAGAGTGGGACACAGATAGATCATCTTTCAGGGATTAGTGGGCAGAGGGAGGAGGGCAATGCCTGAGCTCAGTGCTGCTCTAGTTTCGGGGGAAGAGGGAGCAGTGATGCCACTGCTGTGCTGAATGAACATGGACGACATATGCTGGACCACCTTATAACACCTTTTTACATTCTTTTCAGGCGGCAAATTTTGCCCAGTCTATCAGCCGCTTTTTTATGTTGTGCAGACATAAAATGCTTTTCTTGCATTTTCTTGCAATTTTGTATATATATATATATATATATATATATTATGTTGGATATTCTTGTTTTTCATAGTATTGTTAAATTAATGTAAAAAGTAATGGTCAAATTCCATCCAAATATACTGTATATTAAAGTTTTTTTTTTAAAACAAAATATTGTTACAGTTTCTATTCAAATATATAAAACAAATATTGTTTATTTCTGTGTTGAAAGTTTTTTTTATAAAAAGAGGAAGTTCAAATAGATTTGTATAAATTGTTTATTGAGTCATTTATGGTCAGTTTGAATCAGTTTGATTGTTATTTTTCTATAGTTCTGGCAAGTTATAGTTAATAGTTAATTCTACACATCTTACCTGTTTTAAATAAGACTCCCAGGTTGCTCTTGTTCTTTATGGTAGAAGTGTGCAGTGGATTTGCAGGTTTTTTTTATTTTATTTTATTTATTTATTTATTTTTGTTTTTGTTTATTCATTTTATTTATAGTTTTGTTGTTTGCTTTTTATTTTATATATTTATTTTATTTTATTGTAATTATTCATATGTATTTTATTCATATTTTTATTTTTATTTTAAGGTCATAAATTACCTCTTTTTTGTATGGTTTATTAACTTTTTGTTGATTATTTGTTTATTTACTGTTTGTTTGCTTATTTATTTTAAGTGTTTGTTTTCACTCAGTCTGTGATCTGACCTCTTTTTGGAGTACTTTTTATTCGGTTAGGTCCAACTCTATTTGAACTGTTGTTGAACACTGATGAAACATAAGCATCCTGCTCCATGGTCAGTGGTGGTCCAGCAGAGGGGTGTATGTTTGTGTGTTTGCTTCTGTCTGTGTTTGTTTTGGGACTTGAGAGATTACGCATTACATCCTTGCTTGCACTGGCAGACACAAGTCAGAGATTTTAGCCCGTCTTACCCCCTCCCCCTTTTCCTGTGCTGGTAACCTTTGGCCTTTGTCAGACAGCAGCAAGAGAAATGAACGTGAACTCCTACTCTCCCAGACTACAACCCCTGACCCGTTTAAGACTGCTCCCCTGCCCCCCTCGGCCATTCATTTCTGAGAATAGAAACTTTAACTGAGATGATAGATTAGTGAGGAGTGTATAAATCTAATCTCCCCAGAGGAGAAAAGATGAATATTCCTGATTGTCCCAAAACCCAAGTCAATATCATGCAAGCAAACAAGTTCCTCATTTTAGTTGGTTTACTATATAGAGTCTGATTAAACAGTCATGCAAACAGACAGTAACTCTCTTCACAAAATAGCTGATGTGATTCCATTATGGTGCAAAAACTTTGTTTACATCACCAGAGCTTTAGCTTTAGAAACTCAGTAAGACATGTTTCATCTGCACATCAAATGGAAATGTTCACCGCTATCCTGTTTGAGTTTTATAAGAATTAGTCCACCCATTCAACACAGGAAGGACCTCGCTCTACTGCTGCCCCCCTTCTTCTGTCCAATCACAGGCCAGGATTCTTAGGGTCAAGTATCTCCTAAGGGGTCAATAACTAAGTGGGGCCATAGAATGAGATAAATAAAGGGGACCCGGTCTATGTGCATTGGCAGTGACAGGCCAGGGCCTTAAAAGGTTGCATCTAAGCACTCTAGAGAATCATGTCTCCCCCATGAACTCTCAACCAACGTAGCCCACCCTTACTGTTTCCTTATGCATGAAAGAGGGGCTTTCTTAGTATTCAACCAGTGTTATTCTTAAAGGCATAGTTCACCCAAAAATTTAATTTTTTTCATTAATTACTCACCCATGTCATTCCAAGTCTATAACATCTTTGTTCATCTTTGGAGCACAAATTAAGATATTTTTGATGAAATCCGTGAGCTTTTAGACAACTCAATTACCACGTTCAAGGACTACAAGGACATCATTCAAATAGTTAATGTGACATTACTTTAATTTTATGAAGTTAAAATACTTTCTGTGTGCAAAGAAAACTAAAATAATGACTTTATTGAACAATAGGATAACTTAAACTAAATCCTCCATTTCAGGTTTTTTTTTCACCCTTAGTCCCACTTGGTGCATATTGAGAACATTTTTTATCAGTCTGTTGGTTTTCAGTTATCATAGTAAGACGTACAAACATTAATTCGATTTTTTTAAGAAAGCGCTTTATTAAAAAAAAAATTGCGGTGTAGTTTTCGCACGAAGGATGTGCAGAAATTGTCCAATTAATAGTTTGTTTGAAGCAGTCTCTGTAATGTTATTTTAATGTGAAATTAAAATAATTTCTTTAATTATAATTGCAATGCTTTATTGCATCAAAATGCACTTTCTCTTGCCAACGAGTGCATGCTCAGAAACATAAATAAGCGCATATGAAATAAATCAGTATTTACTTAGCATAATAGCAGGAAATGTATATATTTCACACAAGTGTCCCTTAAAATCACATCTACTGTCCCGCAAAAGATCTATTGCTGGGTGGTAACCCTTCACCATGGACATTTTTGACAGTTTTTAACAATTAGAAGCCAAGTATAGAGGTGTCAGGTGAAAGGAAAACAAATATGTAGAGTTTACGTATTGTTCCTTAACAAATCACAAGCTTGGCTTTGGCATTGTCAGAGAAGGGCACACCGTAGAAGCAGAACTTTAGAGTGAAGGTCAGGACAGGGTACATGCTGTTCTGCTATGATCCAAACTCCCCAACTCTATCATTATGAGCATAACACTCCTGACATTTGTTATCCTCCTCTGTCTGGGTCTCAGGCACTGAACCTCCACATGTTTTGGCACCTCTCTGCATCAGAGTTGTGCACATCATGTGCATGCGTTTTAAGCCCCATTTTTGTCTTTTGATAGACTTTCAAGACAAATATAATTTTCTCAGGGAGTAAACATAATGGAAACATGTTAATCAAAGCATTAGACAGGATTTGCAGATTATTATCGACTGATGTAACTCACCGGTTCACTTGACAAGCACAGTGAAAAATGTTTATCATGGCCAATATGATTTTCTTTTGAGCGCAGCTCCATGACATCTGTCTCTTCATAGCCAACGAAAATAATCAGTGTAATATCAGCAGGAAATTTGTTTTTCCTTAGGAACAATCTGTTCCAGATGAGCAACATGCTGTGGGATACGAGCTGTATTTTATTGAATTAGACTGTGAAAGAATAAAATCTTTCTGTGGCAGCATCCTAAAGTATTGCGCTTCACTTAATGGGGTCTTCATCATTATTTCAATCACTGCTGTAGTAAACTGCAATTCCCAAGGTTATAAGCAGAGAGCAAATGAGGTTGCATCTCTTTCCAAGCCTTATTAATAAATCTCCCTGGTCCCTGGCAGACACTCTTTGACGAAGGATAAAAGAGTCTCTTACGCCTCGATTGAAACGTATGTTCTAGATAGATGTAGAGAATAAAGTTTTCCTGTTGGAGTGTGATTTCGTTAACATGTTTTCTTCTCCGTTTAGTTGGGTTTGTGTCAATGTCATCAAGCCTTGCCAGCAGCTACGACAAGTGCTAACCTTTTTTTTTCTGATGCAGTAAACATTGGAGATGACAATCTTCCTTCCTGTACCAATTACTTCCTGCCTGCAAGGCAGGTTGAACCAATAGCATTGTGATATTTTGATCATGGAAGTGGGGTGAAGGAGCGCTAGCCTCTCTGCCCTGTGGGACCTTCTGCACCTGTACTGCGCTCTTGATCTCTCTCCAAAAATCCAAATGAGCCACGCCACGGTTCCCCAGCCTGCACCCTTTCTGCTGATGTGTGACACCTGGCTCTTTATGGGAATGTTTCATTCGCTAAAGACTCTTCCGCGCCGCAGTCTTCTGCACAGCGTGTAAATGCTGAGCGCTGAATTATGTTATAGCGAATAGAATGCTGCAAGCAGAAAGTAGCTTTTTCTCTGGTCCTACAGTTTGTATTCTGCAAATCCTTCACATCACAGTACAACAAATAACTAACAATAACCATAATACAGTACTGTTTAATGTAGTTTCATGAAAATAGCATTTTTTTTTTGTATTTAAGACTCAAAAAGGTTTTGTAAACTGGAAAATGCAGATGTATTTTTACAATGTACCACAGATGTTGCCCAGCCCAGTCCCATGAAAATGCATATAAATAGTACTCCAAATAAAAATGAAAACTTACGCGGAAAAATAGATTATGGCATATATTTTTGCATGCATATAATACACAATTCTCACATACGTATGATACGCCCCAAATCTACCCCGTATGATCTCCCCAAAAACCTAATCCTAGCCAAAGCCTAGCATAAACATGCCTAAGTCCATTTTTGCAAATCTGTAGCATGAGCTGAGATTCATGAGACACACACACATTCATGAGATCGGGTAGGCAAAGCATAGGTACAGTTGTAATTAACCTGCAACATTTCTTCAAAATGAAAAGGATAAGATTAGTTTATTTATGAGGTTATACAGTACATTAAATCCATAAAAAAGGAAATGTGCTATAGATTTAACCGCTATCTAAATGAAACATGCATAGTCCCTAGTTCCTTCCTCTCACTTATTCTAGATAGGGGCCTTTCATTTTCCAGTTCCTTTGGGTTCATCTGTATCTCAGCACATTAAAATCCAGCACCAGCCTCCAGCCTTGACGGCCCTGACAGCAAAATCACAGTCTCCCTCATCAGACACCATTACATGGGAAATGGCAGTAACGGGGGAAAAAGAGAGGCAATTTACAGCCGTTTAAATGCAAGACACAGTCCTGGCTCTGGGGCTTTTCTTACACTGACTTCTCAGAAAGGAGCCATAGATCTGGAGCAGACAGACAGCACGCACAGACTGGGCTATAAGTAAGTAGAAAGGGGTAATGATGATAACCTCTGACTGAGAGTGATGAGCACAGAGAAGCGCGAGCGATCTCCTTATTTGAACCTGCGGGGACAGGGAGAGAGAGGACTGGGGTTGGTGAGATCCTCCAGGCGGTAAATCATGTGGATAACTTTGATGATGGTGGTTCGATATGTGTTGCCTAACATCCAGTTATGGGTTCTGGTGATGTAATTTCTGCACCAAGCTAAATTATGGCTTTTTTCAAGCCTGTTCCCAGAACTTTTTCTGCCTTACATTGGTGGGATGTACAGATAGTCCAAACTCAAGCAGCAAGCAAACTCAAGAAACACCGTAACAAAATGAATTTGTTGAAATACAAAATATTGAAATACTTTTTTTCTTAGTTTCTGCTTGAAAAGTTAATTCAGTGTGTTAATTGCTGATTCGGTATCATTATGAAATATTTGAGCAGTTTGGAATCTGGAAGTAGGATGTCATCTGGGTAATTTTTACTCATATTTAAAAATACTGTGAATTTGGACTTTATACTCTTAAAGACCATGTAAAGTCAATTTTGAGAATTGTTTGCAAACCCATTATAAATGTTAGAAATGCATTACTGAAACATGTAACAAAGACTGTGAACTGTATAATAGTTGATGGAGTTATACTGTAAAACAGTTTTTCATCATTTTCATGAGCAGGATTTATTGGGCGGGTCTAAATCGTAGCTCTGTGACGCAATTTCAGCATCGCTAGCGGACACGCCCCCAGCATTTGACAGCAGAGAGGCTAGCTTATTTTTTCAAGATTTTGATACCTTATTTTATTTACTTCGCATTTAAATTTGGCTGTGTAATTAATAAAACATTTTTCTATGGCGTGACAAACTTTTAACATACAATTAATATTATATTGACTTCCGTGTGAACTGGAAGTTTGCGATCGTTTTTACTTTTCTCTATTTTAATGTACTTCTGAGCGAAACAGAATTTTGAATGAGGAAAACAGAGGGTGTGGCTTGTTTTTCTACTTTTAATTGATAGGATGTAGTAAAGTAGGCGTTTTATTCAGAAATGAACGCTGGCAGTTGGAGGGGCGTGGTTAATGATGTCATGCTCACGCCCAAGCCGTCAAACTGACATCATCAGAGGGAAGGAGCATTTTTAGATTTGGATTAAAGATTACATAGGCAAACAGGTTTGGGTTTTTTTGTGGACTGACTTGCACGGATTAATTGTTCACCATAAAAAAAACAATGTGAGCTAACTATAAATATACTCTGACCTTTTTTGCACTCATTTAATGATTCACTCATCCAGTTTATGAATGAATCAGTAAATCAGTGGATTCATTTAAAAAGAACAGCTTTTCCTTAACTTAATCACAATTAGAGCGCTTTATTACCATTTCTGTGATGAATTTTGGAGTCTTCAAATTTTCACTAATTTTGTATGAAATTAAGCATTAAAATATAGAGCTGAGAGTAGTACAGTGGACAATAAATTTAGTAGCTCTTAAAAGCACCTCATGTGCTCACAAATTTAGAGAGCTTTTGCAGCTGCAGATTCTATGTGGCCTGTTATTTCAGCAGTCTTGATCTTACTAAGACTAGACGTTATGTTTGACATGAGGATATCACATGTGCCATCAAGGTAATTCACTAACTCCCACATTGAAAGTGAATGCACGAGGCCAGCTGTGTATTTGACTATATTAACATCACCATTAAGTACCACAGCTCAGAGCAGCTGAAGCAAGATGAGAAGAAACATCTTTGCTTTTTATATCTGCCAACCTTCTCAGTTGAATGCCAGGTGTACAGGAATTATTAGATGGGTTGTCTATTGAACAGTGATTTATTAGACCCTCAGACATGGAAAACCCAATTAATGTAAATACAATATAAGTGCCAGACAGACTGGTATGAAATCCTTTTTAAATCGTCCATGATCATGAAATTAATTTGACTTGCCTTGACATGTGTATCTCTAAATACCTGCAGTATACACCCTAATCTCAATGGCTATCTCCAGGGAACTGCATTTTAATTTCATGGGTATAATGCTAATTTGCAGTGGAGTGAAGGGGGGCAGGCGAACGGGAGAGGAGGCGAGGATAGATACAAAAATGGCCATGTCTAATCCTTCATCCTTTTTTCTGATGGCCAAGTTATTTAGGCACTGTTCCTCTGCATGCATATTTTTACAGCCATTAAAGCGAGACAAAAAATAGTGTATTATCATTGCTTCCAAGCTGTGCAGGCTTAGGATTTACACACTGTAGGTTCACGCTTGGCACTTTATTACGATCATCAATTTCTGCAAATATGATGCGCTCTTATGTTGGGCCAAGAGACAAAATGATGAAAGCATGGACCACTGTCTAGAGCACATATTTACTCACAGTTATCTTGAAACACACACATACAAAAAGAATTGTAAGAGATTATCCACCAGCCTTCGTCCCGTTAGAAAACAGGCCTCCTTTCTGCATCTTCTGGAATCAGCTCGTTTGAGCTCATTAATGAATTCAGAACCGTCAAGCCACAAACCAAAGTGGACGGTTCTGACAACTGGCAGCCGCGTCGTCTTCAGAGCTGGCTGGCATGCGCCGGGACGGCTCTTTGATGCCACTATTGTAAACATCTGTTTGGTCTCATGGGAGACTGATGTTCAGCGTGGGTACCCCTCCAGAGGAATTAGCCGCTCCCGCCTATTGTTTTCTTGGAAACAGAGCATTAATTATTTATCAGCGCTTCTATTGAAAGTATTTGATGTGCCACCCAATTTTAATAATGGAAAAGTACAAAATGTGGCTTGGTGTGAATTGAAACTTCAAGTGATACTGTAGTTCAGCCAAAAATGAAAACTCTGTCATTGTTTACTCACCCTCATGCCATTCCAAACTTTTCTTTGTTCTGTGGAAATAAAGTATTTTGAACAATGCTGAAAACCAAACAACATTAAATCGAATTGACATTTACTGTAAAAACAACTCACACATTTCTCTATATATCCTATTTTATGTTCCACAGAGTAAAATAAGTTATACAGGTTTTGAATAGCATGATTACTTGAATTATGAATTATCCTTTTAAAGAAAAGCAGAGAAATTGGAGCTTCTATGACTCCTATTTAGCTAAAGTAGCTTCATTTTCAGCCTAGTTATAATTTACTATATCAGTGAAAGTTAAAAGCATCATTTAAGCAATGCATTGTCCTTGGTAGAGCTCCAAAAGTTTTCTGTGCCAAGACACAGCATGCATCATGGGAGGACATGTAGGAAGATGATCACTGGTATATAGGCTGCATGTTTTGAGGTAGGCCATTTTATCTGCCTGTTGTTTTGCAGAATTATAGCTTTCAGTTTAGGGTTTCTAAGATGATCCGAGAGCAGTAGCATCCTCTGCTTTCTTTCAGATTACTTTTTTCCTTTCCTTTTGAAATTCTTCTCCTTTTCTTCCCGTAGAACTCCAGCTGTTTAGTGATACAGTGCCCAAATCAGTACAGAAACACATGCCTGCTGCAGGCTCTCCACAAACACCACACAGCTTAGTTCACACACATGCATACAGTATAGAAAAGTGACTTTAAAAGAACATTTCATGTTGGTCTAAACCTGTATGAATTGTGTTTTCATGTAATGAAAGTATACATTTTTTTTGGACCTCATTGACTTTCATTGTACAGTATGTGTCACGTTTAGCTGGATGTGCTAGTCTGCTGATGGCACTTCAGCTCCAGCAAACTGTGTGTATGTTTTGTGTCTGTTCTCATTCATGGACTCTTGTCACCGCCCATCTCATCTGTTGTCATGGTTCCCGATTGATGTCTCCGCCCCCCTTGTATGTTGCCTTGACCACTAACTCGCTCCTCCCTTTAGCCTTGTTAGCATGTCTGTATAAAAGTTTGTTTCCTGTTTAGACGCTCATCAATGTGGATGTTACCCTGTGTTCTCTCTTTGTAAGCCTTTCCTGTTTTTCATGTCTCTCCGTGTTTCCCAGTCTGGATTTTCGACCTCACCTGCCTTTGGATATTCGCCTTTGTATCTGCCCTCTTGGATTAAGTTTACTACTTTCTATGTCATCTTAGGGATATTCTTGATGACAAAGGGAATGAAAGTTAAGAAGCATGTTTCATTAGAAAAATAAAATCTTAATTAGATAAACAACAACAACATAAAATAATCTTTTTGCATGGCTGCACGTGAACATATTTTGTTAAATATTCAAATTTTGCATAAAACTACCTCATGACATTTACGATCAGTTTTGGTTCACGTTGACATTCAGCTTTCCATTTACTGGCAGTTTAAGCTTTTAATTGATTGCTTGATTGATTCTTTTTGACGTTCCTCATGCATTGTGAAAAGAATTAATTGATTCATCAGGTCAAAACTAACATCAGGACGTTTCACCCTGTGTGAGCTCTTCCTGTGCAGTTCTTCTTATGTGTTGGTTATGTGGTCCCTCAGCTGGAGGCGTGTGGCGTTGCGTCAGAGACTCTTTATAAGCGGTAGGGTCCTGCGGTGTGTGTGGTGACCTGTGAAATGCCAGCGTCAGGGCGTGCAGATGAAGCACAACTGGAGCTCATGCTGAGCAGAGAGCTCTGATGTGAAGTTCAAGCTTGAGTTATGGCCAACTGGGCTCACACCTTATCTTGCCCACAAGATATCATACATATAGTAAATGTAGACATAAAGTGGGCCCAAACAGTGTTTCAATGCTTGAATCACACTGTCTGAATGTCATTGCAGTAGATACAAAATACCATAGCAAGTGACATTTGCATCCAAATAATGCTTTTTTTAGATCCAGCTCTTATGCTGATGATACAAGGGGCAACTTTTTGAGCAACATTGCTATTAACGGACAAACAGGGTCACAGGGTCCATGTTCAATCTGAAGTATCCAGATTTTTTTTTACCTATTCTCAGTGGAAAAGTGCCCATCAACACCTCTCAAAAAAGTTGTGTCATGTATCATTAGCCTTAGACATTTTGGCAGTTAAGTTTGACCAACTGGTTCTAAAGTGATTTTCAATATGTGCACGAATACTAGTCTCCCTACAAGTGCCCTGATGTTGTTTTTTATATTTAACTGTGTACACAACAGAGTTCGGTTTCAGATTAAGTGTTAGATGACAACTAAACCTGAAAATGAGAAATGCTGGCCTTATAAATTAAAGTACAAAAAGTACAAAAACTAACTAAAACTAAAACTGAATTATAAAACTAAAATTGAAGTATATTTGAATTAAAATTAGAAATATAAAAATATATTAATGAAACAATGATACAAAATATATGAATATAAGATAAAAAGTTTAAACTAAAACTAAAATAAAAAATGTTGACCTTGGAAACAAGCTAAAATAAAAAAAAAATTTAAATAAATAAATTTAACTAACTACTAAAGAAAAAATAATAAAACAGTGTACAACTGATGTTACAAAAACACATGGACATATTATTTTTGCTATCAGAAAATGTCTATATATATTTCCAATGTTTGATTATTTCTTAGTGACACAAAAGGCACAGTTTTCACAGAATGACCCCCAAATAATTTTGGAGGCATTGTATATTTAGAGGTGCGACACAGAGTATTGCAGCAGAGGTAAATTCTGCATTCCTATTGTAAGGGCTGTAAACCTATCATAAGTGACACAACCACTGCAGTGCAGTTCCCATGCACACTCATGCTGACAGAGCACACCTGCAGTCAGCTTACTACACAGACTTGCACTTTTGAGAGGGGGACTTGTATTCTTTACAGTGTCGTGGCCCTTTTTGAAGAGTGCAGAACAAATCGATAACATCAATAATCATGTTTTAGCTTAGATCTGACACCTTGTGCATTATCCACAGAAGACCAGTTATAAACGTTTAAAAATCTGACCACTAATTAGAAGAGTGACTCATAGACAAAGATTACAGTCTGCCCTTTTTCCCTTCAAAAGTGTGTGTAAATATAGTCATAACATTAAAAGAATTGATTTATTAGGATGCAAGAGTGTATTAGCCAAAGTGAGGACTGGCTCTAAAAGTAATGAGCTGGAAAATCGAGCCTCACCCAGAAAACCTTCCTTGATCTAGTGGAAAATATGTCCCTGCTGCCTTTGACGTTTCCGGTAAGGTGAGGCCAGAGCTGCAGGTGGTAGAATGAGATGCAAGAGGGCAGTAGCGCTGGGCAGAAAGCCTATGCGCCTGAGGGGATGAAAAGACTCATGTGCACATGAAAGTACATGCATGCAGGCTGATATTTATGTCTCTGGATGTGTTTAAGTGTGTATACTATATGTAAAACAAGTCTATATATGCCATGTTTGTTTGTCAGTCCACACTACTGTCAGATTTAAACCACCGGGTCTGCAGATTGTCAAAGCCTTGCAGTCAGATGCTAGTGCAGTATACCTTTTTTCCCCTTTTGGCTGGTTTTTGAAAAAAAAAACTTTTACTTTCTATAAAAAGGTAGTTTATAAGCAGGTAAGCCAAAGTAGGTCAGTTTTACTGCATCAAACAAACACAATAATTGTTGGTTCTGACTCTCATCAGTGTCGAATTGCTTTTGAGACACCCATTGGGAGCAGTGCTGCAGGAGACGTGGATCTGCTGAAATCGCTGATCAGCAGGGTGCATCTAAGGCAAAGCATGAAATCCTCTGATTGTGTACTGTTTGATATGAGCTGGATTTTATTTCGAGACCTTTTTATGTTGCTAAGCACTAAACGTCCACACACAGGCACTAGACAGACTTTTACAGTAATACGATTCTAAGTTTTTTTATGTAACCTCTGGAAATCAGTTTTTTTGTCTTTTATTTCAGAACACACGTGTTTGATTCTGTGAATTGTGGGAACTATCCATAGACTTCTATTACTTTTACACTGACCAAATTATATTTTCATACTTCCTATTCCATAACCCTAAACCCAGCCCTTACAGAAACACTTTCAGATAAACATAATTTGCTTTTTTTCCCTAATGGGACAGCAGGCCAACATTTGGTCTTTAAAGTGTAGCATATAAAAGCTACTTCTGTTGAACAAGAAATACAGCAAACATTCAAGTATTTCTTGTACATTGAGTTTTTTTTTATATCAAAATATTATCTCACATAAGGAAATTCAGTGGGAATAAGTCATATTTTGAATTTGCTCTTCTTTTTTAATTTAAGGTCAGTTATTTAGTTTTTCTTCTAAAATTTAATTTCCTTTATATTTTAATGTTTCATTTACAGTATACTTTAATTGATTTCAGCTCTATTTCAATTAACAATTTTTTAAATAATTTTAATAAACAATAGCAACACTGGTAAAAAGTGAGCGTACACATGCCGAATAAAACCAGACCAAAATGTAAGTTTGCTAAAATAACTAAAATAAATGTTTGGCTGTTGGTAACATTATCCAATGATGTCAGCTTTAAAAGCAGCAGAAAAGTTGTCTCGCGTCTCAGCAGTTTTATTAAACAATAAAGACAAAGTTTTTTCTTTGTTAAAACAACCACAATGCATCACTTGCAATTGGACCTGGAACATGCATTAGGAAAGTGCATAGGGTCAATTTTGATTTCATGTTGACTTTTAGAATTACAATCCCCTGTTTGGCAAATTCAGTTTGTTATAATCCTTGATTTCTCAATGTTGTGTCTGGCCTTAGCAGACGATTATGACATCGCCGCAGAAACAATATGCTAATCCATAAAACCCTTAATCTCATCTGCTAGATCATGAACGTCATATGAAAAATTGAATTGTACATAAAAGAAAACCAGTGCCTCTGTCTGCCCTTTATTGTTTTTCTTTCATTGTTTGAGTGGTTTGCACATAGAATCCATTCTAACCTAAATGGACTACATTCGTAGGAGCATTAAAAGGCTAAACCTCATCCATCTTAAGGATTAGGGCAATATGTAGTTAGGCTCAGATCGAATAATCAGTCATGTTAAGGCAAAATCCAGGCACAGTGCCACTAGCTGGACCTGACAGATTGCCCCAATGATTTGGATTGATGGAGTTGGCCGGTGATCTCTGGACCAAATGGCCAGAACTGGGGGGAGAGGTTTGCTTAATGGGATTTTTACTGGAGTTCACCTGGGGCCTGTACCAAGGACAAAGCAGTTTTGGGGACCAAAATCTAGTCGAGCTCTCAACTCACTTAAAGCAAAAATGAAAGATCCTAGCAGCTTTAATACGAATAGAAATTCATTTTCAACAAACAAGTTAGTTAGCACTCCCCTCCTCTAAGATATAAGCACACATATGACATCTGTTTGTTAAGGGTTAAATGTGAACTGCCACCACACATCCCATAATCTCTTGTGGTACACGCCGCTGAGCCTGCTGGGTGTGATTGATGATTGGAGCTCAGAAACCATAATATACACGGCTATACAGTGAAGTGTCAATTTACATATATTCATAAGATTAATGTGTTAATTAGCAAAAAGAAACACAGGGAGCTCGTTAACCCCACTGCAAACACTTTTAGTTCTCGAGAGACTGCACACTTCTTACTGCCAGTCCCAGGTGTCCTGCTGCCAGACATGCTAGCATGTACGCTAGCCTGATAATTGACATTAAACACAGTAAATCTGTCACTGTAGAGCAGTTTCTGTGGGCTGAGTGTCTAATAAGCTTTGATTGTTCATCCAAATGGCAGAAATAACCAGCATCAGCCAATTTAAAGATCGCAAATGCAATCTAGGCTTGTAAGTTAAACAGTGTTACATAGCTTATTGGGCAGAGTGATTATGGCCTCTGCGGTTGTGGTCCGCATAGGATCATCTGATCACTTTGACATCAGTGTCTCTGTTCAATATATTGATTCACTGTTTGTCAAGTTGCTTGGTTTGTTTCGCGGTTTTACTTACTCGCTAAGTGTTTTTTGTGGGGGGGGGTTTCACTTGGGATTTTACACATAGAGAATAATTAAATGAAGAAAAGTCTTTTATATACAATTGTTTTTTGCATATTCAACCTTTTTTGACTGTATTTTCATGTGTCTGCATTTTTGATGTTTAAAACAAATTCATGTAGTTTACGATTTTGTCATATTTAAAATAATAAAAATAATTCAATAAAACATTTGGCCTACTTAGAAAGAGCTGGCCATGATCCAAATTCTGTCATAGAAATTAGGAATGTATAAAAATATTTTAGAAGTATGGAAATATGTTGGTAGAGAAATGAGAGTATTTAAAATATTTAAAGAATCAAAAAAGAACATGCATTTTTAATTAAGATGACTGTTAATATGTGTCTTGTTGTAATACCAAAGGTTTTATGTAGCAGAGATAGCCCACTCTTAAATTACTATTAAAAACTTTAGTGGTTCATATATTTAATCAAAAATATATATTAAAAAAATGTGGTAATTTAGCCACCTTTGAAAGGTTTTTTTTTTTCAGGAGTCTGTGATGAATATAATAAATATATATTATTTTTATAGTTCGTTTTTTGTTTGTTTTTTTAATGCATATTTTTTTATTGGCTAAAATTTACCTCAATTTCCATGTTTACCTATTCAAGTTTAAAACTAATAGCAGTACATGAGTTGAACTAACTTAGATGTTACAGTATAACACATCTGCTAAGTGAACTTGCCTTGAAGTCAGTTCTTTCTAATATAAAAAAAAAGAGTTTAGTTTGCACTAAAGCCATAATAGTTATTTCTCTGTCTCTCGCTTGTTTAGCAGATGTTCCATCGCTCCATCACTGTTCATTACAGCAGTACATCCAATGCTAGCACCTACTCTTCTTTTTCAAAACAGATTTTTTTTCCCTTCTTCCCTCCTACCCTTCATGCCACCCCCTCTTTTCTCTCACTTCATCTTGTCTTACCATAGCGCCTTTGAATAGCAGCCCGCTTCAAATCCCATGCCATTCACTTATCCCTGAATAAATATCACTGCCATGCAGCATAGTAATTACAATGCACTTCCATGTAAAAAGCCTAGTGTGGCAGAACTGGGAAATGGTGGCTCATTTCTGTAAGCCATGATAGAGCAGCTAATCAAAAAAAAAAAAAAGTCAGATTGAATGCAGCTTTCTGAGGCAGAGCCTATGATCCTGGTCTGGTTTATACAGGGAGCGAGAGATATGGAGGAACAGAGAGCGGCTCTTCACACCTGAGGGCGCAGAGCGAGCAGCCTGGCGAATCAATTTTGTTTATTTACATTTAGAGCTGTTATTACAGAACAAATATTTCTCAGTTCTCGTTATTGAAATAAATATACACACAAACACATATATTTATATTAAATACTTATGTGTGAGTGTGTGTATATATATGTATATGGATCTTAAATGTAAGTAAAGTGTCTACTTTTAAGGTTTCAAGTAAGTTTTTAAAGAATAAAATGTCAAAATTTGGGTGCCATTGTCACTTAGTGTAACACCTTTGCTTATTCTGACCTGTACATATTAAAACATATAAAACAATATACAAGCATATTACATTTTATTGGGTTTTAGTAAAAAATTCTTACTGATGTGCAAACCTAGGCTAGTGGAAAACGTAAAAAATTTTAATTACAACTAATAAGTATTTGGGGAGAAAGTAAGTAGTCTTTTAATGTCATAAATTGAAAAATATGTCATAAAGTATCCCTGACAGTATTGTTACACTGTGTCCACTGTGAATTAGGGAAAGATGTATTACATTTTTTGTATAAATTCTATAAAAAAATACAATTCAATTGAACAGAAAATTTTTAATGTTATAAAACAACAATTTAAAGCTGTATTACACTTTTTTCATCTTGAACCCATGTATATACATATTCTGAAATCTTGAGGTTTAAAATATGATAATAGATCAAATCTGGTACTTTGAAGTCAATGCTAGTCAATGTTTTAGATTTTAAAGGTTTTTAAATATTACCCATGAGAAATCTGTTACTCTTTAATACCACATCAAGGACAGTGGGGTTCGAATTGCTTTAAGCTGCACTTAACAATTTTTTAATTATTGAATAAAAAGAGTTAAATGTTGCTGATGTATAATACAACAAAGGAATTGAAATCGCTGCCTCTTCCTGTCAGATGAAGAAAGAAACACAGTGCTAAAGTCTCTTTGAATTCAAACCGTTTCAGGGAAATGGGGAGACAGCCTGCTGCCAAGATTTTGTCAGCCATCTGCAGTCTGTGGTATCTGAATCTGAATGCAAAATAATCTGCTGGGGTAAGCACTTTTTTCAGGCTCATCTAAAAAGCATTCATAAAGTATTCAATCTCCATCCCTGTTGTTGTGTGTTTGGTTGAGGTAGCCAGGTGAAGAAAAAAGCTGGGTTCTCTGAGAAAAGAAAAGTTATTTTTACGATTTTTTTTTTTTATTAAATCTAGTTTAAAGTCAAATGAGATTTTATTTTGTTCCATTTTCTCAATATAAATAAATAACAAGGCCTGTAATAATATCTCCCAGGAAAAAACTGAAGTGAAAATAAGGCTTATGATTTTTTTTCCCCCCAATAGCCCCTTTATCTACTCAAATCAGCCTAAATTTTACACCCCACAGCATTCGTTCTCGGCACATTACAGTCGTCTGGTTTGCCTGAATAATTCATGAGATATCAGGGGAGGCAAACCTCATAGCTTGATGGTACCCATCGCAGTATGACATGATAACAGAAAAAAATGGAAGTTAAAAAACACATTTCCTCCACCACCAATATATAGATAATAATTTGGTTATAACTTTATTTTAATATTCATTAATAGACCATTAAAACTTCACAAAATTTAGATAATATTGTTTGTGTGTGTGTGTGTGTGTGTGTGTGTGTGTGCTTCTGGTCAAATCTAATTGGATTTTAAGTGTCTTGGCAAAGAACCAAACCAACTATAATTTTACAAATACTTCTGTTGTGCCTCAAAATGTAGTTTTAATGCTTTTAAATGAGAGTTGTTGTTAACACGTCATAATATCTGGTGTATTTATATGTATGGTGTGGTTATTGTGTTACTTTAAATCTACTGAGGTGTGCTGTTACAGTGTGTGTGTGTGTGTAAGCTTCAGTGCTACATTTTCAAAAAGCTTATGTGAAAAGCTAGGACACTTTCTGATTGCTTTTGACTGTATTTTTTCCTGCACCAGGAAACATTCACTCATTATCTTTGTCTTGAGTAGGTGAAAATGTGCTTGTTGTGGTTTGCCCTTTTTAATTCCAAAAAATCTAAGAGAGTGAGGCTGCGTGGGAGGACATGTGTGTTTGCGCAAAGATGTGTTTGCATATGTGTGAAATTCAAGGGTGTACTTAGTATTTAAACCTCAGTGAGTCATACTTATGAAACAGATGTTAGTCTTGTGAATTCTCCCACTCCTTGCCACTGCTTACTCTCTCTTCCCTCTCTTTCTCTCATCGTTGCCATGGAGTCCTGGTCAACACCCTCTCCCAGTCTGAGAAAAGTCTTGTGAAGCATCAGTTGTTCAGACTCATGGACTTGCGATCAGTCAGCCAGAAACAGAAACAGGAGTGAGCAGACAGAATCAAGATGGCAGGGTTCCAAGTATCAGCCTTCTCCTCCTCCTTTAAAACGGGCATTGCCCCTTCCCCTTCTCCGTCTGCTCCCCGCTCCTTCCCCCTCCGTTTCCCTGCAGCCAAAAGTGGGGAGACGAGGGGGGATTTGGAAAGGAATTGGGGCAGATAGATTGTGAAAACCATGACAGCTGGAGCAGACCCTGGGAGGTTCCATCTTGTTAATCTATGCAGTGTTTCACTCACCTAATTGTTCCCATTTCAGTCTGATCAGCAAAATAGCTGTTCAAATATTGAATGCACTCTGAAGCTTCTGCTGTCTTTATTGAACAAGTGCTGTCTTTAAAGGTGAACTGTTAACCGCAAAATGTACTCCCCAGAGCTGGGTGCGCACGTGTGGTGTGCCATCACAGTGTGCTGAACTCCCCCAGCCCACACGGCACATTTCTTAAGAAACAATATGCATCGGGGTCAGAAGTACACTGTGAATGGCAATCCCGAATTTTAATTGTTTTATATATATACACACATATATGTTAGTCAGTATAAAAAAAGAACCTATACTGTATATATATATATATGTATTTGTGTATGTGAGTGTGTTTTACTGTGGCTGTTAATTACTAATATTGGTCCGGTCTGTTCTCACTCACTGTGCTTGTTTTGAAACTTTATACACCTAAAAATGAAACTTCGGTTATTAACTACTGTGTCATTGACATTTCATGTCATTTCAAATCCTGTTCACCTTCAGAACACAAATTACGATAGTTTTGTTAAACTGTAAATTTGTATTAGCTGGGGTTACTTAAACACAAGCATGCAAACCGATTGCCTAAAAAAAAGTAATGTGTAGTATTTGTACTGACAAATGCTTAGTATAGTTTACTTATACGAAAGTTCTAGTGACCAAAATAGAACTGAAGGGGGTACTTTATTCTAGGTTTTCTCATGATTTAAGCTGCCTTTATGTCACTTTGTAATTCCGAGATGACAACACGTGACTTTCTTCTAAATTATGTGTTTCTATGGCAAAAATTTCAACGCTAAAGCCTGCACGTGCTCTTGAATTCATAATTACAACCTGTGAACTAATAATGGCGTGGACGCAGCATTAGTGTAACTACTCGCTGACTCCCAGAGTGCATTGCAACAGAATAAATTATACAATTGCTTTGTTTTGCAGTTTCAAGGGGGTCCCACACCGGACGAAAAGCGCAGCACCGCGCCGCGTAGCGTCTAGGACAGCTCGAAGTATCGCACACCAGACGCGCACATTCTATAATATAATTTGTTTGCTCTACTAAAACATGCTACATTTTTTTCTATATGTTTACATTTTATTCAAGCTGTAAACTAATGTTAGTTGTACAGTATTTGCAGCAGTGGTATCT
>JAUCMT010000013.1:15720193-15748554 GCA_032357475.1 Enteromius thamalakanensis
GAGGCGAGTAGTATGTCCGAATTCATAGCATTCGAAATTCAGTAGGCGAGAAGTTACCGGATGACCTACTACTTCCCGCTAATTCAATAGTAGGCATACCATGGACACTTTCCTATCCCATGAGGCTCCGTGAGAGGAGGCGTCATATTAGAAAAATGGTCTAAATGGCTAAAAGAATGTTGGTCTGTAGGCCTACCAACTGATGGTTGTAATGTTTGAAATGTGGTATTGTCAGATTATAGCTAAATGAATTATAATTAAATGAAAACACAACAAAGTGCAATTTAATAATAAAGACAAAAGCCATTCTGCAGGGGCAGCAAACTTACCATACAGACATAAAATCTCATGTAAATACACAAATATGAATAAATAGATGAATAAATATGATCAGAAGGGAGATTTAGCCTTTATTTGGGTTACATTAACTGTTCTTTTTCACAGCATTTAAACAGTAAGTTATTGTATTGCATTAGTAAACGTCCTGAGCGTTGTACCAGTAGAAGTGCTGCAAACGTTTCAAAGGTTTAGTTTAGATATACAAATAACAGACAAATTATTTTAACAGTTTTTCCCCATTATACTAATAATCACAAAGAATTTTTAATATAGGTTTAGCTAGAATACTACAAGCAGATTGTTTACTGAAGTAGAAAGAAAACATGACATAAGACACCAAGAATACTGCCACCTATTGTTCAATAACAATGATTTTCCGTCAGATGCTTCAACCCAGAAACGTTCAAACAACCAATGTTCATCTGATCTGATCTGCTGAGACCATCTACAACAGCAGATAACCTGCAACTATCAGGTTCAACTACAAACCCTATCCTTCAGTGCATGAAATATATAAAGTGCTAGTATAAAACAAAGAATAATTTGTTGCAAGCAACCACTAAAGGCTCATGTGGATGATTGTTCATCCTGAATCTTCACTGACAGTTTTTATGAAACAGGTTACAGAACCAAACCAGAAAAAAAAGAAAAAAAAAACACGTTTTACAACACTTACACCACTACTGTTTTTAGTTTTGTAAGATATATGATTATAAGATTTGTAATATATGTTTGGAAGAATTACACTGAAAAAGGGGTTTTATGTTTGAACTTAGAAGTATAATTTACTTGAAAGTGTTTGTTATTTTTAAAATGATTCTTTAAGAGGTGATCCATCATCCAGATTTCTTTGACCGATCTTGTTGTTAACCTCTCAGATCACGTGGTCTTTGTCCTTCTCTAGTAAAACAACAAATCACAGAAGAGAAAGAAATTAACATTGTTTACAGTCACAGAAAATCTGTCACCAACCAGTTCATAGTATTTTCCATTAGAGTTACATCTCTGTCAATTTCATTCAGTCATAAGGAATATATATATATAGGCTAAAGATTATTTATGTTTACACTCCAAAGCTTAATGCACATATACAATCTTCTGCCCATATCTAATTTGCATAATTTCTATCTACAATCAACATCTGCTTTATAATCTGACATTAAGAAATTATTGTGTCTCCCTCAACTGCTGTTGGTTTAAATTTCTCATGGGAATCACATTAACATATTTAGACACAGACCAGAAGTCCAGAAAATGTATCTGATTTTTAACCACATTCGGGAAGTAGCTCATTATGGATGCGAAAAATCAGATCTTTCACTATCTTTCTTTTGCTTTTTCACATGTGCAGCAACTATACAACTATTATAACTCTATAATTGTGAAAGATTTTAAGATGCCATTCGCACTATACTCTATGTTTTAGACAGTATCTTACTTCATGCTGGGACAGTCAACAGCTGCTCAGACGTGTTTTTCTCCATGTCTTCTGTTAATTAAATCACACAGACAATTAAACACTTTAAACAGATGATGCTTTCCTGTGCCTGTAGTATCTGTAGGTGATACTTGCCCCTTTTAGAGCTCCTCCGATGATAGTAAATCACTCCAAGAAAAGCTGCACCCAGAAGAACACCAACAACAACACCAACACCCAATCCTGTTAAAATTGCTGAACACACTGAATCTAGAACAGATGAAGACAGACAAGCATTAGTGTGACTGCATATCACTTTATCTCATGCAGTATTCATCGGACACATTCTCTTTATCTACGCTTTCCATGTTAGAAATTTAAAAGATTACTTAAATATATTTCATATTGGATAATTTGGGTCTATTGCTAAATCATTTGATTGATTCATTTTCATATATTCTTACTCACATATACCTAAAACAGTGCTATAGAAACAAAATCACATAGCAATAATGCTAAGACTAAACTTAAAAAGAAGGCAAATATATTGGAAGCATCCAAGATGGCGCCAGTGTGTGTGGCTCGCCGTCTGTTTCTCTCAGCACTGTCAACACCGTAAGGATTTGCACTGTTTGTTTCATTTGTCTTATTTGTTCTCTGAAATGCAAACGCGTTATTGGTGTATGATCACCAATCACTATTAGATTGTGGTTTAGGTTCTATCTGGAAGGACGGTTGTTTAGTGTCAGCATTGGGGATTATGTATCTCCCCCTGTCCCTCTGTTATATGGGGTCCCACAGGGCTCAGTGTTAGGACCTCTTCTTTTTTCTCTTTACTTGTCCCCCTAGGATCTATAATTAGGAGTCTTTATGCCGATGACACCCAGATCTATGTCCCTATTAAAAGTGAGGCTATCAGAACACTGCTTCAGTGTTTTGAAGACACAAAGACCTGAATGGCAATTAATTTTCCCTTAAAGTGTTTATGAAAAGAAAACGGAAGTCATGGTTTTCAGGGATGTTACTAGGATATCCACGGTTGATTCTGACTGCCCTAGCCCAGTACTTTAAACCGGCTATCACAAACCTTGGGTTAAAAAGTGAGTCCTCTCTGGCCGGTCTGCAGCTGGTGCAAAAGCATATCACTATAATTTGAAGATGTGCTCTGTTATTCTGCTGTTTGTACGTTACAATAATAAAAAATGTTTTTTATTCTTTTATGTATCATTTTAATGTATTTTTTACATCACATATTAGACGATTTGACGAATTTAATGCGCGTTTTAGTTTTGTCATTTTAATTGAATAAAGGCTATTTTGTTTAAAGGATATATGTTTAGTGTGGTCTAATTTATTTTATTTAATGTTTTGTTAATATTTATATAATTTTATTTAGATCATCCCTGTTCTCATTTAGAAGCATGCTGGTGCGTGATAATTTGAAGATGTGCTCTGTATTCTGCTGTTTGCACGTTAAAATGTGCAAAATAAAAATTTTGTTTGTACTTTTTTGTATGTATCATCACATATATTTGTTTATTCTCTTTTTATATAACACTAATGTATTATTCTGATTTGGTCAGTTAACGGTTAATGTTCGGTTAACCAGCAGCGGAAAATGATCTAAAATGCGCATGTGCCATGTCACACTGTCTGTCTTTAAGCCAAAAGTGCCACACAGAATAGATTAAAGTGCAAACTCTGTTGCAACCTCCATCAAGACTGACTTTCCGAAGAGCAGAAACAACTTCTCCAAACAGGCATATAAGCGGAGCGTGACAGAATCTATCTGTTGCCAACAAAGTAAAAATAAATAGTGTCGATTATGACATTAAGCACAACAGAAGCTGAATCGCACTCTTCGGAGGCGCCAACATCATCACCTGCATATTTTTAAAATTGCTATATTAAAACGGAATTGATTAGGCTAATTGAACAAATTAATTGTTATAGTTTAAACCCATTTCTATTATGCGTAATATTTGTTGACTTTGGCGTGTAAACACTGATAAATTCATAATTATTGACATGGTTCAGTCTGCAAAAATACATGACACGGGCCTTTAATTTAGGGTCCTGACATCTAATCTCTGACAGTCTGAGCACTCATGATACACACAATACAGCCCTACACCTGCTTAGGCCACTGCCAACAGAAAATCTCACGGAATCCCTTAATTGTTACATTCCCCACATCCTGTGATCCGCTGTCTGTTAGGCTAGTTGGAAACAGTGGATATTGATTAAGATTCGCATTTCAGGTAATTTTCCTGACCGACAACCGCTGCTGGTTAATCAAACATTAACCCTTAACTGACTAAATCATAATAAAACATTAGTGTTACATAAAAAGAGAATAAACAAATATATGTAATGACATACAAAAATACAAACAAAATTTTATTTTAACGTGTAAACAGCAGAATACTTATTATCATGCACCAGCAGTGCTTCTGAGAACAATGATAATCTAAATATAACAATATAAATAATAATAAAACATTAAATAATATAAATTGGACAACATTAAATATATGGCCTATAAACAAAATAGCCTAGTTATTTCATTAAACTGACAAAACTAAAACGCGCATTGAACCCATCAATCCTTGCGGACTTTCTTGCTTAAAACAATCCATTCGTAATTTGAATACATCCACTCACTGATCCATTGAGAAGATGAAGAAGAGAAAAAAAGCAAAATAAAAAGCAGCACAAACCAGCACAAACGAAGCACAAACGAATGAGCCTATTTTGGGTGAGTTTGGAGCATGTAGGGGGGCTGGTGACGTCATCGCCTATAATGTAATGTCTAATATTTTAAAAACCGAAGCAGCACAAACGAAACTTTTACCGGCACAAACCAGCACAAACGAAGCACTAACGAACGAGACTATTTAGGGTAAATTTGGAGCATGTGGGGGGGCTGACTGACCTGAGAATGACCTTTAAATAAATATGTTATATCTAAAAAACCAAAGCAGCACAAACGAAAATTTTTACAGCACAAACGAGCACAAACGATTGAGACTATTTTTGTGACGTTTTGCGTTGGGTGGGGGGCCAACTTCACGGAGGTATAAAGCCTTGTCAATTATATGAAGTTGTTTACTGGAGGAATAATAGATGTGAAATTGGTTCTTACAATGCATTTCATCATCTATTTTGCTCTTTTTTTAAGTTTGCAAAGAGCACTAAATCAACGGATATGGTTTAGCATGCTAAAAATATGCTGCTGTCTAAAGACACTGTCATAGAAACCCACCTGTTTCCCAAAGAGAGTGAGCTAGAGAAAAATACCTCACAGTACCACAGGTGCCAGACACTGTCTGCAATTGATTTCCTGTGTCACTGGCACAATTTCAAGAATTTGAGAGATAAAACAAAGTCACTTACTACAGCAGACATCTACAGTGTAATGTAATGAGCAGTGGATTCTTATTTAGTATAAGGGGCACATTCAGTCATAACTAAGTTTGCAATATCTAACTCTTAAAAGCACTTCCAGCCCACTATTGATTCTGATGTATTTTGTTTTCTTTTAATCATCATAGCTGGTGTGATGCTGGCCTTCTTCAGAGTAATGAATTATTTAAAAACAGCGTCAAGCACCCATTTGATGATAAATTATTCATGGGTGCATGAAGAATTCGCATTTGATCAATTGTGATTCATATTGTCAGCTGAAAGCATTTTAAAGGACACTTTACAGAGTAAATATGATAAAACAGTTTTGTGTTTCCAGACACAGTAGACTGTGTCAATGTTAAAATTATTTAGGTTTAGGGAAATCATGTTGTAACTGATGAGAATCTGTGATACTGTATACTGTGTACTGTGTTTGTTTGTGTGTGTGTGTGTGTGTGTGTGTGTGTGTGCGTGTGTGTGTGTGTGTGTTTATATACATATATATTTGAAAATCTAAGTAATAACAGTCCTGTTTTGAGATATTAATGACCAATAACAGAACACAGTAAAATGAGTAACTATAAATATGTAAGTCAGGTGTAATAATAAACCAAAATAAACAAGTGTTAATATAGCGCTGTGGTGAATACAAACAAACAAAAGACCTTAGCATGCTTGTGTCTCAGTATGAATGGAAGTGTTTTTTATTATTTGTTTGTTTTGATAAAGTTTTTAAGATGACACTGGATAAATCTTGGTTTAAGTCTCAGTAACACATTATATAAACACTGTGTGTGTGCTTCATGTGGGATCTGTTTCTACTAGGAAATCAATTCCGCCTATAAACTTTAAAATGCAATTTTGCTTAGCATAAACAACAGCGATGATTAAAATATCCTGTTTATGCACTGAACATTTACAAATTCCCTTCAGTGCACAGCAGGCCCTGGTAGCAGGTGCAACCCTGTTCCTGGAGAACTAGTTAAAATTTAGTGACATCTACTGTCTAACTGAGGAAATAATTTCCTGGTAAAGCACTATTAATACTCATGAGATATATATGCAACATATTTTGTATATATAACATATAACAAGTAAATTTAACATATGGTGGCAAGCCAGAACGTAAACTAGAAAAAAAAGAAAGACAAACCAGGTGTAAAAAAGTGTAGGCTGCAATGAAGCAGGCTGTCCCTGATATGAAGTTTCTGGTGATTTGTGGAGTGCCACAAGGAACTACGTCACGCATGAATGGGCACAGTTGGCGCAGAGGAATCAAAGTAGAGTCAGTAGTGATCCAGGGTTCCCCCCACAGTCGCTCTACTCCCCCGAGTGCTTTCTGCGTCTCTGTCTGCGTTTCTCTCTCTCTCTCTCTTGTTGGCATGGCTACTGAAATACAGTACTGGCAGAAAATGTAAATTAGGAATTTATCTGTTAGAATAATAACATGTACACAAAAAAATGTGAATATGAGTGCAAAAGACCAAACAACAAAACAAATTTTATTACAGCTCTTAGCTTTTTTTCGGTATTTTAAAAAAATGTCTTCAGAGTAAGATTTAAATGTAATTCATTTTCTTCCTCCCTCTATTCCTCTCGCTGTCTTTTAAGCAGGATTAAAGCAAGAGCTTCCAACCAAAATGTTTCTTTAATCCCAGATGCAGGTAGAATCACGCAGACCTCAACTCTGATGGGTTTACACTAATGCTGTTTGAATACTATACTCCTGTTTGCTAATGTATGCTGAGTGACAAAATCAGGCATAACTGCCTGCTTAAAGTGACCCTGTGTTTAACTAAGTTTAAGAAAGACCTCAGAAGATATATACTTGTGAATGTTTTAAGACATGTATTAAAATTTTATTTTAATATATTTTAAATTATACTGTAAATTTGAAAATTTACAAAGCTGTATTCAGCAGCCATTATGCCAGTCTTCAGTGTCACAATTATTAAAATTTTGTGCTCAATAAATATTTCTTAATATTAATGTTGAAAACAGTGCTTCTTAATATTTTTGTGGGAAAATTTGTGGAAATTTTTGAATTTTTGAATATAAATCTTTCAGAATTTTTATGTCATTAAACGTAAATATCTTTACTGCCACTTTTGCTAAATTAAATGTGTCCTTGGCTAATTGAACTATTAACCACTAACTTTTAAGTACAAAAACACACTTTCGTCATTTTTTTATTTAAACTAAATGCCAAGTCTTGAGATGACTGCATGAAGCATTTGCTTGATGTATAAGTTCATGCTTAAGGGTAACTTTAAAAAAAATCAGGCTTTAAAAAAAATATGTACTGTGAGTTATGGGACTGACAGGCTCCTGGTGTACTCAGCTGCTGTGTGTGCACTTACCAAGAATTACCCATCTCAAAACCTGTCCTGTCATAACACTGCATGCCACCCTTACAGGCTTCACGGAGGTCTGGAGAAATATCTCCATATCTCTGAGCGACAGTGCCATGTCCCCTTACTGTGAGTGTAGCCGAGCGTAACCTCCACGCAGGGCCCCCCTCTGCCTGTGTTGGCCTTCCCCACAGCAGGGGTCCCATTATTGGACTCAGCCAGCCGAGTGTCAGCAGTCCCCTCTTAATTCACACCGACGGTGCGTTCACTCACACATCACATGGATACACAGATCCAGCTGAGGTGGGGCCGCAGAGACCAAAACATTCAAATAAATCTGCAAATATGTGCAATGTGGAAAGACAATCTAATATATATATATATATATATATATATATATATAAACTTATAAGCGTGCTATATAAAGAGTTTTAAGATGTGTTCCTAAGCATGTACAGTATGCACGACGGAAGTAGATTTCAATAAAGAAATATTAAGGTATTGTTATATACAGTAGTGAAATTTTTCACTGACTCTTTCTCGTAGTTAACCCGTCTTCTAGTAGGTGGTGACAAGTGACTGTCTTTATAAGTCATTAATTAATACATTCATTTATTCAATTTGTTGCTGATTTAGCAATGAAAAATGTTTTTTTGTTAATTTTTTTAAAAATCGACCTGTTTCAAGAAGCGATTTTTCCTACAAAAATGTACAGTAAATGAAAAATAATATGTTGTTTGAACATTAAATCATGTCAACGTATTCTGTAACACCAAACATAATTATATTTAAAATAGCATCATATGACACCTTTAAACTTTAAACATAAGTATATTGCAAGGTAGTTTTAATGTATATCTTTTAGCTTCTTAATGGATAGAAATGACCAAATTACTTTTAAATGACACAAAGCTTTAACTCTACAACACGGCAAATTTACAGCAATAAAGCATGAACCTCTTTATGAGTGAGTTGGATCATTCACTCAACCAATTTGTTTTAAAAAAAGATTTATTAAAGACTAAAACAGATATTTTCATTTATGTTTCTTATATATTTGAATCATTTATGTTTTCAGGCAGATTCATTCAAGAAGTCAACACTACTACTAGAAACCCTACAGAATTGGTGCAAAAAAAAAGTAAACTGCTAATAATCAATATTTAGTTTAGTTTTTTTTTAACCCTTTCATAATAACAGAAAAATAACAGATCTAGAATCTAGAGAAGGTTGTCCTTTTATGAAACCTTTTTATTTTTAGATTAGCACCCTCACCAAATTCCCACAGGAGCAAGACTGTCCTGACATGCCTGTTTGTGTTTATTTATGTATATACTAGCCGAGATATGAGCTATGACCTTGTTAGCCCTGCCCTTCTGTCTGCCACCTCCACACTGATCTACAGACTGCGCAAGAGATTATGCCCAGTGCGGCTAATCTAGAATAATCCACAGCCCAGGCAGCGATTCTCTCAGCACAGGGGAGCATTCTGGCAATGAGAGCAGCTTACTGAACGATACCAAAACAGAGCACCAGGAAGTCCCATCGAGTCAAACGCCAATGCAAATCCCCCCATTGGGTGGAATAATAGCGGAGGTAATCATTTTCTGGCAACCCGATTACCAACACTTTTTCTCAATGCAAGTTCTTGTTGTATCGGTGGGCCCAATGAGGACAGACTGTCAACCTTGAAATCCTCCCAAGTAAAGGGGGTCACATATGGTTTGGGACCACAATCACTGAGTGGTGTGTGTGTGTGTGTGTGTGTGTGTGTGTGTGCATCACAGATGTGTGGCTGAGATTGTTTGTGTGTGCATTGAGCAGTCACGCTTATAACGGTGGATATTTGCCATCATTTCACCCCGTTTTTGAGACCCCCAACAGAGGGAATGACATCCATGGCAGCAATTAGCGGCAATTACAGCCAGGACAGTTTGATGGGAGCATAGAGTAGATTTACTGTCGCTGTGAGAGGTGAAGTGTGTCCTATCTTCATGGACATCTGCAACTGTACTCCAGAGAAGAGGATCTTCTCTTGTGTACTATATTTCTCAGCAATTGGTCAATTAAGTGGCTCTTAACTTCCCTTTCGGTCTCCGCCCACTTTGAAATGCAATTATGTCCTTTCTTTTCACATGGCCGATTATCAATGCGGGTCCATTAAAATCAGATTTGCATAATATAGCATGCTCTGTAGCATCAGGCTATAACAACACATTCATCAAGCAGAAGGATGTTTGACTGTAGGACAGAGTCATCTTTTAAGACAGTAATAGAGGCTGTCACTGCTCCTCGTATCCCGTGTTGCACTAGTCGGGCCAGAGTGCGCCCTTGATTGTTGCCCTACATGTTTGCTGGCTGTCCTTGGCTCTTGGCACCCGGCAGTGGAGCCAGATGTACATGGATGACCCTGCTCCATATGTGTTCAGAGGATTAGGGTCAGCTGCTTAAGATTCAGGCCCACACTGGCTTCCTGATTCACCTTCATATGGCCCGGCCGTGAAAGGGCAAAAGTAGAAAAGGGTTCCCTTTTTAGTTTGGGTCAAGTCAGGATGAAAATATTTGTACTGTTTTTGACTGATCAATGATAAATGAGTTGCTTCAATGTAGTAAACTACACTGTAAACAGTATTAGTTTGTAACAATAACAAGGCAGCTAATAAAAAGAGCAGTTGAGGTAAAGGTTAGGATGAGGACTCGGACATCAGACATGACCCTTCCCCAAGTCACAAGTTTCCCAGCGGATTCACAAAAACGAATTACTACACACCTCCACATGACCAGCCCAACGTCAGAGCATAGACTGAGTATTGTGGAGCACGTGAAATGCCTTGAGAAAATGCCTGGCACGTTCTTAGCACTGTGCTTTTATTTAAGAAATTACATAGACTTTAGGGCTCATTTTTCATGTTTTATGTTTGGTTTTCAGGCTTTTTTAAGATTTTAGATTTTTTAGGATGCCTTGATAGATTGAGCAGAAACCCCCTGTTGCATATTGTAGAAAATTATCAGTGTTACATTTTAAGCCTGGCTTCTGAGTATACCTTATGAATGAATATGTAAATTTTATAATAATTGTATTGCAAAACTTTTAATTATAGTCTTTGAATTTAACGTTATGTGAAAAACATTTAAAGGAACAGTTCCTCAAAAATGTAATTTTGCTAAATATTCACTCACTCTCAGGCTATCCAAGATGTAGAAGAGTTTGTTTCTTTATTGGAACAGTTTTGGAGAAATGTAGCTTTACATCACTTGCTTTCCTATTCAGCAAAACCTTCATATGCAGTGAATGGGTGCCGTCAAATGAGAGTCCAAACAGCAAAGAAAAGCATCACACTAATCCACAACTCCAGTCCATTAACTAATGTCTTGTGAAGTGAAGAGCTGCATATTTATATGTAATGTATTATTTATTGACACGTTTTTACCTTTAAACCATTGCCTCTGGCTGAATATGTGTCCTCTATCCATAACTCACTGCAGAGGATCCACTGCTGAGCAAGTGATGTTATGCTAAATTTCTTTAAATCTGTTCTGGTGCTATTTCAGTATTCACTTAAAAACTAACTTAACACTGTACACAGTCGTTTTTAATTTTCTCTCTTATTTTGGGTTTTTGATTTAGAATCCATTAATAAAGAGAGAATTGGGAGATCAGATTCCAGTGGGTGAAATCACATGTGCCTCATATGCTGCAGATTACGTCTGAGCAGATGGGGAGAGAGCAACTTGCATAGGGGTATGCTTGGCACTCAACATTGTTAATGTAGTTACAGAGAGAGGGATGCTCTCGCTCTCTGTCTATGTCGTTCTCTGACTTTCTCTTTAGCGGCCTGATTACATTGTATCACTCACATGAGCCTAGTTAGATGTAACCCGGTATGCGTTTTTTCACAATTTTTCCATGTCCTCTTGGGACAAAAGGTTTCCATGTGTCTGAAAGCTATCTTAATTCTGGTGTGCATTGTCAGACTGATGGTATGTGAGAGAGCAATGCTGAAAATGTAAATATTATTGTCTAGAGCGTTTACAGGATCTGGTCTGTTCTTGCAATCAAAATACAAGATTTTAGATTCAGTTAGTTCTAGTTGCTTTTTTGTGCTCTAGTATAATGCTGAAAAATATATATAATTTGAATTTGTTTTAAATGCTAGTGATTATGTGGAGAAGGGTAAAATAGATGTTGAGATTGTTGACTTTTAGATAACATTCTAATAATTCTGAATTCAGAGTTTGTAGTCAAAAAGCAGGAAGATAAATCAGGGCAGGCAGCGAGAATCAAAAACCAGAGAACAAGCAGAGATCAAAAAAACAGAATAACAAACATTGGAAAAACGCTCAGAAATGAATACCGGGGCAATTCAAGACTTTGCGTCGAACTGATGCAAAGCTCTTGTTTAAATAGTCCTTGGAATGAGGAACACCTGTGAGCGGAAGTGAGTGGGGTGTGTTGATGAAAAGAGTCCGGGTAGGAACGTTAATACTCGGGCGATGGTTCCTCCTGCGGTGTTCCGGGGAGAGCCACGGAGGCGGCTCCTGAAGCGAGATGCCTGGTTGCGCCGAGATCTTCCACGAGGTCTGGGAGCTGGCTTGTTAGGGTAGATTCTGTGAAAAGTCTCAGACAAAGAGGGATCAAGAATGTCATGTGCGTTTACCCAGGACCTTTCTTCGGGGTTGTAGCCTTCCCAATCGACCAGGTACTGAAGAAATCTGCCTCGACGCCGGGAATCCAGGATCTCGTGGACCTGATATATCTCCTGGCGGCCCGTGTCTAGGGGAGGATGTCAGGAGCTGCGGCCTCATCCTGGTCCCTCTCCCCTTCAGGTTCAGCAGCGGGCTTGAGCAGAGAAACATGGAAAGCAGGTGAGATGCGAAATTCTGCGGGTAAGTCTAAGCGGTATGATACAGGAGTTACTTGTCTAAGAATTTTAAATGGACCCACGTACCTGGGGTTTAATTTCTTGCAAGGCAGCTGTAGTCTGAGGTCTCGGGAGGAGAGCCAGACCCATTGTCCAGGTTCGTAAGGTGGGTAAGGTCGCCGATGGCGATTCACGTCGAACTGACGTTTAAGTAGTCCTTGGAATGAGGAACACCTGTGAGCGGAACAGAGTGGGGTGTGTTGATGAAAAGAGTCCGGGTAGGAACGTTAATACTCGGGTGATGGTTCCCGCTGCTGTGTTCCGGGGAGAGCCACGGAGGCGCTGCTTGTGACAGTAGTAAATTAGTATGCACAATTATATATCTAACACTGACCTATAATAAATCTGATACTGATATTAAACCTCTAGTTTTAAGGATATATAAATTAGTGCTGTTAAATTATTAAATTGCAATTAATCAAAATAATCCAAAATAAAAGTTTTTGTTTACATATGTGTGTGTATATGCACAAAATGTAAATCTTTTCAAAATATTTATTGTATGTGTGTTTATTATACAAATGTACACAGCTACATAACATTAATATCCTTAAAAGTGCTGAATATTAGGTTATTTCACTGATGAATGAATAAGCTCCTTTATAACATGGCCTTCTTGAATACTTGGTTTTGATTGGTCAATCACTGCATCCACAGACTCATATTGTTCTGTAATAAGCGTAAAACTGTATAATTGACCGCTGCAACTGACCTCCTACACAGCTGTAGGAGTCACATATCTTGAATTTTCTAAAATGTGAATCAATATTCCAAGTGCATTTATTTATTATTTATTTCATATAATAAGCCATTGTAATCTGTGTTTATTTTGTCTTAGGAATGGTTGCTGTGTTTCTGTTTAGTTTTTTCTTACAGATCCTGATTCTGAAAGTCAAGAATGTGTGAGAAACGAGTGGTGTATCAGTGTTTGCTTTCGGTCAAGGACAATCCATTGCACACCAATGAGAAGATGGGTCAACCACTGTGTGAAATGCATTACTGTTAATAATAGTAATCACAAGAGAAGTGAAGTTGCATTATACATTTGAAATGTTTCTTCAAGCCTTTGGATCTGCATCTAAAAGTAGAAAATTGCTTGCAATGAGACAAATCTTGTGAGGTCCCCAAATTCAATTTTTCTGGTCCCGTGCTTTGTATTTGGGTTGGAGTCTGTACCTCTGGTAATGGGCTTCACATGTTACCGATCCTGTGGAACCTAAGTTCGACCAAATGGCAGATCTATACAAACAAGTGCCTAATTGTATGTGTAAATTCTGCATTAAACTTAAATTAAAAAGTAAGAATACTGATTATCTATTTCAGCTGACATAAGGAAATACCAACAAAAGCAGTATGAAATGTGTCTAATTTATTTATAGTCACATGATGATCTTGTTCATATCTGCTCCCAATCGATGAATTCTGGTCCTATGATAAGTTTGCTGTGCATTCACAGGCATTTTGTAAGTACACAGAAGAAATGCTCTACAGAGTGTCAGATATTCTTATGTGCTTGGTTTTGAGAGCTTACATCCACCAAATCTGATTGAAAGTTTAGCTTGCCTCTGATATTTAAGCTGAGACACACCTACAAGTTACATAACATTTCATTAGGCATGACTAAACTATAATACTGAGTTGTAACCAATCAGAGCATTTGTGTGTGTTAGTGAGGTCAGGCAGGTTTACTTAAATGGAGAGAGTTGCTCTCTCATTCACACACTGCTCAAATCCAGGATCCCTCTTCAGCTGAAACTTTCTTCAAGAAGAACACACGACATGCACAGCAAAGATCAAATCTGGTAAGTTTTCTTTCCATCTTTAGGTTAAAAATATATTTTAGGATTGTGTGTAAAAAGAAAAATAACTACTTTTTGTCAAAAATTTAAAAGTGTGGCTCTGTTTAATGTTGGATATTGTATGACATTTTGTAGTATAAAACATTATTGTGGTCAAGCAAAGGGTTATTTGCCATTTTTAATCAATAATGCTGAAATAATACTTTTTAATAATCACAAAAGACTTGGCAAAGTCCACAAAAGTGCAGAAAATGACATCACATGTTTCTCATTTTTGTTTAAATAATTAGCTAGATTTTACTATTTCCTCTAATCAATATAAATAGGGATTCAGGCTTTTAGCTTAATAAAGGTTTTTCTTTTCTCATCACCAGCCATGAGGACTACCAGAAAACTGCAGATTGGCTGCTATCCCAGACACAACACAGACCTAAGGTAGCCATCATCTGCGGCTCTGGACTGGGAATGCTGGCAGATGCGCTCAAATGCCAAGACTCTTTCAAATACTCTGACATCCCTGGCTTTCCTCAGAGCACAGGTAAGATCAGAGCATGTAACCATGTATTTGCATCAATGGTTTTGTACATTTGCAAACATAGAGTATTAGCTTAAAAATGTTTAATTGTGCTAGCATGTTACACTGTTAAATGTTTAGCCTGCAGAATTCAAGGCTTTTGGTTTTAAAGGTGCCTTAAAAGTGACAAAATGACAACTTTGCAGTATTGATTGCAGTATTGTGATGAACTTAGTGAGAAAGCAAATTAAGTTGAAACTGGAATAATGTTGATATCATGATGTTAAATAGATGGAAAGAAAATTCTAAAAGCATTTTTGTGGTGTGTTATGTTGTATGTAGTAATGCTTGTTTGTGTTGTGTGTATCAGTGAAGGGTCATGCTGGAAAGCTGGTTTTTGGAGAGCTCAAAGGGAAGACCTGCGTGTGCATGCAGGGCCGATTCCACATGTATGAGGGACACTCACTAAGCAAGGTTTGACCTTTTTAAACTAGTGGCACTAAATGCTGTACTTCTTTCCTATAAATTATTGTTAAAATGCTGTAGATGTTTTAAGATTTGGAAGAAGTGTCTTATGCTTACCAAGACTGTGTTTATTTGATCAGAAATATAGTAGAAACACTAATATTATTCCAAATTGAAATTCTTTCTGTTATACAAAACTGAATTGTAAGCAGCCGTTACTCCGGTCTTCAGTGTCACATAATTCTTTAGAAATTTTGTAATATGCTGATTTAATGTTTAAGAAAGATTTATTATTTATAACAATGCTAAAGCCAGTAATACTGATTACTATTTTTGGGAAACAGTAGGTTTTGTATTGTTACATATGTTTTACTATCACTTTTAATCATTTTAATGTGAATAAAAATGTATTTTTATTTATTAATTGACTTTATTAATTTATTTGCATACTTATTTTATTTATTTGTTTACTTAGTATTATCAGGATAATTCAAAATCTTGATAGTCTTGATAGTTTCATCACATGTTACAAATGCATTCTAAAAGTGACTCCAAAACACTGTTCCATTCATGCTGTGTCATGCTGCAATCAAGAATGATGTTTTTTTTTTTTTGGATGCCTGCACAATATATTCACTCCATCCTGGTCATGCTGATTAGAGTCACATGCTGTAATCAGAGCACAATGAACTATTCAGTGAAACTTTGGTTTATATAACACAGAGTTAGATTAAAATGGCTTATTGGAGGTGTCCCTGTACAGTACACCCGCAAGCTTCTGAAAGTTCATTAAAAAGGTACTGGATGTTAAAAAAGGATTGACCGAATTTGCACTTGTGTTCCTCAGGTCACTTTTCCGGTAAGAGTGTTCAAGCTACTGGGCGTCGAAACCTTGATTGTCACTAATGCTGCTGGGTCATTAGCAGACAGTTATAACTGTGGTGATATTATGATCATACGTGACCACATTAACTTCCCTGGACTTGCTGGACTGAACCCACTCAATGGCCCTAATGATGATAAGTGAGTATCAATGTACAAGTTAAGGTGATTTGTAAAAAGAGTTATTTAATTCGAATCACCAGTACAAGGAATGGATCATTTATCTGTTGCTGTCCAGGTTTGGCCCTCGATTTCCACCCATGTCTGGGGTTTATGACAAAAGCTTACGGAAGATGGCGTTCGACATCTGTAAGAGCATGGGTGTCTCCCAGTATGTCCAAGAAGGCGTCTACTGCATGGTGGGAGGACCCAACTTTGAGAGCATAGCTGAGGCCCGCCTTCTGCACAAACTGGGAGTGGATGCAGTTGGTAAGCTGGCGTCTCAGTCTTTGACTGTAACTGATGATGTGAATTAGCAACACTTTCACCTAAGGAGATGGTTCCCCCAAAAATGTTCCAATTCTGAAGAATGTTGAACTTTGATAGCCATTGACTTCCATAGTATGGAAAACAAAATTAGACAAAATAGAAATTTAGATAAAAACATTCTATTGTATATCGCCAATTGATTTATTTCATATACTGAGATCAATTTATGATTACACTTTATTGCATTATTAAAATTCATTAAACTTATTTATTACGTTTTATTAAATGTAAAAATAGAGATAATTAGCATGCGCAATTAAATATTGTTGCAATGAATTACAATAATCTAGCATTTACTTTATAACCAATATATCATGCATTCCTATGGTTTTTGTTTTTATTTTTCATTTTTAATGTCCTTGAAAGTACTAAATATCAGGTCATTTTGCTGCGTGATTATGAATAAGCTCCTTGATTACACAGTTTTCTGGAATACTTGGTTTGGATTGGTCAATCATGGCATTCAACAGACTCATTTTTCTGTAATAATCGGTAAACTGTGTAATTCACAGCTGTGCCAGGCATCTGATTTTCTGCACACTAACATTAGTTTCACATTTCTTGCATCCTTCTTTGACATTATAGGTTTATATCACAGTCATAATAGAATTTGTGGTCACACTTTATTTTAAGGTCCAATTCTTGCTATTTACAAGCCACTATTTTACTAATGCCTCAGTGAACTTCTAATTTGCTGCTTAATAATAGTTGGTAAGGTAGTTGTTGATATTTAGGAGTGTAGAATATTGTCATATGTGCTTTATCAGTACTAATAAAAAGCCTAGTTATTGATAGTATTCAGCACTTATATATGGTATTGATCACTCTTTCTGTTGCACCTAGAGTTCTCATATTTGGTGTGCCAACTAATTGGTGGACAGGCTTTTGATTGCACTTGGTCCCGCACCTCTAGCGTCACCAGGCGCCGAGTTATGGAATTGAGCACTACCATGTCATGGCGCCTGGTGGAGCTAGAGACACCAAACCAAGTGCATTCGACTGGTGTGGCCCACAATTAGTATGTGTGCAAAGTCTCAGCTCTCTAGGACTACCGGACATAAGAAAAATACATGGGGCGCACCACCATATCTTGGCACCTGGTGGAGCTACAGCGCTAATAAGCAACTAGTTAAAAGTGAGAATTGGTCCCTATGATAAAGTCTTAGCAAATATTTCTACTGACATAATAGAATCATTTCTTAACTAAATCTATATTCTAAGTGCATTATATTTGTAGTTAAGTAGTAATATAATAAGCCAGTATGCCATTTTGGCCAAATTGCTATGTTAATACACACCTGTGTGTTGTATTGATATAGTAAGTCACATTGTTATATTATCATAATTATTAATTTATTTAAAATGTGTCTAATTTGCCTTTAAGGTATGAGTACCGCACCGGAAGTGTTGGTCGCCAGTCATTGTGGCATGAGGGTCTTCGGTCTCTCCCTCATCACTAACAAAGTGGTGAAAAGCTACGAGGACAATGAGTCTGTCAATCATGAAGCTGTGCTGGAAGTGAGCAAAATGCGTTCAGAGACGCTGCAGGCGCTCGTCACAGAGCTCATCAGCCGCATGGACATCAACAACAATACAGCATGATGTCATCAACACTGTAACTGCCAATCAAAACCTCATCCAGGAACATCTGCAGCTATGATCATGTTTTTTCATTTCTTTATACTTTTCAGAGCATTTGATCTGTGTCTCATTTTAAATAATTCAATTTTACTATTTTACTATTTCAGTGATCACAAATGTGATGGTGCCATATCAACAAACCTTAAACACTGGGCTGTTCCACATGTTAATCATTAAATATTACTCTTTTTTTGGTGCTGTGTGATGCTGTATTTGTATATTGATATTTCCTAACATTAATCCCAGCTTTGTATGGGGAATTATGTAGAAAACAAATGTATGCACTGCTGTTCATTAATTAAAAATAATATAATTCCTGATGTCAATATTTGGACGATAAAGTTGGATATTTGAATTGTTATGCTATTTATAATACATTTTATGTTTACTGTTTGTGTTGTTAATGTGCCACTAAATATAGACCTTTTTGTATTGCCTTATCTTCTATAAACATGCATCTTATCTATAATGCAGAAATGTCAGAAATAAAAGTGTATTTTGAAAACAAGTATATTTTAAACCATTTCCATTACAATTCCATTAGTTTTTAATAATGTATTTAGAGAGAGTTTAAAAAATGGATAATACAAACCCATTAAATAAACCTGCTAAAAAAAGAACAGGGTCCAGTTGCATAAACTTCATGTTAAGACAGTATGTTAGCAGTTAGCCAATAGTAATCTGTTTTATTTTTTGTGTTGATCTTAGACTATTTATTTTTATGTAAGTGAATTTAAAAAAAACTGTGACCAGTCCTAAAGAAAAATGTAACTGACTAACTTTTTAGACTAGTCTTTTTTTAGACAACCTTTTATGAAACCGGCCTCAGTAGTGTGTTTTTACAGATGCCAGGAAAGAAATTATAACATAGGCTTAAGTGAATTTTTGACAAGAATTGGGAAATTTTACAGTTGAATTCTTTATACTCTTAATTTTGCTACAATCACAGAATATATAGGGATTTATAAAATGTCATAAAGACATGCTCTTTACTGTTAGGCCTCGTAATGACAGTAGTAGAGCGCAGTTTTGCGCATGCTTAGTATGTCCACTAGATGGCAGCAGACATGCGCTGTACTCAACAGCTCAGGCGTGTTTATTCGGTTGCTATGACAAACTTTCGGTAAAGTTGATGTCGATGGCTCTGAAGAATGAAAACAACATGGTAGGTCAATGCATAACGTTCATTCCGTAGTATTACTTACTGTGTTATGGTAATGTATTGTAATGTGAATGCAGTGGTCTGGCATTTTGATTTTTTTTTTTTGTTGCAGTACACCCCATTAATTTTTTCAAGTATGAGTATTGCTTTCTGTAAAGTAATGCGGGTAACGTTAGACTAAAATATTCAAATATTTTCAAGGATTACAGAAAATGGGAACAAAATACAATACCTAAACCTCTGCTCTGGGCAATTCCTCATCAAAAAGCAGTCATATCATCTATCAAAGGAGAAATTAGACCATGTCCAACAGGAAAATCGAGTGCTAACGGGGGTATGCACGTGAGGGATCAAAGCTTCTGCTGTTGTGAGGCATATCTGTGTTTATTCATTTTTTTTTTTTGTAGTAACGTTATTTGCTTTCTGAACAGGAAAATCTCAATCTTATGTCCACAATGAATTCACAACACTCCCAAGACTTCTTACAAGAAGGACAGCTGAAACAGTGCAACAGGACCAGATCACCTCAGAGAAGAAATACAACATCCAAAAACTGATGGTGCGTACTATAAAGAAGTAAAGAAGACTTTAATAGTTCACTTGCGCTTAGTTTGGTGTAAATGCCATGTCAACGGCTGAAATATGTTGTAGTTGCTCATCAAATCCAGGAAAGAAGCAATAAAAGACTTGGAGGAGCTCTGTGAACTGCTTCGAGAGAGGAACCTGCAGATGGCCAGAAGCATAATGGATACAGAGAGGAGCTCATTCACCAGAACCAATGAACTTCTCATCCAGACAGAGCAAAAGAGGGTTAGCTAAATTGTTTCACATCTTTAGAACCTATTTTACACATTGTGCATTGAACTTTTTCTACATTTTACAAGTATTGAATATCCCTAAATCTTTTATGTTCTCTCTAGAAATCAACAGTAGCTTTGAAACGATGGAATGACGGTCTTATTAAAAGTGCCCAAGCAGAGCTAAAAAATATAAAGGAAGCAACACAGACACATATCAGTGGTTAGTTTACAGTTCACAAGTTAGTTTTGATTATTTTCAGATGCAGTATGTACACTACACAGGCAAAATGTTAATATACTTTTTGTAATGTAATTTATTCTCGTGACAGCAAAGCTAAATTTTGCAGTCGTTAATCCAATTGTGAGTGTCAGATAATCCATCAAAAATCTTTTTAATATGCTGGTTTGGTGTTCAAGAAGCACTGAAGAACGTGGAAACAGTTTCTGCTTTATAATTTTGTGGAAACCGTAATCTAGTATTTTTCTGGATTCTTAATAAATAGAAAGTTCAAATAACAGCATTTATTTGAAATAAATATATTGGTAAGTGGATTTGTCTTTACCTTCTTTTTGATCAATGCAATGCACCCTTGCTGAATAATATCATTATTTTGTTATTATTATTTTAATTGTACTGTATATCAAAGCAGGTGCAAAAAATCAAACAAGCGAAAGCATTTAATGTAGAATGAGGCCCTCTTTTGATCTAGCATGATAATGCTCTGTGCACACAGAGAACTCTACATGCTTGGCTGTCCACATTCTTTTGGCCATGTAATGTTCCTTATGCAATGGTCGTTAATTGTCAAGCAAAAAGAAAAAAAAACAATATGCAACAAATCTCAGCTGACTTCTTCTGATAAATGTAGATTTGCAGAAACAGTTGGATCTTCTAAAGGCGAAGGTGGTAGAGGCTCAGAAAGAGCTCCGCAGACTGAAGACTTACAAAGATATGGAGTTCCAAGTCAAGGCCCTGCAGATAGCAGACATGGAAAGAAAGCTGGACAGAATGAAAGAGATGCAACAGGTAAAATATGAGAAGGACTTACTGCTGGATCACTGAGTAAAAAGTAATCAAAGTTATATCCAGGAAGATCCTTTATTTATTAAAAAAACAAATGTGGTTCCAGCTCTCATTAGAACCATTAAATTTACAATAACATTTAATCCTTTATAATTGACAGAAAGAGAAAGAATATTGGAATCGTTTTTTTAAGGAAAAAATGTACAATTTGGAGAGACGCCAGTGTCAAAGGGAACAAGAAGTGCTGTCTGCTGTTGCTGAGGTAAAGACACTTGACTTTGTTGAGTTTTAGATTTGTTATTTTAAATGGAGATCAATTTTTACTTTAGGAGCTTCATTAAAAGATGTGTTTGTGGTTTGATTTTCAGAAACATGCTTCCCAAATCCCTCCCCTTGTTAAACTGTTGGTCTCAGAGAACGATGCAGTAAGGGAAGAGATTCATCAAAAGAAAAAGGTAGTTATTTTTTATTTTAGAATAAAGTTTATTATTGCGTTTTAATGTGGATTTAGTATTTTAAAACACTGCATTGTAAGTTTCATCAACTGTGTATTATTTTAAGTTTGTAATAGAGATGGAGCAAAAGAATGAAGAGCTAAGGAAGAGTATTCGGGAACTGAAACAATCAAGACCAAGATTTCCAGATGTTTTCCAGAAATCAGACAAGTAAGTGGATAAGGACATTACTAAGTTATTGATGCAAACAGCTTCTTTATCACAAACAGTTCTTATGTCTTCAGTTAACACAAGAACATTGCCAAGCTCTTTAGCTGGAGCTTTCTCAAGTTATACAATAATTGCAGTTGCTGAGAAACATTCTCACAAAATTGGCCACTTTAAAAAGGAAGTTCAACAAACCCCTCAAAATGTCTAACAGTGTTACTATGACCCGACCCCTCCCATAAACAGATATAGAACAGCAACACTTAGAGAACTTGACTTTCAAGAGCCTTCTCAAACATACTGACAGCACACAGCCCATGAGAATTTAACTTGCAATAGGAGATAAGACGCTCATTTAATGCATTGAGAAACAGTTTTTTTTTAAAATAGTTAATAGGTATTATTTAGTGATCATCATGTTGTTCTAAACCTATAAGGCTTCCTTGCAAAAGACGAAATTTTGAAGGAAGTTGCAGCTGATCCCCCAAATTAGACCATCTTGTCTTTCATTTTAGGCATTTTTTCAAAATTAATTTTTTTATTTTTTCTACAGAACAAAACCATGGTTCGTTTCCTAAAAGCATCATTTGAGTGTACAGTACAGTAATTTTTGGGTGACTGATCATGCAATTATGTATGATGTTAAACATAGTAAGTAACACAAGTAAGCTTTTTTGGAGATTGGAGTGGAGCGTTGCAAATCAGATATTGTAAACTAGAGGAAAAAGTACTTTATCTACTTTTCAAACAAATGCTTGGTGTGGAAAAAGTATTGGGCTGTTGGAGATGGTGTTATATTACACAGCTCTGGAAAAGACTCCAAAGGCCATCTTAAAGATAAATGAAGAACAAGAGATTGCTGTGCATTCATGGAATCCCTGGCACCCATTAAAGGTTAATGAAGGTTTCGCATTTCCCAACAGTCTGTTCCAAAACAGCATGTCATTTTCCTCTCCATGACAATCGGTCATATCTCCAAAACAATCAGACACTTTATTCCTACGAGTGCATGCACGACCTCTTGCCACCCATGGGAGCTGCTATTATCACAGATAAGATTTATTCATATGGACCTTCGGTCCTTAAGTGTTTTGCCCTAGGGGACGAAAAACATGGAAAACAAGCAACAAAAAAAAACATTGACTGTGTTCACATATCATGTCACACTGAGCACCAAGTTAGAAAGGTTTCCATTAAATGGAGATAATGATAAACAGATCTGGGATTTCCTGCTTTGCTCGTGACAGAGACATGGCTTTAGTTTCTGCAGATGCACTGAGCCCCAGCAGAGAAAGTTCTCATGTTTCCTGTCTTAAACAAACTGTCTCAGGCTGTGGTGACCAAGTTTAAGGGCAGATGTTCTTTAAGGAGTTCTCGTAATTTGCATGATTTTTGTACCAAAAAAAAGATTCTGTCATCGTTTGTCATTCTAAGCCTGCATGAATTTATTCTGTAGAACACTACAGAAGTATTTTTTGTTGACTGCCCATAGTTTTGGACCCTATTGACATTTATTGCATGGGCACAAAACGTTCTTCTGAATGCCTTAATTTGGTTTGCAGAGAGTAAATGATGACTGTATTGAAATTTTTGAGCGAACTGTCCCTTTATGGTCATTTAATGACTGTATACAGATGCTGTCACTATGTTTTCTGTATTTTAGGTGTACTCCAGAAATGGACGTCTATCTTAATATACCTCAAGTGGATTTACTCCCCGTGTAGCCTTGTGCTGAAGGCATTACCTTTTCGAGCCTTCCCTTGAGCTGCTATATATTACTGACAAAAATCAATGAAGCCGCTTCATTAAATCATTTTAGTCAGTCAAACAAATGTACAAATCTCAGTTTCTTTGTCTTTGCTTTCAGTTTGTTTTATAGGCTTTGTCATTTTTTTTTTTTTTTTTTTAAACACTATATATTGCACTCTAGCACTGATGTGCTTTTAGACATGCAACTACATACTTGTATTTTGTGTTTCACAAACTAGTCTGCATTAAATAACCACTTTTATTTGGTAACAAAACATTAGCATATAGATACTAAATAAATAAATACTAACATTCAGAACTTTGTTAATTGAAAGACACCCTTGTACTCGCTGACATTTTAATTGTGAAATGTATTTATATTGTGAAATATTACCATTTAAAAGTCATTTAAAACTCTTTTCTGTTTTATTAATGTTTCGACATGTGATGTATTCCTGTGCTGCCAAAATGTGATTTTCAGCAAACATTACTCAAGTCTTAAGTGCCACATAAAATTTTGATTATTAATTTTAATAACAATTTCATATTGGTTACAAAATAATGGCAATATATACATGTCAAAGTTGAGCTACTATTGGAGAAACTGGGACCATGACATCCATAAGAAGTCTCCAAACAGTGTGTATCATCTTTGCGAAATCCTTCAGGAGGCTTGGAGTATTATATTAATTCAATGTTTAAATAAACTTGACAATACAGATGCCCACATTATGCAGAGCTGTAATAGATGCTAATTGTGGATATTTTGCTGAATTGCACATTTAAGTATTTTCTTATCTGTTTATGTAATAAAAAATATTTTCCTAGTTTGTGTTGTCCCTTATCAGTGCAACATTATCACAAGGATTTATGCTGATATTATCCAAAACCCCATTTTTATAGGGCGTTTCCAAACTTTTGGAGGGCAGTGTACATACACGGTACTAAGATGCTTATAATAAGTGCATGTTCCCTTGTCAGAGGACCACAATGTTGAAGATTGGTAGCAAGGAAATGTTATTGCAATTAATGACACTTTACAGTGTCAATCCTACAAATATGTGCTTCATTTTATGACTATATATGACTCTATTTACCTTGCAAATGGTGCATTTTAAAGCCATTTTGCAAACCGTGAAACAGTAGTTTTGTGACATTGATGTAATTGACCAAAGTGTGGGAACATGGCTTGCTCTGTAAACAGTTATGGATTTCAGCACCCCAGTGTATGGGCGACTGGTTTGATTACTTTTGTTGTTTCATTTGGAAAAGATTCAGCTGAGCCTCAGAGAATTAAAAATTCCTAGTAAAAAAAAAAACAACAAGAGTGAGATCTAAGCAGGGGATAAACCTTCTTTCCTCTATTTCCGTTTTGCGAGGATTCTGAGGATTCTGATTCTTTTCCATGTGTGTTTCGGTGCTGGAATGCTTTCTCCAATAAATAAAACTTATTTTAGAAACAAAAAAATACCAAATAGATGCAATAAAACTGCTACATTCATTATCCAATTGCATAAGCACCATGAAAAGAAACAGCTGTGGATGTTTGTCTCTAAAGAAAAATAAATGCAACGTGTGTGGTTTCGCATTGCATGACTTCCCAGTGATGACATCATTAAAACAAGATGCGTTTTACATCAAAGCAGCCGAACTAATGAGAACCTCCTGATAACATATGATATCTCAGCTCTGCTTTAAGCAGGAAATGACAGAACATCGACGTCATGGGGATGGAGTGGGACGGTGCTAAAAAGGCACATTATAACATTTCGTGGCCCTGGATGATGTTGAAAGACGCCCAAACGAGGACCCACGAGACTTACAGTTGAGGGCCCATTTGTTGAGCCGTGTTTATGGATCATGTGAGTAATATAAACAGAAAGCACGTTTCTGAGCTAGGGCTGAGTTGGCAACAGGAGCCCACCTGTGTTTAATCACAAAGACACGATACATGCAACTTCACACCGATACAGCTCTGAGGGCTGACGCGCGTAGTCTACAAGTGGGAGGATGAACTGAGAAGTCGCGCTCGGGACTCCTAAAACTTGCTCGTGGAGAGATAAAGGTGAGTGAAAGGTCACAGATGTGAACTCGCCGATGTTTTTCCTTCCTCGCGCGCTGCGCGGGTGAGATGAGGCTGTGACAGACAGCGCGGGAGATTGAGAGAAATGCTTCATTCCGCTCTTAAATTTTTAAAAGCGTTGTGGAACTCGCGGGGCTGTTGCTATGACTGCAGCGGTGTAGCATTACCCTGCAGCCGGTACATCAAACTTCACTGCGCGCGAACTGATTGATTCACTACCAGTAGCTTTAAACTTCATTCTGCGGCTCGATGACAACCTGCATGCTTTAAAACCTTCTTTTACGGAAATGGTTGTGAGTAGACTTTTTTCAAGATGTTTTTTGTTGAAATGTGTCTTATTGGTTAAGCTGTTGGGTTTATTAATGCATGAAATAAAAACGCATGAGAGAGCACCGGGGTTAGTTGTCTATAATGTTTAGAGCAAGACGTCTGAATAGTCAAATGCCTGTTTTTGCTTAAATGCTCTTAGTGGTTTCGTGCCAAACCCTGGTTTAGTTAATTAGAATAATTACGTTAAACGTAAACTAGAATTTTTTTCCTAGTAAACAAGTGAACACAAACCACAGTGGCATGTGTTAACACAAGAGAAAGCTTACATTTTATGTTTGTAATAGGGCAAGTTATATCCATACAATTTACTTTTTTTTAACAATTTGGATTCAGTTCATTTAATCAATGTTGGATTCAACCATGCATAAAGTATTATAGCTATTATTAAAATGTAATAACTGTTTTCAGGTTTTAATTGTAATAAATATTTGGTGTATTTTAAATAAATAAAATGCTACCTGTTACAAAGTTTAAACATTTTTATTTTTCTACTGATTTAAATATACAATACCTATAATTATTTATGTAAACAAATATGAGTAAGGTCAGAATATGTAAAGCATTTCATCTTTTTAACTTAATAAAAGAGAAATAGTCAACAAGTGACTCTGTTGACAAAGTTTTTTCACTAGACTGTTCAGCATTATTGCCTGCGATACATTAATTCTCACAAAATATACTCAGACTGTTTGTTTTCCTGTCAATTTTTTTGTTCAGGCATACTTATGTTTATAAGATGACACTCAACACACAGAAAGAGGGAAAGGAACCACTGAGGAGAAGAGCGAGTACTCCCATCCCCTCATCACGGCAAGGAGGCAAAGGAGAAAGAGACTCCTCCACTGAACCCTATCACCCTCCGCTCGCCCAGTCAGCCTCGTACCACCCTGGAGACAAGAGCATCCACTCACGGGCCAACTGGTCTTCAGACTCTGACTCCGACAGCTCTGGAGCAGAGTGTCTTTATCGTGTGGTTTTATTGGGGGATCACGGTGTAGGGAAGTCAAGCCTTGCAAACATTTTTGCTGGAATACAAGAAAAGGATGCTCACAAACACATTGAAGGTATAAAATCCAACACATATTATGGCTTTTGTGGATGTGTATTCATGTCTATGTTCTAGATCAGTTGAGTTGATTAATTCTCTTCAGTTAAGTTAATATTTAACATAAATAAAGCATTGGTACGTTACAGTAAAAACACATGGCATTGTAGTGCCTAAAATAACCTAGACTAAACTGTTAGGTCTGATTGATTGATTGCGCTCTCAATTTGTCACGTGTCCAGATTGATCCTGAAACATTAATTGTACTGTGATATTGACTTATACATCGGTCAGAGCAAACAGTACATACAGTACATTTATTTATGTACCAGCTGTTATCTAGAGCATTGGTGCCTGTTTTATTGCTTTAAGCAAAGACTTTAAACTTTGCAATGGTTAAAACATTATATTTTTATTTTGTAAGTGCAGAATCGTTTTTCTGTAATGTGGTCATTACTTTTAACTGGACAACACATGACTGATTTAAAGTGAGCACCATTGTGTGGTCTGTCCCATTTGTCCAGTCCTGCCCATCTTTGGTGTCCCAAGGGTGTAAGACAATCAATATTAACTGACACAAAACTGGACCATCAAAGACCTTTGTATAATCCTACCAGTTTGAACCGGCTTAAAATAGACAAACAGGTTTATGTGACTCTCTAATGCACTGAACTATGCAAAATGCCTTTATCAAAGCAGTAAATGAGCATCTGTGAGAGGCAATCTGCTGACCTACATGTTGTTTTTTGTCTGACAGCCTATGACCTTATGTCTCGTGGTTGTGTTGGCTGTGACCTGAGCTGAACATCATCCTGTAAATAATCATGTCATTGACAGACTGATGTGTGTATATCGATTCTTGTGTTAGTGGAGACATATTAGTTGGCTAAACTTTTTCTTTGCCCTGAATAAAAGCATTTGTTTATATTTTTAATGTCCATTATGCATTTAGATAAATGATTTGACTGTTTTTGGAAGATGTTTTATTTCTATGCTTACCCGGAGTGCAATCATATTGTGAAATAGTATTACAGTTTAAAATATCTTTTCACGTAAATATGTTTTAAATTGTCATTTATTCCCTATTTAATGAGTTTTAATATTTAAAACTCTTTTTTAGGATTATTTAATTAAATAAATGAAAGTTCAAAAGTATCATTAAAAAAATTTACAAATCAACTTATTATTTACACAATAACTTTAAGGATAGATAGATAGATAGATAGATAGATAGATAGATAGATAGATAGATAGATAGATAGATAGATAGATAGATAGA
>JAUCMT010000013.1:15748654-15763290 GCA_032357475.1 Enteromius thamalakanensis
ATAGATAGATAGATAGATAGATAGATAGATAGATAGATAGATAGATAGATAGATAGATAGATAGATAGATAGATGTTATTGTATGTTTTTCATCTTTTTAAGCATCTAGAGAGTCTTAATTACTTTCTTTGAGTAAAAGCTGAAGAGTATCAAAAAGATCAACATGGTGCTATGATATCTGTAAAGATGTGTGGACTGGCTGCCTAGACAGTTGAGGACACTCTTCTCTGTAGGGCATGTCTGGATTATATTTTAGATTTGGTCTTAACATTTAGATGTTAGCTGGCATGAGGCATTGAAGTTGATTAAGGAAGCTGTTATTCTTTATCGTGAATTCACATGTTTCATGGCCAAGTTTGTCCTTAAGTGCTATACATCTTGTAGAGGTCTCAAGAAGTGACAGAGAGTAAATGTGGAAAATGTGGAAAAATGAGACAAGGTCAGTATCAACCTAGACTGGAGCAAAGTGTGTTTTATCTTCTTGTCAAACTAGCTATGCGATCAGTTTATCAGACACGGCTCAGTGATCTTTCCACTCTTCCGCTTCACATTAATTTTTCACGCTTTGTGATTATAATAAAGCACTGTTCAAAAGTATCAAATATTAAAAGCTGTTGTTTTTTAACAGTTTGGTTCAATCCTGATAAAGAATAGAACAAATACTTTACAAATTAAATAATATAATATCATTCTCATTGTGAACACTAAATATTTTCTTGGAAATTATAGATTTATATATTTGAGGGGAAAAAAAAGGAAGGGTAAAAAAAGTTTTGGGGAAGACACATTAGAGTAATTTAATTAGTTTTTATTGTAATTTTTTTAATGGATAAAATTAATGTGAAATGCAGAATTACAGTATAAATAAGCATTATAGAATAGATAAGCTTGAGTTGAATTGTTTTTTATTATTCATAAAGTAAATTAATAGGTAGAACAAAAAAATGAGTGCCAGTGTCATTGACCTAGTTGTTTGTAGCATCTATCTTTTCATGTCAAAGCTGTATTGGATGTCCGATTAATGTTTTGTGCTCAATTAACTGAAAGCAGTGTGCATGTTTTCACAGAGGATACATATGAGAGATCCCTCACGGTCGATGGGGAGGAAACGACCCTAGTTGTGATGGACACATGGGAAACAGAAAAACAGGTATGCAAACATACGTCCACATATTCGCCTCAGTAGCCTACTCTCTGAGATACCGAATGTAAATAAAGGCAGTAGTGTCTGTAGTGAGGTTGCTTGTGTCTGTCTGCCAGCCACGAGTCTCACCTACAGGGCCACAATGCCTTTAGTGCAGTGCTGTGGAAAAAACGTGAGCGCTTGCTGCCAGTGGCTAAACTCCATTGAGCGATGCCCTGCAGTGAGCAAGCAACATACAGCTGGCCCCTGCTGCTGACCACACAGCCAAGTACACTGATCGCTCTGGGGCCTAATTACTCCGCTGTCGATGACGCTCCTCTGTGAGGCCAGTCTGGCAACAAGGCTTCTCTGATCTCAACATTTATTTACAGAGATAAACTGAAACTGACTGATTTCAGTTGTTTTTCTCTGAATACATGCAGAGTTATTCAAAAGGAAAGTTCGTCCTAAAACAAAATGTTGTTATAATAATAAATGTTTCTTAAGCACCAAAAATGTTTACAGATATTATGTAAACAAAAGCTTATATTATGGATTCGATTAATCGTTTGACAGCACTAGTTTTTTTTAACTACATGAATGAATTAATATTTTAGAAAGTGTTCCTTTAAAATGTTTAACCTCTTATTGTTGCTGCCCAAGGAGGAAGATGAGAAGTGGGTTCAGGATTACTGCATGCAGGTGGGCAATGCTTACATCATCGTTTACTCCATCACCGACCGCAGCAGCTTTGAGAGCGCATCGGAGTTACGAATCCAGCTGCGTCGCATCCGGCAGGCTGAAAACATTCCCATCATCCTTGTAGGCAACAAAAGTGACTTAGTCCGATCTCGAGAGGTGGCAGTGGAAGGTGAGAAGAGTTTTGATTTGTATCATTCACACAGACAGATCATAGTGGGATGTTATACACTACCATCAAAAGTTTGGTCGGTATAAGGAAGAGATTTTAATGAAAGAATTTGAAGGAATTAATACATTTAGGCAATTAATAGGCAATTAAAATAATCAAAAATTATATTTATTGCCCTGATTTTATAGACAGGGCTTAGCCTAAGCCAGTATTAGGCCATAATGGCATGTAAGTAATTGGTGTGCATCTTAAGACAAAAGAAAGCCACTGACATGTTTTAAGATCAGTCAGTGCAAGTTTCTTTTAGTTGAAACGGCTCAGATTTACATTTTCATCTAGGACTAGGCTTTAGCCTTATCTGTGAAACCAGGGGGGATAATTTTACAGGCGATTTCTATTTACTGTTGTAGCGTATTTTGAATCAAATAAATGCAACCTTGCTGAGCAAAAATCTTACCCCAAACTTTGAATGGTAGGGTATATCACAGTCTAACTGATGAATGCACGATTGTTTGACATGGTGCAGATGCATAAGCCTTCAAAGCCTTGTGACGGGTTTGGTTTTACACAATCCTGGTCTTCTGTGGCAGAGGGTCGGGCTTGTGCGGTGGTATTTGACTGCAAGTTCATAGAAACCTCTGCCTCTCTCCACCACAACGTTCACGAGCTCTTTGAGGGCATTGTGAGGCAGATCCGACTGCGGCGAGACAGCAAAGAGATCAATGAGCGCCGACGCTCCATCTACAAGAGAAAAGAGAGCATCACCAAGAAAGCCAGACGCTTCCTAGATCGACTTGTAGCCAAGAACAACAAGAAGATGGCCCTCAAAGTGCGCTCCAAATCCTGTCATGACCTCGCAGTGCTGTGAACCCACAGATCTCTCTCAGTGCTTTGGCTCTGGGTTTCTTTGTTTTCGTTTCACTTTTTTTTTTTTTTTTATCTAGCATTAACAACTTTTTCATTGACTCCCCTGAAGATCTTTGAGGTTTTGCTCATTGTTCTTAATTTTATCCCATAGATCAAATATTTAATAAATGTTTGAATTAAATCAAAAGTTTATTACTCTATATATATATCACCAGTTAAGTGGACTTTGTTTTGTAATTAACATTTTTATCAACGTTTGCCTTATTTGACAAACCGAATAGACAATAGAATTAATTAAGAAGCAATATTTATTATTTATTGTTGTTTAAATGTTTTCCTTAAGAATTAAATTTCACCTTAATGTTTTTTCTAACAAAGGAAGAATTTTGTATACACTGAAAGACATTAGCTATGAGAAAAGCACTGCCCAGTGGAAAAGTTAAATTATAGAGGCCGCTAAAACCAATATTGTTGTTTTGTTTTTTTTCTAACAAGTTTATTCTGTTTAAGCAAAAACTATTATGGACATGTCAATCATCATTTAAAAGGGCATGTGAATATCCTCCATAAGCCTGTTACAGTTTAGTTTATCTGAAAGAGATATTTGGTCAGTAAACATAATAAAGGTGTCAGCTATTTTTGCAGGAATAACAACCAAAAAAATGGTTTATAGGCTATTTCTCTCTTTTTTGGCACTGGACATAGAGGGGAATTGTTTTTTTGTACAACTTAATGTTGTTGGTTTGTAAATATTTATTTCCAAAATGTGTATAATAATAAATGGTTTGAAATATGTAAATACATTTATACTTTGCATGAATGCAGATGAAACTTTCAATGTTTTTTATTATTAAATCCCAATCTGAACTGAGTTTCTGTTTTGTTTTTCCCCCCTAAAGAACATAACTGGTTTTATTGGTTTTTATGATTGTCGCAAGACCATCCTTCCATTCTTGATTCTTTTGAAAGATATAAAAAAATGTATATTGTTGTATCCATACGTTGCACTGCTGTTTATAATGGACGTATTTGCTCGTGTTCCGGGACCTCTCCTTGAACTTGCTTCTATTACTTGTGAAAGAATAGTTCAAATATCCAGATTTAAGTGGATGCTGTCCTGAACAACCCCATATTGTCCTTGTTCTTGGATACAGCCGAGTGACTCTAAGGACTTTTCTACAACAATATGGAAACAATCAGTGAAATCCAATCATTGAAATGATATTCCTAAAGCACTTTGATGAAATTCCACGGTCAGTCCATTTAAGTTTAGTGCTCTTATTTAAAGCTATTAAGCTGATTACTTTCCCAAATGCTAATTTTTAGAGGATGTTTGTTAAATGGATCATATGTAAGGTCAAATACATTCCAAACCCAAAGGCAACGCAACTGAAAACATAACGCCTCATTGATTGCATGTTACTATATATATAGACAAGTTCTGCATGCCACAAAGCCAGCCCTCAAAATGGTCAAGAATGCCACTGTAAAGACATCAAGGTCAAGTTTGTCTATGGTGACTTTCTCACATGTCGATTAAGCCTCATGTATAAAGTTACACTGTCAGATGAGGGTCACCATTGCAAAGTTTACTCCGAGTAGATTTGATATGTGTCCATCTTACCAAATAAATTCCTCCAACTGCTGTGTAAAAATTGCAGGGGGGGGGGTTGTTTGTTTTTTGGACACATACTTAAGGCATCATTTACCCAAAAAACTAAATTGTGTCATCATTTAATCAGCCTAGTGTTCATAAACTATTGCAATTTCTGCTTTCTGATGAACACAAGATAACAAGATAAAAAGGTCTAGTGTTGTGAACTGACATTCACTGTGTGTCCAAGAACATTTTTATTCAAAATATCTTCTATTGTGTTAGACAGAGGAATTAATGTCAGGTTTGGAACAACATGAAGGTAAGCACATGATAAAAGAATTTCTATTTTTGGGTGAACCATTTTCCTTTAAAGGAATTGTTCAACCCAGCAGAAATGAAAATTGGCTGAAAAAATACTGACCCTTATCCAAGACTTAAATTAGTTTTTAAAACACATCTGGAGAAATACAGCATATCACCTGTTCACCAGTGGATCAGCAGCAGTGAATGGGTGCCGTCAAAATCAGAACAACTGATAAAAACTGATTTTTCTATAAAATAATGGACTTGTTGTGTGGACTTGTTGTAATTATTGTGATGTTTTTATCAGCTGTTTGGACGCTCATTCTGATGATACCTATTCACTGCAGATGATCCAGTAGAGATAAAGTAATGTAATGCTAAAAACTTCTGGGGAACTCTTCCTTTAACAACCATGGATATTTATTGCTGCAACTGTTGCTCCCGTGACCAAGTGCTTGAGTATTTATCTGCATAGGGAGGACATGCGCTGGGGCAACCACTCTCCAGCACCAGGAAAAGAAGCAGGAGGCCAGAACTGCAATTAGGCCAGCCAGTGTGCTGCGCCTGGGTCAGCTCTTTCCACTGGCCCCCTTGTCACCACTGGAGTGGGGGAGGAGAAGTGGTGTTCTGGCTGGAAGCTCAGTGCATTGATTTGGTCAGGGTAATGGAAAGAATGCTTCACTCCACACTCAACCTTTCCCCCAGCTAATACAACCTACACACATGTACATGCAGTTCACAAGCAAATAAACAGTTTGTGTTGTATTTCTGTACATTTAATAGGATTTTTGCACATAACATTTGAAAATGTTGAAATTACCCAACATATGGTGCCGTCTTCAGTTCAGATGTGCCATTCTCTAAAGCACTTTGAACTATGATTCATCTTCCAAGCTGTTTTACAAAGTTCTGCGCATACCCAGCAGGTATTTTTGTGGTGGAAACACATGCAAGTCTGTTTCTTCCTTTCATAACAAGGGGGAGTTTTCTCCAAATACCAAAAATAACTGTGCATTAAGCGTCTGACATGAGATTAAAGGGAATGCTTTCACCAGAGCCATGCAGTAAAAAACCAACACAACAGGGGAAGAGAGAGAGGGAGAGCAGAATGGAAAAAGTGAATAAGATGGAGGAGGTGGCAGTGCATACAAGAAGACGAATGGTCCTGCACTGGTCCCACTGACTGGTTCTTGTAACGTGTCAAGAATCTGGCGTCCTCCAGATGTGTGTCATGTTCATGCTGTGGAAAGCCTCTGGAGAGATTTACATTTGGCTGCACTCTGCCTCACTGTGAGCGCAGGGAGAGAGAGCTAATTATGGAAAGTTGGCAGCCAGCTGAACATCAAGCAAGCTGTGGCGAGAGTCAACGGAAAGAATGAGATTAAACCAAGAAATATGTGGGGTCATTTTTTTTACTCATCAAAAAGATGTAAAAGAAGTCATTTGTTAATGTGAATTTTACATTATAAGCCTGCTTCTCATGGTGTATTTGTTTAACATTTGTTCTGGTTTACTGTCTGACTAGTGTCATGTGGTCTCAGAGGCACGATGCAAAACCACAGTCAGCTGAGTGACACTGACTTCAAGGCCTGAGAGGAAAAGATCAGCAGTTTTTCCCTCAATTGATTTTAATATTCCATAGGGATTACTTTTTCCTCCTAGTTGTTTGTTTCTCTTTCATACCCCCACATTTCCTTTGTTGATTTGTACCTTGAAGAGCACTTCTATCTATCTATCTTGTAACAGGACAAATTCTAAGAACTTAAATGTAATATTTTTCAGTCGCAATGCATAAAAAACAAACAGCAGTGAAGGAGTGAAACTAGAACATTAAGAGGACAAAAGACTAAAACTAAGTTTTCTTTTTGTTACATTTTTTATTTAATATTGATGTTTTAGTGCATTCATTTTATGTGAAAAATACAATTATTATACAATCATGGAAAGCACGAGTGTTACTCGTAAATGAATACCAAAGGATTTAAACGAAAAAGAAAGTTTGAGGGTGTGTTAATTGTGCGTGTCACACTTCCGTTCTCAGTGTGTGTGTGACGCGAGGGCCCTCTGGTGGACAGTTTCGCGTGTTTCTCTTACGCAACAGGAACGGTGCGTGCACGCGCAGTGACTGTTTGCCGCCAGTCAGTTTGTCGTTTGTAACCGCGACACGCACATCATTTAGTATTAGTATTAGTTCAGACGGCCAAGTTTTGATTTAAAACAATTGTGTCTTTTAGGTTTGTGTGGATTCGAATTAATGTACTGGTGTTGCTGCGGAAGAATAAGTGAACAGTAGATCCGGGATTTAGCGCTCGTTTGTGGAGTCGGGATTGTAAAGCTTTGTAGGCCGCAGTGTCTAAGGTAAGACGGAAAGGCTAACGGTTAACGTTACGTACTGTTTGGATCAATTTATGAAAAAAACTGTGACCAATATCAACTTATGTATCATATTTATGTTACATGTATTTAATTTTTGTATAAACGACGTCTAAATGTGGGTTGTTTCAGCTAACGTTGATTTGCAAAGACGAAGCGACTTTAGCCATATACGTTAGCTAATGTGCTAACAAAGCAAGCTTTAAGATTCTCTGCTGATAATACGAAAGTTGTGGACTTATAACATCCATATCTACTTATAAGCATGTAATGTGTGGTTATGTTGCCTAAAGTTGTTCAAAATAAGATCGAGACGGTTCTCGACACTGGGTGAGAAAAACAGTTAACGTTAGCCAGGAAGCTTAAACGTGCGTTTCATGACCCCGTCCAGTCACGCGAGTCAGAAATGTTTAGGCCGAGTGATATTTTGGGAAGCAGTTTAGACAAATGTGTGTATTGTAATTTCAGAGCAAGTTCTCTGTGCTTAAAATAAGCATTAAACAATACTTTATGCCGCTTTACCTTTCTGCAGATCAACAACAACAACAATATGGCCGATGATTTGGACATAGAAGCAATGCTGGAGGCTCCATATAAAAAGGTGGGTGTTTATGCGAGTAAATAAACTCGGTAAGGAATCTGTATAGCTTTCATTTGAAACTGCTAACCAGTCGTGTTTTCTCTAAGTCTTTATTGTCAGATCTATAACTTGAATGTTTCTGTCATAGTGGTTTCAATGAATAAATTGCCCATCTATCTCTTTTTGTAGACTTGCCTATATCTCACCTCTACTCCCATGAATTCCAGTGTGAACTGTCAAAAAAATGAAGGTAGTAATTGCCCAATATATTGATGTACTGTGGTACCCTTGGTTGAAATACATAGGCAAAATTATACATAGGTACCGCCAGAATAAATGCAGTGGGTGCACATAAGAGCTGGGATGAACTCTGTGGAGACTGTATTCATGTTATTTTATGCATGGTATTCTTAGCCTTATTTTTTTTTTTATCAGGAAGTTTATTTTTTAAATGGATAGAACTAGATTGCATGCTTTACAGTATAATTAAATGGCAGGAAACCACTTAAAATGCCATAATCCCCAGTACAGAAATCCTGGAGTTGACAAACACAAGAAAATCCACAGAGTATTTATTCTCCAGTCATCACTTTGAAAATAATCTGAAATGAATATGCTGTAGAAATCCATCCTTTTTTTAGTGAAAAAAAAAAGTATTTATGCATGCTGCTGACATTTAAGTAAGTATTTATAAATGATTATTCTGCGGTTTTACAAACTGGAAATGATGGGGCTCAGCATATTATGTCATAGCGTTCACCGTAAGATGCATTTATTTTAAAATCATCTAGCCTTTTAACAACTACAAAAGAACAACTCAACTTTAGATGGTCTTTGGGAGTCGCTATTACTAAGCCGTGTGAATCCCTGTTTGCTTCAGGGCGAGATGTGTGACAGAGGTGGCATCGAGCTCTTTCAATCCACGAAGGCAAATGGGGTGAAGATCACTGGAATGGCATCCACCACTGGAGCTCGTTTAGTGGCTGGCTGCTAGCGTTGCCACTTTGGGTCTTAGGCTCAGATAGCCTTGGTACTGAACATTGGGCTGCTTAATGAATGAGTGAATGAAGTGTCTGAAAAAAGCAATGCTATTTTACATACCCAGCATAGCACTAGCACTTGAATATTTGGACGTCTTACACAAGTAATGCAAACACTATTAAGGAACGACATTGGCAGCCATGTGGTTGGTTTCTTTCTTTCTAAAGGTCCCCCTTGTATTTGTCGTCCTCCCACTCAAACCCTGTAATGAACTCCTATTTAATGATCATATCATATTCTCTTTTGTTCCCATCCCTTCTTTATCCTTACGACTTGAAATGTTTCGCCGTCCTCCTCATGCTGTCTTCTATCGACCCTGCTTAGGATGACAACAAATCCTTAAGTACCAATGGCCACGAGGAGCGGAGCAAGAAGTATGTTTCATATAACCCTTTTAGTTAGATTTATATCTTACAAAACTCTTCCCTATGTTTGACTGACTGAAATGTTTTTATTTTTTAATTGCAAGGAAAAAGAAGAGCAAAAGTCGCAGCAGAAGCCGTAGCCGGGAAAAGAAGAGAAGCAGGAGTCGTGATCACAAGAAGAGTCATGACCGCAGGAGGAGCCGCAGCAAAGAGCGGAAACGCAGCCGCAGCAGAGAGAGACGTCGCAGCCGTTCCAGGAGCAGGGAGCGTGGGGGTCGCTACAGAGCTCCATTGTACGTAGCCATCTTTTGCGTTAGGTTTTAATCTTCATATCAAGTGTCCACACAGTTCTGAGAAACGGCGCTCTTTACCATAGCGAGCATGTTAATCTGTATGTAAAAGGTTGCCACAGTGTTCATGGTTAGTGTGAAAATGTCTTCGAAAGAAGTATGCTGCATACCAAGTATGCTGAGGAGCTTAGCATTATTTACTTGAATGTGAATCAGCAGAGAATATGAGTTGATTTTCCCCAAAACAAGAAATTTGTTGTAATGTGTACATTTACCCTTGTGTTCCCCATTGAAGCTTTCAGTATATGTTTAGAATTAGCAGTAGAGCGAGTAGTTGTAGCTACTGAGATTAAAAACCTTTAAAACCTTGTTTTTAAATCACAGTTCTGGCCTGAAATTTAACGGTGGTCCCAGGGGGAAGACTGGCCCACCACCTGCCATCAAACTAAGGTTTCTATGACACTATTTTTGTTGTGTGTGGGTAGATGCTTGTTCTTGTATATGACTCATTCATGGAAAGTCTTTCCAGAAGTATTCATAGAAATTTTCTCTTAGTCGTAGAAGGTCTAGAAGCCGCAGTCCTTTCAAGAAAGACAAAAGCCCTATTAGGTAAGTTTATTCCAGCCTTGGTAATGTACGTTTCCCTCATGTAAATTCCTTGCTGATTATAGTAATTCATTGTTCATTTTTGTCTTTTGCTAACAGACAGCCCATTGATAATCTCACCCCCGAAGAAAGAGATGCACGCACAGTGTTCTGCATGCAGCTGGCAGCCAGAATCAGACCACGAGACCTGGAAGAATTCTTTTCTGCTGTGGGAAAGGTCAGTGTTTGTTCATCTACAGTTCTACCTTGGTAGCCTATACTACTTTGGATTTGGATAGACACCCCTAATTCCTGTTGATCTTCTTTAAAGGTGCGTGATGTGAGAATCATCTCCGATAGAAACTCCAGAAGATCCAAAGGAATTGCATACATTGAGTTTGTTGATTCCACCTCTGTACCTTTGGCAATTGGCCTTTCTGGTCAAAGACTTCTCGGAGTACCAATCATTGTGCAGGCTTCACAGGTAACATAGTCGCTCTGAATGTTAAAACATGTACAGTTTTTGCTTGACAATGTTATCGTCATCTAATGGTAACTTGTGTGTTTGACCAGGCTGAGAAGAACAGAGCAGCTGCGTTGGCCAACAATTTACAGAAAGGCAGTTCTGGACCTATGAGACTGTATGTTGGCTCATTGCATTTTAACATCACAGAAGACATGCTCAGAGGCATCTTTGAGCCATTTGGAAGGGTAAATAGTGCCATAGTAGCTAAATAGTGTCACTTCATGTTATATTTCCACATTTTTATTCATGTCGAGGTCTCCTTTTTTTACACAGATTGATAGTATTCAACTGATGATGGACAGCGAAACAGGACGATCAAAAGGATATGGCTTTATCACAGTAAGTTGTGTGGCCGAGATGTTTTTGTGCAGAATTTCAGACATTACAAGTAGTTAATGTCACGTTCTAGAAGCAGTTATTCATCGTCTCAAGAGCTTATTAGCTTTCCTCTTTCCCCATAGTTTTCTGATGCTGAATGTGCCAAGAAGGCTCTGGAACAGCTTAATGGCTTTGAGTTGGCTGGCAGACCAATGAAAGTGGGACATGTGACAGAGCGCACTGATGCCTCAACCGCAAGCTCCTTCCTGGACAATGATGAGCTGGAAAGGACTGGCATTGATCTGGGAACGACTGGTAGACTTCAGCTCATGGCCAGACTGGCGGAAGGTAAGGATATATACTCTTTGATCTGCTTTATAATTTTCATAATGTTATGAAGTGAGTAATGTCTTGTGGAATTTCTTACAGGAATTAAAAATCTTACATTTTTTGTCTGTTAGGTACTGGTCTGCAGATCCCACCTGCTGCTCAACAAGCCCTTCAGATGAGTGGCTCTATGGTGGCGATGGCTGCAGCTACTGGTCAGTTCCTTGACATTTGGCTTCAGCAGATGTGCGTTTAATTAGACTGTGGGGTTTGCAATTAACATCCATTTCTTTTCTTTCAGCTGCTATGAACCCTGGATTGAGTTTTAACATCAATGTGCCCACAAACCAAGCTTTGAATCTACCGTCACAACCAATTGCAACCCACTGTTTCCAACTGTCTAACATGTTCAATCCAAACTCGTAAGTAACAAGGGTTGGCAATATTACAGGTATATATAGAGAGTGCATTTTTGCCTGAACTGCATTGCTTTCTTGCAGAGAAAATGATCCTGGTTGGGAAGTTGAGATTCAGGATGATGTAATTGAAGAGTGCAACAAACACGGTGGAGTCATACACATATACGTGGACAAGAAGTCAGCTGAAGTATGTTACTTCCCTTAAATGTTTTTATAAATTATTATATTAAATGTGGAACTTTATATATAAATATATTAATTTAATATTTACTTTGTCATTCTTTTCAGGGTAATGTCTACGTGAAGTGTCCCAGTATTCCTGCTGCTATGGCTGCAGTCAGTGCGTTACATGGACGTTGGTTTGGAGGTAATTCTAAATTCAAATTTCAGGATTGTCTGTCTATATTTTAAAGCAGTATGTATTCAGATTTGTTTTGTATTTTGTAGCCATATGTATTATGGCCTGAATCAGCTCACATTTCAATTTTATTTTCCAGGTAAAATGATCACAGCAGCTTATGTCCCTCTTCCTACATACCACAACCTTTTCCCAGAGTCAGTGCAGGCAACACAGCTTCTAATGCCCAGTCGCCGGTGATCAATCACCCCTTGAAGACGCAACTTTTTCAGCCTTGCTCTTTTTAACTTTTGGACAATAATAACAGTTCTGCAAGCTGTGGCACAGTTTTGTTTTCTTTTAAGTTGGTTACAAAACCAGTAAGGTTAAAGTTTCACTGCATAGTGTCCTTACAGGTCTTGGACTTTGAGAAAAGTTCTGTGGTGTAAAAGTTTCCTATGTACAGCCTACGTATTGAATTTTGCCTCTTGATCTTTTATTGTTCGTACATAATTTTTTATTTTTTTTCCCCTTCAGCATATATTGTCTTTGTGATAGATCTGATTGGCATGTTTCTCACCTGAGGAAGTGTACAATATTGACAGATAAACAATATAAAAGCTTGGATTTAAAACTGCAATTTTGATCAGACATGAACATATTCAACTTTTTGGCTCTATGAGCTGTGGGAACTAAATGGCTGACAAATCTTTTGTTCATTTAGAGACCATAAGGTTTAGAAACATCTTGTTTTTCTAATCAAGATTTGATTTTTTGTAAAGTCCTTGATGAAAGTTCATTTCAAATAAAGCAAAGATAAAGAAAATTGATGCTCATTTCATTTGAACACTGAATTCCTGTTTTTTTTTTTTTTTTTTTTTTTTAAAGGCAAAGGTTAATGAGTATTAAACTTAAAAAAAGAGGACTGTCCAGATAGTATGTAGCTATATATTATGAAAAATACGAGATGAACGATGCAATAAGAAAGCTGCAGCTATGGGTCACATCAGTGCACCTGCCTGTGCATCACATCTTGTGCCGTTTTTTTTGACCCAATGCTCTCTCTAAGCCCAGATTTTGGTCTTTGCTACTTGTTTTTTCCAAAACTTTAATCACCTTTGAAATAGACTAAGATGATCATTGTCCCGTGTACGAAGTAATTTGTATCTTTAAAAAATGATGTCGCTAAACAAATTTCGTGTTGAGCATGCACGGGTAATTATTTGCTCGATCAGTATCATTCATCTCGGATCGGGCAATTGGCCCCTCTTTTGCTTTTCCCGGAGCCCGCTAGGGTTGATAATTGAACCCTGAGTCTTCTCTTCGGGCCACATGTCAAATTCGCCATATTTATTAATTACCAGTAAGTTCAAACTCTTAAGTCTTTTCAGGCAGCCCTTGCATTCTGATAATCATTTAATGTACAATATGTACATTAAAAAATACACATAAAAAAAAGTAGATTAACTGTTAAAGTGGATGACTACAATTGTTATGTCATCTCTGTACATTCTTGCCAAATCTTGCAAGTAGACTGAGCATTTTGGCTACACGCTTGGCTTCAACAGAGCCATAGCCATCACTGCCCAGAGCGTGACGGATCAGATGATTAGCACTGTTCTCATCCTCCAGAGCAGAAAGAGCCCTACTCTTCCTCTCCTGCAGCAGTCTATGCATTTGTCCCAGTGTAAAACACAGTCCAGAAACTGGTTTCTTCCACTGCATGTCAGACAGTTGTTCCCCCAAGATCTGCACCACAGTCTGCCTGTGCATCAGTTCCCAGAGACCATCAGTAGCTAGAACCAAGAATTTGTCCTGTGGTCGCAATCTGTGATGTGTTATTTCTGGATCTGCTGTGAGGTAAGGTGGTGTGTGGTAGTTTGGTAGCAGCATTTTTGCATTTTCGTTTCCGATCAGAAGCTCTGGACGTGCCTCATAGATGCGACTCAAGAGCTCACCATTCCACTTGAACTTCATGTCTCTAAAAGCCCTGAAAGGAATCAACAGGCCCAATAACCTGTCATTTTCACCACCGTCTTCCGCTCAGAAGCAGGATGCTCTGAAAGAACCCGTTGCATCTCGTCTGGGTTGTGGGCATTGTGGTCACTGGTAATAGTAAGAGCTGACCACTTCCCAGATTGACCCAGATTGGCCACATGAAGATCTTCTCGCTCCACATGAACCACACAAGCCGTGCATCCAGACATAGCCACTCTGAGAGGTGTGAAGTGAGCAAAAGGAACCCCAAAGTCCACCTGGGCCTCCAAAGAAATATCCTTATCCAGTCTCTTAAAAGCATTTCTTAAAGCTGTTCGTTTGCCACTGTCCTTATCCTCCTTCAGATCTATCCTCTCCTGCCAGTATGTCCTCAAGCTATTGAAGTATACACAGTCAAAACTAAAGGTTCATCAAATATCCTTCGGAGTACTCAAGGAACTTCAAAATGTATTTTATGTGCCCCGAGGCTCTTTTTCTCATAATAGGGTTCCTCGAAGAACCATTTCCGTTTTTGCAGGAACGTATGGAATCCTTGAAGCACTTTGTTTCCAGTTCAGAGTTTCTTGAGTCACCCTTTCATTACACTGAGACCTTAAAGTGCTCTGGAGGTTCCTGGAGGAACTCAAATATTAAAAATGGGTTATTGTAAGATCTGTTAAAATCCAAGTAGTTTCTGGAAGATCTGAATTGTAAAAGACAGCATCTGTAGAAACCCA
>JAUCMT010000013.1:15770114-15791605 GCA_032357475.1 Enteromius thamalakanensis
TGTTATTGCCCTTCATTTGATAAGCATTGATTACGTATTGTACGTCATGAGTTTGAGTTGTTGTTGTGTAACTTAGCTCTCTTTTTTTACTTTGAGCACCCGCCTCGTTAAACTACGGAAGCGTATTGCATTCACTTGAGGAAAAAATATCTGCTCTGTTTTTCGACTTAATTATCTCAGAATTACGAGATAAATTTTCATGCAAAAATTTTTTTGCTCGTTTTTTCTGAATTAATGACTTAATTATCTCAGAATTACGAGATTCATTTTCATGAAAAAAAATAATTATTATTTCAATAAAAATGTATCTCGTAATTCTAAGATAATTAAGTCGTTAATTCAGAAAAACAGAGCAGATAATTTTTCCTCAAGTGAATGCAATACGCTTCCGTATTAAATGGTCCTGGTCATCACAGTAAAAAAATCGAGGTTCATAACGGCATCATTTAAACAAAAACGGCATCTAGTTCAGCGACTTTCTTTCAAAATGATGAGTACATTTCTGCACCTAAAGTTCATTATTATCGTCTTTTTATAAAAGGTTTTTGTAGTGACGTTAGGCTAACTTCAGCAAGGTGTTGCTAGCTAACGTTACTGCTCGAGTAAATGACGCACTGGAGAAATACGTACATTTCCCCTCAGACATATTTAGGGATCTCACAGCTGCTCCGAATGATATTACGTTAGATATGTGCTGTTTCAATGACTTAATGCTTTATGTTGCAGAATGAGGCAAAGAAGGCTATTAAAATGATTTGGAATCACAAAGAAGTTGAAGGAGTAATCATGGTTAACTCAAGAGGTGTCTGGCTTATAAGAAATGTTTAATTATTGTTTTTTTAGTTGGTTGAAAATTATATCATGTGCTCCTAGGAGTAACGCACTGGTCGGTCAAAAAGATCTTTTTTTAATGTAACTATACTTTTGTAATGCAAAACTTCATTAGGTTAGTTTGTGTTTTTTAATTAGGTCCTGGGTGCTCCCCAACACTACACATTGTGTGTCTCCTTTATCAAACACGCCTAATTTCACCAATGAGCTCATTAGAAGAAACTCCTGGACCAGATATGGAGATAACGGAGACATGAGAAATGCAGTGTTGGGGAGGCAGGCCAGGACCAGGGTTGGGAAACACTTAACTAAATACTAACTTATTTTTGCAAACTTGATTAAATGTCTGGACATTAATATATTTTATTTTGTTCTTTCCACAGCCAAGAACCATTTTATGATTGCCATTTGAAAGTCCAAATAAGGGCCCTGAATTCTTCATTTTCTTATTATTTCTTCGGTTTTTGTTTCTTCTAATAGCCAAAAGTGTTCCATTCCATGTTCAAGTAAAGCCAATATATAAATTATAACAGTCACGGTGAAGTAAGAAGCTTCCTCCATTATTATAAACACTGAATGTGCTGCCTTTATAATAATAAATAGCTTGATCTATTGTTTGAAGTTGATTGTTCTCATATTCTCTTGTGTAAGTACTACGCTATTCAGGCATACCTGTTTTAGTTTACAAAAAACAATGCATTTTAATCATTTTGTGATTGCTTAACATGTATTTTTCAGTTGATTTGAATATACAGGAAATACAGTTTAGCTGGAGTTCTTCAGCTAATTTCTTGTTTTTATTTTTTTTATAATTTTTGACAAATGAGACAGACGTTTAGATGAATCTTTTATTTCAGACAGTTTCACTTACAAATGGTCAGACAAACACAACACAAAGAGCAGAATGAGATTTAAAAAATCGCTTTAAACTCACAAACACACAAGTCCGATTTACATCATACATAACTACAAAAAGGCATGACCAGAAGCTCTGTACATAAACTTTGTACAATTATCTATTTTCATATATACAATAAAAATGAACTATGTACAGCATTCCCCCAGTCTTCCTAAGAGAGAAAAATAGACAACACATCTAAAGATGTAGATTCACAATAAAAGGGCAGGTCAGACCTTGTGAACGTGCCAATTTGTCAGCCTTCGAATGGTTAAATACTACAAGTACAGTAGTACACAGTCTATATGCAAACTAGTCCCCTTCATTTAGTTACTTTAAACAAGCTTTTTAAGCAAATGTTTTCTTTTCGAGATGAATAGGTTACCAGCACCAGATATCACATCATACAACCGACACATCAAATTCCAGGGGCAAAAATCTCAGTAGGACTTACAGACAATATTTAAGTACATCTTCTGTAAGAAAATACAACTAATTTCAAACAATCAACAAGGGCCAATTTATTTTGTGCATACACACACATACCATTGATGTGCTGACTTTTGAGGTTACCCTGATATCCAGCATAATTTCCTGAAAATACATTATTCTAGCTAGTGCTTCATAGCCAGGAGAGCCATAACAGTGACATGCTACCATGTTTCCAACCTGGAAATAATTGGAAAAGTGTCAACAAAAAATTTTCATTCCACCTACACCTGCCCAGACAGCTTGTAGTGCACTGTACTCATGTGCACCATCTAAGTTGAAACAACAATATTAAGATTGTTTTAAATAGCATCTTAATGGATACAAACACAAAATGAAAATACTTCTGAATGTTGCTGGAGCTTAAAGGTGATCAGTAGCCTATAGTCTGTTCATGGACAGCTTTGGAAAGGACTAACAGCTCCTGACCAGCAGAGGGCATTGTCTGATTGTCTTTACCGTTTGCTAATCTAGGATTAAAAATGTGGCTGCTGGTGTGCTATTTTATTGCTAAATGGGTAATACTGGTCTAAAAACTTGCTGCATCCAATTTGAAATATACACCTTGTTTTTTGATGGCATAAATTAACAATAAAGCAGTTTATTTAACCTTGTTTTTTGCCATACTTTTGGATGTACACTACTGTTTAAACATTTGGTCTTATATATATATATATATGTGTGTGTGTGTGTGTGTGTGAATTTTAAAACCAGTTTTTTGAAGTGACAGTAAAACATTTAAAATATTACAAAATTTCAAATGAATGCTGGTTTTTATGTAAAAAAAAAAAAGTCTTATTTTCAACAAATATTAGGGAGCACAACTGTTTTAAACATTGATAATAAGAAAGCAATGGCTGCTGAAAATTAATTTTGCCATCACAGAAGTAATTTAAAATATATTAAAATAAACATTTTAATCTGTAATATTTTTTTTTACTATATTTCTGATCAAATAAATACAGCCTTGGGGAGCATAAGAGATTTCTTTTGAACAAAATAAATAAATAAATATTAATGACGCCAAACTTTTGAACAGTAGTGTATATGCCCTCTGCTCAACACATGATTATCTTAACACATCTGTTCCTCAACCTTCCACATAAACATGTAGCTATGGCCACATTGTCTTGGTAAAGGTTGATCATGTCTTCATGGCACTCATCCTGTGAGATTTCACTGTACTGTTATTTATTGTTTGCTCATCAGATTACATTATATCCACAAAAAACTCACAAGGGTTGCCCATGGCATGCTGGAAAGACTGGCGACTGGCGGTGAGTTCAGGTGGTATGGCCCCTATTTCCCTCACTGGAGGGGCCCCTGGGGGCCCGCTGCTGATAGCCCCCTTAGGGGTCAATCTGGCCAGGCTGTAGGGAGGAGGCAGGCCTGGGGGTCCGTAAGAGGAAGCGTGGCTCCGTTCACTGAGCGCACAAGAGGTGTGGCCATACTTGGTAAAGGGAGCGTGACTGTAGGAGAAGGACGTGCGGCTGTGTTGGGACGGGACGCGGGACTGAGTGTAGCTGCGAGATGAGAGAGCATGGCTCCGGTGGCTCAGCTGGCTGGCTGAACGCTCAACCCGCCTCCCGCTGGCTCGATTGCCTAAATCCGATTCGTTGCCGCCGCTGCCTGCTGATTTGCGGTCCTTGTCCCTTGGCACAGGCCGCTGGCGCCTCCCAGCGCTAGGGTTGGAACTACTGCTTCGACTTCCTAAAAAATAGAGGTTTGTATTGTTATAAGGCGATACTGCAAAATAATAAATCAACCTAATGTATTTCATTCTTCAGTCTGTACATGCATTTTCTTAGTTAAACTCTGCTCGGTGACTATTTTTTTATTTATTTATGATTTAACTTCATGTGAGCAACAGTGGCTGTATTTATGGCAAGATTAAACATGTACAAAAAAACACTTGTAATAAAAATATTAAAAACAAAAATAATAAATAACAATTATATAGTATTTTAGCTTAGTGCATGACAAAAAATGTAATCATCCCTGGAGAATTCATTTTTAACAATGAGAAAGAATATAAAAATAGTGGCTGTGGTTAGTTTTTTATTTTTGGAAGTCTCTTAAGACAATACTGTGACATTACAATTCAAAATAAAAAATATATATATTCAAAAATACATTCAAAATTAATTTTTATATGAAAATGTAACTTATTTCTATGATGCCAAAGCTAAATGTTCCGCATTCATTACTCCTTGCTTTAGTGTCACATGATCCTTCAGGAATCGTTTTAATTTGCTGATTGGGTCTTCAAAAAATATTTCCACATGTTCCACAGTTAGCAGTGTAGAAAAGATTGTAATTCTTAAAAATATTGTAAAAACTTGATATTTTCTAATTAATAGAAGGTTCAAAACAAACAACATCAGCGGTCACTTGATCAAACTAATGCAGGTTTTCTGCATTAAAAAATACAACAACAACTGAATGCCAAAACAAAGAGTTGATTGATAAATGATTGTTGATGTCAGAGGCTGTCCAATCAAACTCAGTATTCAGTCTGAGCAGAATCTAGCTTTATCCTAGAAAAACATAAACACTGCAAGATAAAATACAATCTACAGTAATACAGGTTCACTTGCTAAAGTAATGAAAGTCCTTATTACAGACTTTTCATACTGTAGGGCATATGCAGCCATCTTTAATATAAAAAAATATATATACTGTTTAATTGGATGATTTTGGCACTGTAACAACAATTATAATATCTGAATCAAAACTAATCAGTGCTGCCTCCTTTAGCATCTAAAGTAATAGCTCATGAGATGCAGATGATGAAGATCTGCCATTCACAGAAACTCTCTATCCCTCACTAACTCTATAATGACACATTTTCTGCATTTCTAACTCTTCATTTCGCTGGCCGTGATTCAAGAGAATGATTAAAGTCTGATGAAAAATGATGGCAGTTAAGCTGAGCTGATGAAATACATCTATCAGATGTGCAATTAAAACTGGATGACATGAGACTGGAGTCAAATGATGATGCAAATGAGATCATGAGGTGCTCCAAACCTGAATTTAAAACACTGTCAAACTTCAAACAAAAGCCACATCATTTCACTCTTACATAACAAGCTTTACGAACACATACAATTATTACATTGATATTGTAAAGTGCATTCCCAGAGTGTGTAAGCATCTCGTTTCCCCACAACACATGACATGCTGAGAAATACAGAGACGAGAGGCGAGGCAGCAGAACAAATCCAGCAATAGAGAACCCCAGTCATGGAAGAAGACATGACTGTAAGAGAGAGTAAGAAAGAGAGAAAGAGAGGGAGAGGGAGAGGGAGGCTGCCTTACCGGACACCCCAGGGTTGGGACTACCTCCTCCATCAGTCTGCCATTGCACAGCAGAAATGAACAGGAAATAACACAGTTAAGCCGTCTCTATCTTATCACCAGAAGCTCTATCAAGTACAAATTATCCTCACAGCCTAAGTGCAGTACTGGAATCTGCTCAGTTAAAATAAAATCTTATATGTGCTCATATAAGATATTTATTTACATGTTGTGATGACATGTTAGAATTTCTCATTATTTATTTTAATTTTTTATTTGGTAGACTTCTTTACTGGAAATGTTTTTTTTTTTTTCTTACAATTAAATTAATATTTGTCTCGTAATAAAACGAGTTTATTCTCAACATTATATTTTGATCTTTTTTCTCTAAATTTAATGATTTTTTTCACAAACAAATGTCTTTATTATTAAAATATGTTTAATCTCAACAATTTATCTCAACATTTTTCTTAAAATTTTCTGAATTTTTTTCTCAGAATTTGACAACTTTAATCTGGAAATTGTTTTATTTTTTATTGCATAAAGTGTTGTTTTTTTTAATATAAAGTTTTGACAGTATTATAATTTGATTAATGTCTTATATATTTTATACTATATATATATATATATATATATATATCAGTATATTTAATCATTGTTTTTTGACATATCATGTGTTATTTATTTAAAAAAATTAAACACTAACATTTAAAAGTTTGGGGGCAGTTAGTTTTTTTTTTTTTCTATTTCTTCTATTTTTTTCTTCTTCTATTCATTAACAAATACTTAAAATGTAAAAAAAAATGTATCACAGTTTCAGCTAATATTACTGTCAAAACAAAATACAATTACATATTTCTCTAACATTGAGGATAAAAATGTTTTAGGGCACCAACAATTTCTATAGGATCAAGTTACACTAGATACTTAAGTAATGGCTGATGAAAATACAGCTTTACCATAACATTTTAATATATTTTAAAAAAGAAAACAGGCATTTTAAAAATTATAATATTGCATTAAATTACTGTTTTTAATGTGTTCTGATAAATGCATTCTTGGTCAGCATAAGAGGCTTCTATCAAAAAATCTTACCAACCCCAAACGCATGTATGACCGTGTATATATGGCATATAAAATCCATGTACTTTAAATGTTAAAATGTTTTTCCACACAGCCAAGCATCTTTCCTTTAGTTTTCCACCTTTTCGTTTTAGTTTGTTTGACTGCTATCCATTCATGCTCCAAACCTCACAACACACCTAAACCATCACTCAGATCACTCCAGCTGCTCTCTACAGGCAACTCACAAACACATTCACAACAGGCGTCTGAGTTTCCTCCCTGACATCTTCACTGAGCTAGTGCATGGCATGTGTGAAATGAACAACAGGTTATGCATTAATGTGACTGGATTGTGGATTGAGATGGATGTGTTTTTGTGATGCATCAGCGTTGAAGGCAACAAGGCGCTAGAGAATGAGTTGAATGCAAGCACTGCGGGTGAAATCATGACAAGAGCTGAAATCAATTCTTAAAATGTTGAGGACAGTAAACTGAGAGATGCCTGAAAGGTGTTAAACTTATAACATTAAGAGACCCCACAAAATGCTACAGCTGGGATGGGTCAACCATATTTGAAATAACCCATGTGCCGAGATAGCAGTTTATAAATAATATACCTCATGCCTGGAATTCACTTTAAGAACATGCAAAGCAATATAATTACTGCATTCAAAAAGTAAATAAATGGGGTATACTGTACCACAAGATTGGCTATTTCATACATTTAAAACTATTTCTAGATTGTCCTTATTTCTGATCTAGCATGATATTTATTTCAGAAGCTCTTACTGTGATGTCGTAAGTGATGGATAACCTTTCTGTACTCACCCTCACTGTGATGACTTCCTGCGCTGCCACTGTGGAAACTGTGGCAGGGGTCGGAATATCCCGGGGGAAAACCAGAGGGGGCTGTAGAGAAGGGTGGGTAGGGGAAGGGCTGGCCGCCCATGGGCCACGGGTTAGTGGACGGAGGGGGCAGGGGAGCCAATGTGTCCTGCTCCGAACCAGCACCACTCGAACCCTCGTTCAAGTTTAGTGTAGCCATATCTAAGAAAAAAGGAGGAAATATAAAGAGGTTAAATGTACCTTTTAAACAGATCAGTAAAAACCTAAAATATGTGGCCTAAAATATACTTTCTCTCAGACCAAAACATAGATGTTTGTTTCTTTTTTAGAACAGATTTGGAGTCATTTATCCTTACTTCACTTGATCATAAATGGATTCTCTGCAGTGAATGAGTCCAAACAGTTGCTACATCATCGTGCCTGCATTTCATCAGTAAACATTTTGTGAAGTGAAAAGCTTCTTACTTGTAAGATAAAAATCCTTCTTTAAACCCCAATAACACATCAGAATCCATTTGTATCTGCATATCAGATGCTTATAAATATCGCTTGATTTATGCATATTCGCCATCTGATTGAAGAAAGCAATAGCATAGATAGAGACTGGAGCTAATGGTTTGAAGACGCCTTAACGCATTTAATCCCACGGGTCACAATAGTGACCGTAAAAAAATTGTTTTTTTACAAAGCTCTTAAAACCTTACTGACTGATGTTTTTGTGCACTTCCTGCAAATATGGGAAAAATAAAGGGGAAGTTTTACAGTTAGTGCGAATTGTTAAGTTTATTAACGGAAAATGATAACTGCATCAAAGCTCCAAAACTAAGGGCTAATAAAGTATACTAACATAAAGATATAACATAGATCTTTAGGGTGTCTAGTATTAATATATGCATTCACATATATTTATTTTTGCTGAGTGTGGTCATAGAGTGAGCAGAAATCTTGATGGTCACAATAGTGACCGGTGGGCGATTTCATTTCTCACTTTATCCCACAATTGTGACCAAGAATAAAACGCACAAAAATATTTCCCAAAATAATTATTGATTATTTCAAAGGGTTACTAATGACGCATCATTTGGATATTTTCATGTCTGGGAAAAATTTGTGATTAAACGTCATATGTTTTATCAGTTGATTGGATTCTCACCCTGACGGCACCCATTCACTGCGGATTCATTAGTGACCATGAAATGTATCTGTTCCAATAAAAAAATAAACTCCTCTACATCTTGCGAGGGTGGATACATTTTCACCTAATTTTGATTTTTGGGAGAACTATTCCTAAGAAAATATAGAGATGCGTTGTACTTTGGCAGAGATCTCCGAATGTGTAGTAGCACTGCTCAGAGAAGGTGATCTTGTTGACAGTGTGTCGGAGATAGCCATGTTTTAGCAGGCTACTGGCGTATTTCCTGGCATCCCGCCGGTCTTTGAATCCCTCGACCCGTGAGTAGAGCCAGTCTACTACATCACCTCCTGTAACATATGAGATCCAGACAGATTACAAATACAAACCTGCAAAGCAGGGATGTTTTTGTTATCTAATACCGTAAGAACATTTATAATACCATATAACATCCGCAGTAATAAAGTCTCACAAACAGGAAAAAAAGACAGCTCACCTATGATGGCATTAGCTATAGTAATCTTCAGCCACATTCTGTCCCTTATTTCTAGTCCTGAGTCTGGGAGCTGCATCACCTTTACAATAGTGGCCATGTCCGTCTTTCCCATTGTAAGAGGAAGATCGTCAAACTCTGTGAAAGACAAGAAGACGATTAGCATTTCGCTTTGCAAAAAGGAGATGCTGAGATTTGTAAGAAAGAAAAGACTACCGTTTTGTGGGTAAGATCCTGTAAGTGCAGTCGTGTGGGAAATCCATGCCGCCGGGTCAATGGGTCTAACTGGTTCAGCTTTGGAAAAGAAAAAAGCAGAGTAAGTATAAGAAGATGGAAAATTGTAGCTGTTCCTGGCTGTTGTGTATCTGAAAGAAATGTAAAAGCGTTTGTATATACTGACCTCTGGGTATTGTAAAGTAACTACGAGGGGAAGGGTCCCAGCATTTGGCAACAGTGAGACTGATGGGCCTACAGAGGACAAGTTCAATAGTTAGTTAAAACACACTTACTCTAAGTGAGACAATTCAGACATCTTGCTCCTGTTCAATCTTACCCATTCTTTGAGACGATCTCTCTGAGGATCCTGACTGCGTCATCATTGCTCATGTTTTCAAAGTTCACTTCATTTACCTGCAAGTGTCATAAATGCATGAATATGAAATAATAAATTGAATATTAACAATTTTAAATTATTATTAGTACATGTATTTTTATTTTATTTAAAATTAAAAATATATATAAATTTGTATAATTATTATGAGACACCAGCAAACTATCAAGGGGCGTTCAATATGACTTAAATTATTAAAATAATTTTAAAATATATTTAATTTGATTTTTATACCTCCAAATACCTTGTAAATTAATAAAAATATAAAAGATTGAAAATTTTATTATATTTTTTATGATGAATGTTTACTTCTAATTATGCCTAGCCCTATAATGTAGGTAAAATATTTCTTAAAATATATAATAATTTTGAATATCATTAGGCAGATATATGTTTATGTTCAATCAATTTACTGATTCATGGATTTGTTTGTTATCACTCTATGTCCCATGTGAAAAACTTGCCTTATTGACATTAGCTTAAAAAGTCAAGAATTTGCAAACATGGTTTGACATTTTAAATCTATTTGGCAACAAATGGTTGAAAATGTAACCCTTTAAAGTTCACAGTTTAGCTATATAGTATCAATAAAAGGTAATATTTTTTCCTAATATCATGGTGCTACACTGTGCCATGCCGATATAAAGCTGCAGTCTAATCCATAACTACACTCCCTCTCGACAGGGATCAGCAGATGCTGCAGGCATTGAAGGCTGCATCTGCATCTACAAACAAACACTAAAGCCACAAAAAAGAGCCAGAGGCTAAATTTCATCCATAAAACTAATGTAAATACAAGATGTATGTCCCTGCAGTGTATAATCGCTTTAATACATCACAATATCTCCACCGGCAGAGCCAATACATAGATAGCACTATGCTAATCTACTTTTCAAGCAAGGAGAGAAATATCTGAGCTATTAGGTGTTTTTACTGAGTTAGTCCACCCAAAAATGAACATTTTATATCATTCCAGGCACTAAAACCTACCTGCAGAAGCATGTCGCCCGGCTCTATCCTCCCATCTGCTGCCACCGCTCCTCCCTTCATAATAGAGCCGATGTAGATGCCACCATCTCCTCTATCGTTACTTTGGCCCACTATACTGATGCCGAGAAAGTTGTATTTCTCTGTGCAAATGAAAGAGTAAGTGAGGAATTTGTGATGTACTCTAAGTGTTCATGTACAAGGCAAGCTGACATTACCCATATTAAGGGTAACTGTGATGATGTTGAGGCTCATGGTTGAATCGGTGATACTGCTGAAGGAAGATGACTGTGGAAACAAAAGCAGAAGAGATATGTCAGACCCTTAGAAGCCACATACAACTAAAACATCTACATGTTTACTTAGCTATCTTTCTGGGTACAAATTCATCCCCAAAATATGGTTAGTAGGTGCGCACACACTCTCCATAGGCGTAACGGTTTTTATACTGAACCAACCGTATTTTCTATTGCCCTACAATAACCCTACACCTAGACCTACCCCTTACAGGAAACTGTGCATTTTTAGATTTTCATGAAACATGATGAAGTATGTTTTTAAGCCTTTATAATTACAGGGACATAGGTAGTGTCCTCATAAACAACCTTCAAATAGCCATAATGCAAAATTTTTCATTGTAAACCACAAAAAACAGCACACACAGGTCTAACCCTGTCTATCTTTGCCACTTTGTGTCGCCTGCGCCGGCGCTTATGTCTCTTCATTAACTGAAAAGAAGAGCTCTGCTCTGTGGAACTGCTCAGCCTGAAAGACAAACAGGAGAGAAGAATAATACATTGATTATTGAACAAATTGTTATACTCCAACGACCAAGACTAAATAATAATTATATAATGTCAAAAACGTTTATGCTTTTAATCATTCCAAACCAAACCTGCTAGCATTCTCATCCTCCTCGCTGTCAACGAAGGAGCTTGACTCCAGCTCACTGCTCATCATTGAGCCGCTGTCACAGGCCATGGCCGTGTCCCTCACCACCCGCTCTGCTTTAGAGTGACCGTTCACACGTGGGACTGAGAACAACGAACATATATATGCATATACAATGAGGATTGTCAAGGCCTTGTAAAAACTAAATACCAAAAAAGAGGTCCAAATATGTGGATATATTCATGGCTTGATCAAACCTTGAGTGACAAACTTTAAAAGTAGAAAACATACACTCCCGTGGGCGTGGTTCTGCCTCAGGATGGCATCTGATTGGCTGGAAGGCTCTGGTGAGGCGGTGGCATCCCAGTGAGCCGGGCTTTGTATATTGCCTCTGGTGGAACCCGAAACACTCCAGGAGAGACGGGTGGCCAGCGCTTCTTTCAACGGGCTGATATCGCTCTCTCATACTGTCTATGATATGCTCACTCACATGCCAGTGATACCTTTTGATTTTTACTTGATTTACTTGCAGTTGCTATTATATTGATGTAAACTGGTAAATTGGGTTAACAAAAGACAGACAGAAGAACAGAAGAGATGTAGGGAAATGCACAACAAACGGAGAATAAAATGTTATTTATATTATATATTTCATTTGAGATGGAAGGCAAACTAACAAGGTACAAACGATGTTGATATAGCTTAATGTATCTAGATATAGAGAGAAGCTATTTTTTACAGAGGCATGACTTCCAGCATCGAAATGATAAAGTACTCAATTCATCACCACTATTTGTGTGAGCAGCCTATAGCCTAAAGATAGATTCCATGTTTAGAGAAATGATATAACAATGCACATGTGATGTATAATGATATATTAGGTTACAATCTACTGAAAATTAGTTCTTAATATATTTTAGTCTTACCCTTCAAATGGGGGTAAAAAAACATAAATAAAAAAAAACATAAAATAAAAATTTGAATACAAAAACAAACAATAATAATATTCTTTTAAAACCTGTTTATATACGTATAAATCTGTAGATATTTTTTTTTTGTCAGAGTCGTGCTCACTCGCTCTATTGAAACACTACAAAACATTTGAATTGAAAAACTGAAGACTATATGTAATATGCCTTACCTCCGAAAGCGCTAACGAGAGAAGAGCTGCTCTCCGCCGGTGCACACAAATAAACTACTACTGCACAGACAGAGCTCCCGCGGGAGCGCGCAATATGAATTTATTACCCGCCCCTTCTGTTCGCGCTCTCGCCCAGGCGCGCACTGTCGTTCATTAACAGCAGCTGTGCGCGCGACTGTTAGCGGTTTTTGCGTGAAACCACGTGCAATTACCACGACGAGATAATGGAGGTTGTTCACGAACCCCAATCACAAAAGTGATTTGAGGATAAAAGTATAACATACTGTCTGAAATGTAACGTTATCTTGGAATAAATAAATACTTAAGCCTGACTGTTCTTCACAATCTACATCTTAGGCAATTAAATCATTGTATTTATTTACTTTATTATTATTTTAATGAATACTAAATATTTTAATATTTTATATTAAATGGGTATGTTGTATGCCCATTACAAAATGCATACATATATAAATAAACGTTAAGCTGAATTAACTTTTCTCCATGTTCTCTAAATATAGCTTGCATATACTTTTATTTTTTCAGTATGTATGTGTTTATTTTTTTTCACAACAGTACAGTAACCGTACATTGTTAGTTGTTTGAATGTCTTCCTAAATGTGTACATTTTTGTGTTTTGGGTGAAAAGACATATGGATGCATGCATAAATCCACATCCCTGCTTTGCATTTTGTTGGAAAATCAAAACAGGGCGCAGCGCAAAATACAGTCTGGATGCCCAGAATCCTTAGCTTCTGTCAGGCTATTCCCAGAGGAACAGTACCTCTTGTATAGCCTACCTAATATTTGTTTCTCCTTTCTGTCCTATTAATTGTGAACTCAGTGTTGCACTGTCACCACTGACACTGTCTCCAGACTGGCCGGCTAAATTAAGCCACACTGATTAATGATCAGCGGGAACTAATGGGCCAACAGAGAGCACCGTGCTGCCGTCACAAACACATAGATGAATGACTTCGAGAGTCTGGGTGTGTTTGTGTGTGAGAAAGCATTTGTTTTGCTAGGGCGAGGACTACACTGAATGGACGACAGAAAGGGTGTGTGATTCTCCTGTTAAAGCGTGTTGTTGTAAATAAACATAATATTTTTGTCATCGAACAGGCTACTGATGTATTTACTGCCGAGCAATCAACGAAGGGAAAATCAAATAAAGCACAAAGCAATAAAGGGAAATAAAGTGTACAATGAGAGTTTCTGTTTAATGTAATTTAAATGACGGATTGCTTCATTTGTGTTGTTCTGTAAAATTAATGTGAGAACATACTTAATAAAGATGAAGTTGTTTCAGTCTGTCATGGCAAGTAATTAAGGATAAATTAAGACTTTCCTCTGAGATGATAAATGAGCTTAATACAAGCCAACGCACACATAAAAACACAAAGACGAATACAGGAATAGTCACAAAACAAACACACAAAAAGGTGACTTTTTGACCCTGGTTTGTAAAGACAAATGTATTTGCAGACTAATGAGGCAAATATCCTACATATAGGAGGTTAAAAAAAAGCATTTGCCATTCTCACGGTAGGGTCAAGCCATGATTATATCACTTTTGCTCTAGAATGTTAAATGTTTGTGGTAAAAAGTGAATGCCATGGGCAGGAGGGATTTGGTCACATATGCTAAAACTACAGGAGCTACACTCACATTCCTCTCTCCTCCGTCTGGTCCTTTCTCGTTCCCGCTCTCGACGGTGGCGGAGAACAGACTCGCTTCCAGTTTCTGTGTCCATCCCGTCTCGGCTGTTTACTGCATTAGCACTGCAGCAAGCACACAAACAGAAACATACGCAGCATCAGACACACTTCGACAACTGTATTATCTGATACTCACTGCTTAGGTGTATGTCACCTATGTGCATGTAAGATATACATATATAAGCGATGAAATGCAGACTATTTTAGCTTTTGTGAGAAGGGCAGAAAGGGGACATGAGAGAGAAGGAGAGAGATAGTTTACTCTGTGAATAATGATTATGACACATAGGGGGTGTTTCATCATGAAAGATTGCTTTCTGAATTACACCCCTGGGGCAGGCAACTGTACATCTATATGTGTTTTTAGCAGAAACCTGAGCGAGGTGAGAAATTTATTCCACCTTCACTAAGACATATTACAAACCCCTCAACCAACCAGACTTAATAGAGTCCAGGTGCCCTATGAAGGACATGTATATAGGTCATAACCCCCGAATGTGATAACCGTTGGATTTTTTTGCAAACCACATTAAAAAAATGAGTTTTTCCTGTCTAATGTGGAAGGCACAATACTTTTTGAATGCACAGCAGATCTAAGAAATTAATAATTACAAATACATAATTTATCAAGACACAGCCATTTCTGTTATTGCTACTTAAATACAAACATGATGATGTAATTAAAATAACATTCTGTCGTGATTTAATTTTTAATTAGCACTGAAACAGTGAAATAAATTTTAGTTCATATTAATTATGATTTATTTTGAATGAAATCTTTGTTTGTTCTAATTGCTTCCATCGTCTCATTTGCCGCTTTGCAAAAAAAGCATCTGCTAAATGGCAATGTTAAATAGAAAACAGTTCTTTTAAAACCTACAATATTTTACAGCATTGCTGCTTTTACTGTATTCTGTTAAAAAAGATACAGTATTACAACAAAAAGGAATTGAGGCAAAACTTTAATGGATTACAGCATATTTATCCTTACTAAAAATGTGTAACACTGCATGAATGAAGCAAATGTGTAAGCAGTGAATCAGTCAACCAATGTAAGGAATTAAGGACATGCCATCATAGTTATGTAATCTGATGAGTTTTGCTTTGCTGTGCATTTTAAAACCAGCCACAAGAGGGCAGAAATATTACAGCAACAATAGTATGACTCAAGTACAACTTCATAGCCACCAAGCATTTTTAACATTGGATATAATAACATTGGCCTTATCACTAATCAATTTAAGAGCAGCACAACCGAACCTTGATATTTAGCAATGAATACATATAGTATGTTTTGCTTTGTTTACTTATAAAAGGTGCAGGATGCATAAATGTGTGAGCATTACAAAAATAATTATAATAATGTTCCACATACTGTAAAAAAAACAAAAACCTAAAAGCAAAAATTAAATCTAAGTTTCCTTATCATACACAGTGAAAAACTAATATTTATTGTAAACACTTTTTTTTTTTTGCAAATCAAATAAAAACTATAAATTGCTGTATAATAACAATGAAAAACAGCAATTTAACAAAATATTTTGTAGAATAATTACTACATCAGTCCTGCCCATTTTTACTGTTTCTGTTAATTTAATGAATTCACAGCATCATCTCTATTTATATATGTTCATACACTATCATTGCTGTTTAGGTGACCTATTCTATTCATAGCCCTTTTCATCCGCACAGTACTGTTCTCTTGCATTCTGAAACCTTTCTTTCATTTGCAAAATAATAATTATCTTTCCAGTTCTGGTTAGATGCTAACTGCACACTGCATAAGGACAATAAAGATGAATATAATCTAGTCTAAAAGTCATTATCTATGGAGATACAAAAGACGTCTCTCTCTGTCCTCCTCTGCACATTAACATCTTTAACATTAATTTTTTGACAAATTTTTTTTAACAAAAATTTGATCATTCCATTGCATAACAGTGAAGCAAATTCATAAAGGTCCCTTCTGGGGTGTTCTGCTATGGGCAAATACACCACTCATTGTTTACCACAACTCCCTTCAACATTTGTGTCTCGTGCTTTCTGGATGACTGAGCCCAGTGGGGGAGCAAGAGCCAAAAGGGATCTGCCCTCTTTTTGCTGTAAATATTTCTACAAGCCCAATATAAACGTGTGTGAGTGAGAGATTATTATGTAAATCAGGGATTCACGGCCAGGGGTAAAGGTTCCCGGGGATTACATCAGCAGGATTCAGGGGGGTTCTTCAAAAGATTTCTGATTTTCATTTGAAAACTGAAAATACAATTGAAGAAATTTAGAGCTGTAAATTATTAAATAATTAATTATGATTATTGTGATTATGATGTTGTGTTGCACTTCCACAGTCACTGTATTCATTTATTTATTCATTCATTAATTTATTAGTATAACATGCATTTGTTATATACTGCAAAAACATTTTCCAACAAAACAAAATATTATTTTTATTTAAAATGTAATTAATAATAATAAAAAGATTCATAAATGAACATTTCATAAAACGTGATAAAAAATGTTTGCAATTCTTAATGTAATTAATCACCTGGCTAATTATATGGTGATATCTATTAGTTACTTCTTTTGAAAGTCAGATAGCTCTTGGATTGCTTTACAAATATCTTAATTTGTGTTTTTGTAACGATATGAGAGTGAGAAATTAATGACAGAATTTTCCTTTTTGGGTAAACTTTTATTTTGACCAGAGAGGCAAAAAGACAAAAAACAGCATATACACATCCTCTAAAAATCCACCCTTTTCTGATTTTATGTTGATGAAAGACTACTGGAGCCTTATAGATAGGCTGTAGGGGTACATAATTTAATTGTTTCTTGGGAATCAATGATGTGCATGAATGGTCAGAGTCTGTGGGAGCAAAACATTTAGTTCATGTAAAAGTAGCATGAAGTTGTATAAAGAAAAGAGGTGTATAAATGTGTAAAAATGGAAACACAGACTGCAGAATGTGTGAGAGGGAAGGAGTGCATCACTAATGCAAGTGTGCATGTGCATTTAGTAATAATCAGCACATCTGGTGCATGCTATAAATGGACGTTTTCAGTGGTTAAAGGGGGTCACCCGGTGCCGCATGCACTTTTGCAAATTGTTTGGACTGAAATGTGTGTGGGGAGTGTGTGTACACAACCACCCTACAATGATAAAGATCCACCAGTAGTTTTCTTTTAATTTAATAAAAATAAATTGCTCCTTCTGAAATCAAGCCATTCTCAAATGCATGTCGGTGTGACATCACACCAGCAGAGGCCACTCCCACAATATTTGATTGACAGCAGCGTGTCACACAGACAGAACTGGTGTCTTATCTCAGACCCGCCCTGAGTGAGGCGTCATCAGACCGAGATGCAGAGACAAGCAAGACTCCCAAGAGATTGAGGTGTTTTGTTGTTGAATGTATTAATGAACAGGGCAGTAGTCATTTACCCCCAACATCTGAGTGACTAAAGACGCAGACGATTAACGTTGCGTTTGGTTCTGAAGGGAAACACACCCTTGATCAACCGAAATGCATTTATGTTCGTGTGAATCATTAATGATCCAGCCTCACCTACAGAAGCAGTGAGTCTTTCAATGAATCTTTGCAAAGCACCTTTCCTAATAATGTGTTAATTAGCGAGTTTCACTATGAATACGATTAAAAAAAGATCCCCTGAGAGCGCCTCGGAAAAGAGGGGCGGGGTCAGCGGAGCTCGTGAAGATTTAATGGGGAAGTACACAGAACAGAGTGATTTCTAAAGAGCTGTTTTTGACGGTAAAATGAGATCTATCTTTGAGAATTTTTTATTTAATTCTTAATTTTTATTTTAATTACAAACTTTCAATTAAGACCTTAAAGAATAATTTTAGCTTGTGGAAAATTGGCTTTGTATGACTCCTTTAAGTATAAAACACAATAAGAGCATAAAATTAACTATTAAAACAACTACTGTTGCAGAGAACACTAAACATTTCACTTGATTAGACCCAGACAATTCAGTTATATAATGCGATTATGTCATAGCAATTTCAATAGGTCATATAATTTCTCACAATATGTGGAACTGATTAAAAGGGAACAAATAACAAAATGTATCTCTTAACTCAGAAGATCAGGTGAATGAGTTTGACTGAGCAAAAGCATTAAAAGGAGGGAGCTCATGATCATTTACATGTGTTCTATCACCTGATTCACTAAAGAACATATGCAAATCAGGTAATTGTGCAATCATGCTTCAAAACAAACAAACAAGCACTTTAAAATGTCATTTATTTGTGCAATGCAAGTTTTCATTTCATTTTCAGAAGCAACTACTCTAATCTTCAGTGTCACATGATCCTTCAGAAACCATTCTAAAATATGCTGCTCTAGAAACACTTTGTATTACTTATCATCAAAGAAATAGTTTTATTGACAATAGAAACCTTCTGTAACATTATAAAATCTTTACAGTTGCATGTTTAATTGCTAACTAAATACTAAAAAAAAAAAATAAGATTTGTCTGCTTTTTTTCAGACAGGACAAAGAAAAGCATTGGATAAAGTGGGGGAGGGAGGCAGTGGGATTGACAAAGGATCTTGAGACTGGATTCGAACTCAGGTCGCCACGAACACTAACCTGGCTTCCGCGACTATAAAGCTTATAGGAGCTTAGTCTGGCCAGGCTACCTTACTACCCGCCTTCTGGGAGGCGGGCTTAACCTGCGTCCATCAGATGCCTCTGTATACTACTGGAAGAATCTACAACCAATCAGACCACTCATTCCGATGACGTATGCGTAGAGATGGAACTTGAAGACAACGTAACCAATTGTAGCTAGCTTCATTAAAGCAGTAGGAAAATGTCTTTACTTTAATTATTTCTGCTCCAGTTTCAAAGAAAACCTGTCATGAAAATTTCTCAAAACAACTGCAACAGCAAAGAAGAACGATGCTCGGTACAAGCCATGTTTAAAAGCTGGTAAGGTCGCAGAACTGCTGCATCACCGCGTTACACCCGCCTCAGGGGCGGGAGCTCGTTTCTCATTGGTTCCCACTTTTTTGGGAATCTGAAATGCTCTAAAACAGCAGCTTGGCCAGACTAACTTTGCTCGCGAAATGAATGTAGCATCAAAGGAAGTATGGGCGGGCCCAGGCTACACGAACACAGTTGCGCTGAATTAAAGCACACTAAACACTAGGCTATTAGTTTGGTGAAGAAATATGACATGTACAAGTTGTTCATCTGCTTAGTAGATTTGCCCTGAAGTGTTGGCTGCGTTGATACTTACTGGAATGAGGGGGGTCTGGAGTCTCCGATGCCTCCTGTTCTCTCCAGCGGTGGGGGCAGTTCTGTATGACTGTCAGTGCACACCGACATCCCATCTGTGTGGGAGCTTTCGGCCAATACAAGCTACAAACAGACACATAAATCCAAGTTTAAAAAAAAACATTAAAAACGACTCTTCTCTATCCCTCAATCAGTTTGGATGAACAGGACGTTTGAAATTTTCTACTTAACTCATGACAAAAGACAGAAACAAAAGAAAGGGCTCAAAGGAGCTAAATAAAAATGGCTTTTAGCAGAGTTCAGTTTCCTGAATTATGCATTACACTTGCATTACAAAGTGTCTTTCAGACTTAATTAGTTAAAAAGGAATCAGTGAACTAAAACTGCTGATGTCCAGTATGATGCAGCGTATAATTAAGGGCATGTGCTGCATCTTTCTCATGACATATGAATGCATGACTGCCTGCCTTTTCCACTCTGATTCAGATGTTATATAAGGCAGAGGTTATCGCAGCTCACCCATGACACCACTCTCCCGTTGAAACAAGGCAGTTTGGCGTTATCGTCTGAGACTTCCTCTTTGACAACCCTGCAGAGACACAAAGGAAAAAGAGGCATGTATTATTAATAAAAATAGTGTTTGACTAAAACTGCTGTATTGTTTGTGGATGTTGTATATACCACTGCTCAGTCCCACCAGGATTTTGCAGGACCTTTTTTGTTTTTTCGATTTTTACAGCCTAATATGACTGAAACTGCATTTTTTCCAAATTGCATTGTTATTTTGCACTGACAACTCACCAGTAACCATGTACATGCGACAATGATTATATACTATACATTTTAATTTCATAATTCTGTATTATATTCTGCATAATACTGTAATACTATAACAATAATACAAGTTATATTTGCATTAAATCTAGTTTGCAGAATCTTGGGAGTGATTGCTGTATTCAACATCCATCGACATGAGCTCTCATAGGGGCTAGATGACATCTCCATGTGCTGTGTGATGCGTAACTGTCATCTTGTTTAAATGTGTTGTTCAGACTGACTTTGCTAAGTGTAAACTGTCACAATGGATTTGAATATAGAGGCATATGGTGAGAATCCCACATGACAGCTTGTCATGAATGTGTCAACTTGTGCAGGCAGATTTTTTTATGTTTAACAGCAGCAAACTGATTTAATCACAAAAGCAATTGCATGCTTTTAAGCCTTGCCAATTTAAACATTCAAAACATTTGAAAGCATTCAAACACAAAACATGAAGTACTCGCGCGTCCTGTATGGTGTGCACACAGGCTGCATCTCAGACTGCGTGAAAATATTCAGTTCTCTTTTGCGGTGTTTTGCGCTTGAACAAACAAAATACACCTACCAATTTAAACATGCAAGCACAAAAATATGCAAAATACACTAAATTGTGATGCATCTCACAGCTCTTGAACAGTTAAAATTTAGTTTTGCCTCCTGTTGTGCTTAAGCGGACACGTACATACGTACGGTAAGCATGGCTTAGGTGGTACATCAAGTTCGGGGGGCACGACGGTCTTGCATAATTTGCAGACGACATTGGTCTGACTACGGTCAGAATTTATAATATCCAAAAAACTGCCATACTGGCGAGCTGACTTTTCGTCTTTTATTTCCTCGCTCGTTGCGGGACTCATTTTCTGCTTATGAAGAGGAATCCAACAGACCAGCGTGAGACAACGATATGGCGCAACCAAACATGATACTGCTACTGTAACGAATGGGACAGACGCGGGAAGGTAAAATCCAAACAAAGGTATTTATTAATCACAGGAAGAGTAACAAAGGT
>JAUCMT010000013.1:15807387-15826487 GCA_032357475.1 Enteromius thamalakanensis
TCGGTAACACTTCAGAATAGGGGGTCAGAATAATGCATTAGTTAAGCATTAATTAATGGTTAATTTGTTCACAATTAGGCATTAGTTGAGGAAAAACACACCGGTAATTAATGATTAACCTAACATTCTAATCATTAATTAGTAGTGTGTTTTTGCTCAACTAATGCTTAATTGTGAACTATTAACCATTAATTAATGCTTAACTAATGCATTATTCTGACACCCTATTCTGAAGTGTTACCATATTTTCTAAATATTATAACAAAAACTGTTCTAATTAATATTCATGATACAATATATTCTAAAGTTATTTATAATGTATTATGCATTCATTATAATGCTGTAAGAATAGCCTTATAAATACAGGCTTCATAGAAAGTGTTAACAAGGGTTCTTCCTCACATGCTAACTGTTCGCGTCACAGCCTCGACTAGGCCTCATCCTTAGATAGCTTGTACCTCACACCAGTACAAACATTCTGACACTTAGGACACAGAATTCTGGGTGTGTTTTACTCCCTCTCATAAAGCGCGAGGCAGCACTGGGCAAAAATTCATTTAAAAAATGCAGACTCAGCTTTTTGCTTGTCGTTTAAGTGCTGTGAAACGTTTTTTGTCATTAGTCTGATAAATCATTTGTCCAAAATACTGCTGGCGAGACTCTGGTGCTTCCTGCAAGCTTCACAAGAGCCAAAAATATGAAGAATCTTGAGTCAGGAGAAAAAACAACAACAACAAAACTCTGTCTTTCTCTCCTTTTCACTTATTTCCTTGCCATATTGTCACCTCTCCGCATTTCATTCTTTGTCTGTTTCCAAATATGCCCCTGGACCAGCCAGTGGCAAGGTGCCTCTTATTTCCAAGATGGCTTCCCCATTTCTGCAGACGAAAAAAAAGTAAAGAGATGTTTTGTGAATTTTGGAAAAAGTAACAAACTTCAGAGCAAGTTTTTAGTTTTGAAAAAAAAGAAAATCTCATCATCAAGGCTGAAGTAAATTTTTTAAAATGTATATTAAAATAGTAATATTGTTAAATATTGCATCCAGTTTCACATGATCCTGAAATCATTATAATATGCTGATTTGTTGTGTTAAAAACATTTCTTATTGCCACAGTGCTGTTTAATATTTTTGTGAACACCACATTTGATGAACAGAGAATTAAAAAGAAACAGATTCTTTTCTGAAGTCTTTACTTTGAAATTTAAAGCAATTTAGTGCAATTGAATGCAATTTGCTAACTTTTTATCTACATCCGACAACTAGTCTGGTATGTCTACTTCTGGCGTTTTTATCTTTTAATTGAGCCACATGTTAGATTTTTAAACCTCTCTCAGACTAGGAAAATGTCAAAAAACAATCACAACCAATGATTCTACCTCTGTCCAGGTCAATAGATTTTTGGGAGCAAAGTTTGGACATTTCAGCTTCCTTCAGAAGATTGTTCTTGTAGTCTGCGGAGATGAAGAGAAATACATTTGTATTTCACACGTGTTGCATTTTAAGAAGAAATATGCGGTAAACTCACCCAACTTCGTCTCCTCTTGGTTGCTTGATTTCACCTCTGGGATGCTTCGCTCACATTCTTTCTTACCACATGACGTGTGGCCCCTACATATATAACACACAGTGACAGTTGATGCTTTAAGCATAACTAATGTTCAAGATGGCGGTTATAACATCAGAAGGTTTACTCACACATACGTCACCGCCGGCAGAGGTGGACTTTCAACTTTCCGTGGATCAAAATCCTGACCTATGTTTCAAAAAATTCAAGTATTAAATCAAGTAGAGAGTACATCAAATTTGAGCATGCAAATATCATAAACTGCCTAAATGTTAAACATAATTATGTGGCTAAAAGACACTTCTGAACTGCAATAAAGAGATTTACATTATATATACAAGTTTAGACGCCTCAAATATATAACTACATGACCTTTAACAAAAACAAGTAGAAAGGACCAATGAAAGGACAGAAAACCTTGTCTTTTCCGGTGATGTGTGAGGAGAACGACAGCCAACACAATAAGAGCCAGTAAGATGAGAGTCGCCAGGATGTAGCCCAGCTGCTGCAGGAAGTGATGCCTTTGCTCTGGCAAGATGACGTTGATTACATGTGGCGGCACTTCCACCATATTAGTGTCTAAAAGAAAAGATGATCAAGTATATGTATTAAGGAGATAGACCTTGAACTTGATTTTGGTTTAGTTTTTTTGTCATTTTTGGTAACCACCAGAGGGCTCTGTGCTATGTGCTGTGTAAATGCACACTTCAGCACTCCTCAAGGAGAGATGTTACAGATTTAATCATAATCTGATTTCATTCCCCCTGAGAAATGAGAGCAATATCATATATACTCCTGATCTATTTATTACGCTTTACATTAGTATGATATAAAATAAATACTGCATAAATAAAAAATAAAAAGTAATGCACCAAACACTAAGCAACTGAACCTAACAAGTATATTTCAACAAAATATGAATGAACAAGTAAGGGCCTTGACCCTCAGCTAACGACAACTGTAGAAGCAGTACGGAGAGATCTGACATTAGGACTAAACAGATGTTGGAGCTGGAGTTCAAAACAATGTGTTGGCAACACCAAGGTCATGGGATTGACTTTCAGAAAACACACACACTGATAAATGTATACCTTGAATGCATTTTAACGACGAAAACATCAGACTTACAAATGTAAATGATTTAAGCAGCACAGTTTATTTTAATTGTACTCTGAATTCTGTGCGAAGTGCCGGAAACTGCCACGTGTTTTTCAGCTAGAATGAGATCCACGTTTTTTTTTTCCTGGCAGGAAAACATGGATTTAAATAAGATGAGTGGTGGAAAACAGAGGGAAGATGAGGGGAATGAGGAGGTGCTGTGTGGTTTATTTTACTGAGTGACTTTGTCATTTTGCTTCCACAGGAAAATAAATTAAATAAATCAACCAAACTTGCACCTTTCGTCTAGGATACAGACATAATAAAGACAATCCGCCTAAAATGATGACAGTACCTGACAAAATACTGCATGATATCATAGCTCCTACAAAAGAAGTGTTATGAGATGTGGAAAATCACTCAAAGACTATTAAGTTTGGACCTTACAAAAGAGCCATGGCTGCCCTAGTGGAAAATAAATATATTAAAATGTATTTCAAATATATTTGTTTAATCCTTAGTATGCTATAAATACATTTGTGTGTTAATGTATTTCATACAAATACCTGTAACTGTACTGTTAGTATACTAAACTGGTATACTTAAAGTCTAATAAATTGGAACAACAAATTTTGTACTAAATGCAGTGCAAAAAATAGTGCTGAGGTCCAATATATACTGAAGTACATTTGTTTGTGCTAAAGTGGAACTATTGCAAGTACACTTAAAATATCTTGCACTTAAAGACCAAAAATCATTCAAAGTTCAGTCAATAGTCAATCAATAGTAATATTAAACTCATTTTAGACTTAATATTAAGAAAAGTGCATTGTGCACAAGTAAGTTTATATATAAACTTACACCAATAAATATGTTGCTAGATTTTAACTTACTATATACTTACTATGAAAAACACATATTTTAAATACATATTTTTTTTTACTATGGTGAAAATCAGAAAGAGATTATTAAGATTCTATTACTATGAAGTTGTTATTATTGTTTTTTAAAGCTTTTTAGAGGCTTCTCACGAAAGCAGATTGAATTTTGAATGGAAATGTATACAAAGTAAAATGTCATTAATTACTGAAATAAAAAAGTAACATTTCTTACTGGTCACTACAAATTGTTGTAATGCAATCTTTTTATCACCCACTCTCTGTGAAAAAAACAAACAAACTAATTCTGCCAACTACTGTTTTAAAAGAGTCATTAAGTAATTGTTACCTGTGAAAAACAGTTTCTGGTCTGTAATTTCAATCTTATCCACTTATTGTGTATGTCTGAACCCAGAGCACTGAGGGGAACACAAGCTAATGTTGTAGGGTAGATTACAGTAATCAGTAACAGCTGAAGGATCTTCTACCCTTGTAAAAAAAAAGCCGGATATGGCTGGTTACTAGCAGTCAAGAGCGATGGTAAAGAACAGCATAGTGTGTTCTGTCACAACATTGTACTGTTCTGCCTTTATTAAAACGCATTTTACTGAAATGGCAATTACATAATTTCAAAACACGTCCATTTCTGGGTCTTTCAGTTTAGGTAAACCACAACACACAAGTATTTCTCTTACAGTGATTTATGGTAATTATGCAAAGATGTGTTTTGCTTAACTTCAGACTTCCCTTGCATGTCCAAAAGCAAACAAGATTTCTAGATTTCAAGAAGCAGTCTTTATTTTCTACTTATTCATGAACATATGTCTTCCAGAATAGTGTTTATGATGATTTTGAGTTTGGGCTCATGATGAAAGCAGAACTTTTATAGGCCAAACAATCCAGAACAGGGCTTCCATAGGGACTTGTCTTGGACTGTCCTGCTTCTAAGACCATAGGGGGAAATCAATATGCTCAAACCTTGCGAATTTTGAACAGTTATTGAAATGCCAGATCCCGGGAAAGCTAAAAGTGAGTGATTCACATGATTAGAACCACCTGGTCTAAAACGGCTAAACTATAGAGGATAAATAGAATTACGAAAAGTCCTAAAAGGAAGTGATTTTATGTAATGGTTGTCCTGGGTCCAGACAGTTGTCTTTTTCTTCATGCTTAAACAAGACAGAGGAAAGGACTGACACATTTTGGATGGCTTAAGAAAGGGTTGAGGGAAGGTTGAAGGGGGAATGAGGGGATGTTGAGGGTGGGCTGACCTAAATCCACAACAGTTGCCTTCTTATGGTTTTTTGTTGAGCTCTAGCCACAGCTGGCCAGATGCTTTACAGATGAAGCAAACTTCCCTTTTCCTGCAGATAAACAAGAAGCTGTCCAAAAACACTTCAGAAAGGACGGAGACGGAAGGTAAAAAAAGAGAAAACTACGCAGTAAAAGAAATGAGGGAAAGAGCGACATGGGCACTAAAGATCAACAGAAAATTAAAGAAACAGAAGTAGGGGAATGGAACGCACAAGGGAGGAGACAAAAATCATGAAAGAAAACAAGAAAGAAAAAAAACAGCAGATAAATAGTCAAACCACAAAGAGATCAGTAGTTAAGAGAGAACAAGTAAAAGCTTGGAAGATGGATAGACTGACAATTTGTATGACATTTCTAAAGAGTCTGCAAATTGTACAATATAACAAAACATAGCTAGGGGTGCTGAGCTTGATGCTTTAAAGGAACTTGATGCTTTAAAGGAACAGTTTACTCATAAAATAACATTTGGTCATTAAAATACCACGTATTCTTTTTACTGCTTCTGCTTCTGAGTCATTCGACACTGTAACTAGGTCATTTGAACTTAAAGGGTTCGTTCACCCAAAAATGAAAATTCTGTGATTAATTACTCACCCTCATGTCGTTCCAAGCTCGTAAGACCTTTGTTTATCTTAGGAACACAAAATAAGATATTTTTGATGGGATATTTTGATGACTTTCATAGACAGCAACACAACTGAAATGATCCCAGATCCAGAAACGTACTAAAAACACTGGTATAACAGTCCATGTGACATCAGTGGCTCAACTTAATTTTTGTGACGATAAGAGAATCTTTTTTTGCACAATAAAAACAAAAATAACATAATTTAACTACCATTCTTCTCCCGTGACATACTCGCTAAAATGGCGAAAGATGGACCACAATGTAAGTGTACCTAAGTGTAAGTTAGATTATGTTATTTTTGTTTTCTTTGTGCAAAAAATGTATTCACATAGTGCGGCAAAACTGAAGTTGAGCCACTGATGTCACATGGACTGTTTTACCAATGTTTTTAGTATGTTTCTAGATTTGTATTGCTGTCTATGAAGGGCCGAATGGCTCTCTGATGTCATCAAAAATATCAAATAAAATGACTCAAAACATTAATTAGCTGATCAGTCACAGCTACTAATCTTACAAATATGTGAGCATAACGTTTTTCAGTACTTAATGACTGACACCGACAAAACACCGACTTGTCATAAGGCCTAAACATGGTGGAATATATAGTGATGAGGTTGTATGGACTATTTTTTACGATATTCGAATGTGCTTTTACACTCTTTTAAAGCTTCCTTGATGTGTTCCACATAAGAAATAAAGTCATATGGGTTTGAAAAGACATGAAGGTGATGTGAAGGAAAAGAGAAATATTACTTTAACTCAAGGAAGACTGCCAAAACAAACAACTGACATAAAAAAAACACACAATGAACAACCCAATGTATAAAAAGCAGTCACCGCAGATGCCCAATGCTTTTTGCCAAAAGTATTGAGTCCATACAGAAATATTTTGTTGTTAATAATGAATTCAGCAGTGCAGAGAGTGTTTAGCTCTTTCTTTCTTGCCCAAAAGTCTGTGATTATCCACAAGATTCCACTGAGGTTTGTGTAGTCTAGGGTCCAGTAGACTCAGTATAGCTAAACCAGAGAAAATTGCTTTCCCACATTCTCTTATTAGTGGTTTTTCTGCCAAATCCCCACCCGACTTTCCCCTTTTCTCTTCTGTCATTGTAAAAAATAAAAAAATTAAAATCATTAAAACATATGCATCAGTCCCTCTCCGTCTTATTCTCCCTTTTTCCCCCTATTTTTATCTCCCAATTCACATCGCCTATACCTCCCTGTCTTATGCAAATAAAAAAGCACTTTCTGATCCTCCTCTCCTCCTGTCTCCCTGGCAGTACCTCAAAGAAAAACACAAGGCTATCAAATGTTCCAAACCAGAGCAGAATTCAAACTGAGAAAGCGAGCTGTGACAGTGGGAGAGAGAACAGCAGTGGAATGCAAGCAAAAAAAAAAGGAGAGAAAAGGAAGCATGCCTGTAACAAAAAAAGAATAAGCTTTAAAAGGAGAACTGCTGCATTTTAATGAATGTGAATGTGGCAACCCAGACAGCAGGGTAACCAGATCTGCAGACTTACCTCAGACTGTTTTAGGTCAGGACTGTTTGTTTGAATTCATGCCCTGTGATTACATCCAATCTATTTTCTTTCTTTTTTCTTTTTACTAAATTTGTTTTTCATTTAGTCAATACAAATTCACTGTTGAAGGCATAAAAAGGAGTCCCAGGGTGCTGTTTTTTTCCCTTTGGCTTAATAAATGCTAATCAAGTAATTCAAAACTGTTCAATAAAACAAGTGTAGACTACGCTAGTGAAATGAATCCACCTATGCCTTTGTCTCTTGTGAATATAAGCAAAACCAAGAACTTAAACAAATAGATAAAGGTAGATTACATGAGGAGAACTTCCTAGCCTGGGGCTCTAAGTTGCAAATATATAATTTAATGCATTCCTTCAAGAACATGCTGGAGACTTCTACCTCAAGTGTTCAAGTGGTCTGCACTGGCATGTATTCACACGCAACCTGCAACCATTTTACACTGACAGTGTGAACAGGAGAATCACATTCAGAAGAAAAATATTTACTGGATTCTGTGGTGCAAACAAGCCTACGCAACAAACAAGAACTCCTGACAACAGCAACTATTCTGTGATAAATTGAGGTAATTCTGAAAAACCCTTGTGTGCTGTGAAAGTGCTATACATGAATAGTAAAAGCTAAAATAAAAAAAAAACTGAATAAATTAACTTGATTGAATTCATGATTGATCTTTTGATTCTCATGATGAATATCTTTTTATGGCCAATTCTCGGCATTAACAAGCCATTAACTACAACTTTTCCCTCAATAAACTCCTATTTTGCTGCTCATTAAGTAGTAAGGTAGCTGTTAAGTTTAGGTTTTGGTATGTTTAGCGATGTAGAATATGGTGATGCAGAAATTGTGTACTAATAAACAGCCAATACAGTATATTAATAATAGGCATGCTAATAAGCAACTAGTGATAATTGGTCCCTATACTAAAGTGTTATACTTTACTGTTGTTCTGGGTGTTTTTCTTACTTGGGTCTTCATTAGGAAGATACTGGGGTTCATCTGTGGGTTCCTGAGGGATCTGGGGGATTGGAGGTGTCACAGAAAGCTGGAAGATTCGTCTCTCATGCAGACCGCAGTAGTGATGGTGTAGATGACAGGAGTATATCCCCTGATCCAGAGGCTGGATGTCTGAGATTATCAGAGAGAAATCCCCCTGCGAGAACGCTGTGGCAGAAATATTCATCTTTTGCTGAACGAACAGTGGTCCGTAGTGGCGCCTCTCACCAGAAGCGTACAAGTCGATTAGCCGATCGGCACGGTCGTGTCGGACCCCTGGAGGTTGACGGTCCCAGTGCACCACTTGTTGTTGGTCCTCCTGACTATTGCCCTCTGTCCAGATAGGTCGGCGGTTAACACAGGGGAGAACCACCGTGGTGCCCACCAGAACCACAAACACTGCCTTCTGACCATCCCAAAACTTCCTCTCCTTACGTGCTGAGAGAAAACAACAGCAACATAAATATATTTATTTTATATACCGATAAACATAACACACACACACACACAATTTCAAATAACATTTTACGGTAATAGCGTTTACGCCTTTTAAAAATTAGGTCAGTAGAATGAACAAAAATGTTCATTTCAAATGGTCTTCACATTCTTTCCATTCTTTAATTGGCAGCCAGCTCCTTATTTGGCATGAACTTGCACAGACTGAACAAGGTGCAGGTTAAACGCCAAGAAAAGCCAGACGAAAGCCTCCTCTAAAATATGGAAATATGAAGTTAATTTACCAACCTGATTTGGTGACATTGAGCTGAACTTTGATCGACTCATACAGATGGCAGTAATGATGATGCAGGTTACAGGAGTATATTCCTTTGTCACTCATTGCAACATCTGTATGAACCCAGATAAAATGTATTAATGTATCTAGAAAAGCCATATCAGGGCTTTGCTAAACACTTTGAAGTGTGGAGATTCTATGGAGTTCAAGAAGATTACCTTGCACTGCCAAAAAGTATCTCACCTTTGATTACCAATGAGAAGTTCCCATCCTTAAAAGCAGTCTTGGGCATGTTAATACGGCCCTGGTTGTAGCCGTTGTAGATGCGCTGGTCTCCCGCAGAAAACATGTCTATAACACGTTCCATTGCATGGTCTGGGCCAGTACGAAGTAAATCCCAGTGCACTACCCTTTGGCGGTCTTTTAAGCGGTCTTGGGTCCACACCATGCGCTGACTATGACATTGCAATACTGCCTGAGATCCCTGGGAGGCGCTGATATTGTACATGGCCACCACAACGCCACTGCCATCACTTTGGCCTTGCGCTGAAACTTAAAGAGACGGTTTCCCGGACACAGATTAGGCCTAATCACTGAAAAGCACTATCAATTGTAATTACACAAAGTCAATGGAGCAGTGCTCTATTACAAACCATATGTTGCCTTGGCGCCATTAAACTAGTGTTTTAGTAGTTACAGCATTCTCAGTCCTGCAGCTCCAGATACACTACAGTTCAAAGTTCAGGGTCAGTAAGTTAACTTAGTTAATTCACTTAACTCACTCAGTTGAATGTCGCCTATGCTCATCAATATCCATTTATTTGATTAAAAAAATACAGTAATAGCAGTTTCGTTAAGTAATTAATTACAATATTTCAATTACAATTCTTTTCAAAAATATTTTATCTGGTAATTACTGTCACTTTTGATTAAGTTAATGCATCCTTGCTAAATAGCATTAGTCTAAATTCTTTTAAACCATACTGACCTTAAACTTTTGAATGGTAGTGCATATTTTTGTGTATTTATTCTGTTAGGTAATACACTTTTAATTAAAGCATTAGTTCACCCAAAAATGAAAATGCTTTCATTAATTACTTGCGTCGTTCCAAACCCGTAAGACATTTGTTCATCTTCAGAACCCAAATTGAGATATTTTTGATGATTTCAGAAAGGCATCTGACCCTCCATAGACAGCAACACAACTGAAATGATCCCAGATACAGAAACGAGGTAAAAACATTGGTAAAAAAGTCCATAGGACATCAGTGGATCAACTCCAGTTCTGCAATGCTAGGAGAGTACTTTTTGCATGAAGAAAACAAAAAATACTGATTTACTGATGTTTTTACTACGTTTCTGGATCTGGGATCATTTCATTTGTGTTGCTGTCTATGGAGGGTCAGGTGGCGCTCTGATATCATCAAAAATATCTTAATTTGTGTTCTGAAGATGAACGAAGATCTTATGTGTTTGGAACGACATGAGGGTGAGTAATTACCAGCAGAATTTTCATTTTTGGGTGAACTAACCCTTTACCTTTTTTAAGTTTTAAGATGCAAGTGTTGTGCTTACCAGGGCTGAAGAAGAATGAAGCCAGAACTGTAAAATAAGAAAACAGAAAAACTAGTAAAAATTACATACATAAACCACCTTGTGTTGTTCCCCATTAGGTTAAAGATTAGAGATGTGGGAAATATCATTTTCAGAAATAACTGTTCAGCCAATTAGCTCTGAAAAATCAACACTTGAGCAGCACTGTTAATCTGACAGGGTGATTGTTTGATGGCAAACTACCCTCAGAGGCCTTCTGAGCACAATAAAACTATATGCTATAGGTATATTACAAGAAAAACACACCAAAAGAGATTGAGAAAATGCAGTAATGGCCAGCCATGAAGGTTTTCCTGTTTGTGTAACATTTCTATGACAGCAAACGTTTTGGGAAAATAAACAGCACCAATATTTGGCAGCCCTTATGTCTGGAAGGACTATTCATGGCTGTTTGTACGAGACAGTAAACCTCTTAAATAAACACCTCTTCATACATCTGCAAGGAGAATCAAAACATTCCTTGCTAATAAAACACTCCGTTGTAATCTCTGCTACACTTTAGACATGGAATACAAACATATATTACCTAAGCCCAAATTATTCTGAATTACTGAAATTTTGTCAAGTTAAAATTCCAATCAACCTTAAAGGGAAAGTTCACCAAAAAAAAGAAAAAACTGAAATGCACTTGTTTGTGATAGAATGTTCGATCTGTTAACAGTTATGTTTTATGAACTTTATGATTAAGGGAGTGGCTGGACTGTCCCAGATCCTCTCGCATTAAGAGGGTCTGAGTCTGAGATAATCCAACCACTCCCTTAGTCATAAAGTGGAAAATTTTTGGTGCTTTCTGTTGTACATACTGAAAATATTAAAGATTTATATAAAACGGTCGGCTTATTTTTTTTTATTCTGTTCTCACAACCTACACATTTAAAAGAAACAAAAGAAATACAGTGCAAAACACAAACAGACAGTCTGTTTTTTTATCGGTTCACAACCATATGAAAAGCACCTAGCATCTCACGAAAAATCACCGCAGTGTTTGTTTTTTTTGCCTCGCATTCAGATAATTTAACCACTGAAACAGTAAATAGTCTATATATTTAATAATAAGGCATCCTATATAATGCTTTTTAGAGACTTTTACAATAAAGAAGGAATTCATCATAATTAAACTGCACTGTAAATACTTCCTCTCACATGGGTTTTCATCTTTGGTCTTTGAGGGCTGTTGTATGTCATAATTATTTTGTGTCAAACGAGAGAAAAAGAAATGTACAGCAAATCCCGAGGGCATTAGAAAGGCAGTAATAAGGATGTGTTAGAAGCCAGAGAAACCACAAACATCAGAGCGGAGGCAGCGGAGGAGGAGGGAGAGGGTCAAGGGTTTGGAATCTGCTGAGAAAGCACTTTGAAATTCAACGACTGTGTTTCATTCACACATGCACACTCATATTCACACAAACATGCTAAGGGCAAAGCTACACCTGCACATGAGATTGTAAACCTATAAAACTGCATCTCTTATTCTATATATTTCTCAGAGCAGTGCTGTTTGTCAGGCCTGGGTATTTAAAGCCTTGTAGTCAAGGTTTGTTTACATGAGTTAAACTATAGGTAAGACTTTGCTTTTATTGACGCACAGACATCCTGAGTGTGCAGAACCTTAATGTTATGGGATTTTTGCACTTAAACCAAAAACGTCTAGGCCTGATTTCATAGACAGTGCTTAGCCAGGATTAGGCCATAGTCCAGTTAGGACATTTAAACAATTTTCATCCACATGCCTTAGAAAAAAAGCATTACTGGTGTGCATCTTAAGACAAAACAAATGCACAGACGTGTTTAAAGATCAGTGCAAGTCTCTTTCAGTTGGAACAGCTCAGATTTACATTTAGTCTAAGACTAGGCTCAAGCCTTGCCTGTGAAACCAGGGGCTAGTCTATTAATTTCAATAAAGTAAATATAATAAGTATAGAACATTTTACTTCAGTAATTGAGTGTATGCTAGACGGATGCAAACAACGTTTTAGAATATATTACATAAGATGATTTGAATAATATTTGTGTTAAATAAAACCTTATGCTTTTGCTGTTTGTTAAGTGAATCACCCTGAGTCATTCTCAATCCTGGGTTCTAATTATGCAATTGTCTTAGGCAAGGGGAAATTTCTTGATTCATTTGTTGTGCTTGATTCAGCACAAAGAGCAATTGAGCTTCAGTTCTTGGTAACTCATCACTGAATCAGACACAAGAAGAAAAAACAAGGCCATCTTGGACAAACATCTCATACTTACCACCACCAAATAATGCTACATCTGTCTTATATTCCACAGAATATCTAGAGCCCTTTTTCTTTTATGTGCTTAACTTTAGTGCCTCTATCAAGCAGACGAGTTTGTTGGGAGCAGAAACGTTTCTTTGGGCTAGTTCAAAACAAAGTCATCAGTCTTGTACACGAGTTTGAAGTTATCTGCTCCAGATGGTTTTGGGATTTAGGTCTGGGTCTCAACAGTGCAAAATACAGACTGAAAAACCATTACATGACATTATAAAACGTTTAAACAGCAAGAGAATATTCGCAAACGTATACAATGACTCTCAAGAGACATGCAAAGATATACACTCAGGTGAGAGGAGAGGAATGGAGAGGCACACCATAAATATAGTAACACACTTTGATGAGCATTTAAGCACAAGCATTTTAAAAGTCTGTATAAATATAATAGACGTTCTTTATTCATTACCTATTCTGTTCTCAACTGTCACTGTAAAGAGAACCGCAGCAAAACTTACTAAACAACAGCAACTTTGTCTTTGGATACAGGTAAATCAGATACTCACGTTGAGCCAAGAAAAGCGCTCGAGCGCACAAGGGTACAGCCATGTCCATTGTCTTATTGAGCTAATCACTCTAGGATGCGTTGAAAGCAGAATAAAGTCGAATTTGCGCGCTTTATTCTCCTGACAAACTTCTATGGCGAAGAAAGATTTGCTGTTAGTCGACCAGCGACATCAGCAGCAGTCTGCTCGACAGACCCACCTTCAGTATTCACGCTCTCTCCGCCTGCCCCCTTTAAACACGAACAACACACCACGACCTACTGTCTTTGTCCATAATAACCCTGTAATCCTTAAGGGATGCGAAATTAAAAATATATTTGCTGATGTCTAAAGTTTTGCGAGCAAATATTATGATCTCGAAGAAACATTGCACTACAGCAAAAGTCCGGATGTCTTTCAGGTTTGGTGTTGTCGGAATTGTGGATTTTAGTTGCATATAGTTATTAGTCTATACCAGTGAACGTTTCGAGTTGATATAGATGTTGTAAAATACCAATACTTTTGTAAAAAAGTTTTAGCCCCAGATGTCATGTGCTGGTTAGGTATGTTTTGATGCTAGGATGCTGGCTTAAGATGGTCCTTTGCTGGTTTATGCTGGTTTAAGCTAGTCGTTTTGCTGGCCAATGCTGGTCCTTTGCTGGTTTATGCTAATTTAAGATGGGCGTTTTGCTGGTTAATGCTGGTCCTTTGCTGGTTTATGCTGGTCGTGTTGCTGGTCAATGCTGGTCCTTTGCTGGTTTATGCTAATTTAAGCTGGGCGTTTTGCTGGTTAATGCTGGTCCTTTGCTTGTTAATGTTAATTTAAAATGGGCGTTTTGCTGGTTAATGCTGATCCTTTGCTGGTTTATGCTGGTTTAAGCTGGGCGCCTTGTTGGTTAATCCTGGTTCTTCCAGCAAACCATCTTAACCATAAACCAGCAAAAGACCATCTTAAACCAGCAAAAGATCATCTTAAACCAGTATAGGACCAGCTTAAACAAGCAGCAGACCTGTGTAAACCAGCTTAAATCAGCATCAAAACATACCTAACCAGCATATGCTGCTTTTTTTCTGCAGAGATCCATGTTCCCTTGTGGAATACCAATAAGTTATACAAATTTGGTCACTTATTTATTTATTAATTCATTTAAAAAATAAAAAAATTGTACCTCCCCTGCTGTAAAAAACAAAAACAGAATCATCATAGAAAACTCTAATGCTTTTTATTACAATTAGCCTGCCAATAAAACACTACAAATCATCAACTTTTAACCATTAAAAATTATTTTCTGCAGTGTGTTTATTACATATTTATTGGTTTTAATAAGCCACCAATAGAAGGTAGAGACCCACAGGGGTCTGCAACTAATTGCAGTTTCCATTAAAACCAATAAAAATCCCTTTGTGATGTCTATTGTTTTTACAGCAGGGTTTTTAGACTTGATTTTTAGTTGCATGTACTACAATGTCAACAGAGACGTGTGATGTTAGACCTGGTAATAATTAGTGAAGGTGGCCCCAGTCGCTTTATCATCAGGGTGTTGGTGGTGTGTTTACAGGCGTTGCTCACAGCATGGTTTTGAGTCACAATGCAGACTCAGCTCCCAGAATGAGCAATAAAACTTTGGGGTAAGAAACGCTCAAGACTCTACTAATAACACAAAGACGTCTGCAAGCAAATATAGAAGGGACAAGTATTACTGCAGTTAGGCTACTTTAGGCTATTAAGTTGTTGAATTAGATTCTTCATACTGAAAACTAATTGTCATAACTGATTTACTGTAGCACGTGGCATGATCTCCATCAGCTCTACAAACAACATGAAGTCAAGTCATGAAGTATAAAAAAAAGATATTTGCTTCCACCTTGTGGATGACTGGAATATTAAAATTTTACATTTGACAGTTTAACAGCTCACCATTATGGTCCTGTAGTCCTTCATTACTGCACTCTATAACCACGTTGTTACAAAATGAAAAATATGCACATATCGTTAATTAAACACGATTGAGGTGAGACAAGGAGCATTCAGATGTGTTTGGAAGGATAAAAACATTTGAAGTCACTCTTAGCCCCATTTGTTCTAATGTGAATTTTTTAAATATCTTCTCATTAACAACATATTATATCAATAACAAACAAAATAGACAAATTTTGGCATCTGAAGCATTTTAATTGGACATTTGCAGTTTGTGTATTTTCTTTAGAAGCACTGTGCAAATTTGTAACCTGTATATATTGAAGCTACATATGTAAACTGATCAAATCCAGGCATAAGACATGGATTCAGCCCTTATTTCGATGTCAATCGACAAATCAGAGACAGTGCTAACCATTCAAATAGCAAAAAGAAACATTACAATCAAAAGGCATCAACAATAAGGATATTTTCTACAAAACAAAGCAGGTTCAATAAATACCATATTTACAGAACACTGAAAAAAAACGAATGCATGCAAGATGATTATTGTGGCGTTTGAAGCAAAAGTAGTCCACAGATGTTCTTTTTTTTACTTTTTTCATATCAAGTGTAATTCAGTAAATTCCTGCAACCCAAAAGAGTAAGCTATTTAGGCTTTTCAGGAGCTACATCATCTAGCATTGCAAAAAAGCCCTTAGGACTCAGACAATTCAGGTAAATTGGGGAATTAAGAGTGCTTTAGAGTTTATATTCATACTTTTTGGGAAAACAAGAGCAGGGCAGTAATGCATGGAGTAGGGGTTAAACGTTAGACACAGTGTCCTTTTTACTCAGCAAAAGCCCTGACTGGTGCATCATTAAGTAAAAATTGACTCAAGTCTCTTTTTGTCAAGATAGGTATTATACAAAATGAAAGTCTGTGTATATATGTGACCCTTTAACATCATATTGATTATTAAATTAGTGAATTATGATCATGGCTTTTAACTGAGAGTTCCACAGTGTTCTCCCTGGTTCTGCCTGTTTATATTCGAGTCACTGAGTTGTATGTCCTCTTGGGTATAGATGTAGTCTTGAACTAAAGACTTGGTTTAAGTCCCACCAATAGACCAGCTAATGGCTTCAGCTTCATTTACTCAAACACTAAACTTCCCTGAAAAAACAGAGACAGAAAAACAGAAAAAAAGTTAGTATAAATCTGTAATGTAACATTGTTTATATCATTTCAAAGCATTTGCATAGTTTTTCATAACAACAAACATTCACTCCAACATAAGGGAACAATTAGAGACCTTCCACAAGGTAAAAATAATTACAATACATGGAAAAAGGTGAACAACTCAGTACTAAGGATTCTAGATTTAGTCATTCTCTCTGAAGGTACTATTTTTGAAAAACTCTGGGTGGAGACTGAGATTATTAGATAAAAGACACTGGGGACAAAAACGCTGGATGTTGAAATGCCAACTTCCCATGTATGCTAGACAATAGGGGTTTGGTTATCCTGTGCCTGTCTGACTGAGATCAGTGCGTCTCTCCCTATTAAAAGCTGTATCAGAAGAGCACATTGTCTTCTAATGGGCCGAGTACACACTGATGGTTAATGGCATGCCACACTGGAGAACATTAACAATGAAGAGGACACGCTGTGCGAGCATGTCTGGACAATGAGGGAGAGTTCTGCAACAACATGCAGGAACAAACTGTCAGCAAGCTATTAGTGAGAAGACAAGAGTTTGAGGGGTACATAACAATGGCTGGTGTTGACATCTTTTTATAGCAAGTTTAAGAATGGCTAATTTACCATGTGCAGTTGGTAAAGAAAGACAAGAAATAAGCAACATGTTTAAATTGCAGCTTGCTTGTAGATGCAAGACTGAAATTATATTTTGACTGCAATATCGAACTTGTAATAAAAGTTGATTTAAAATAATTAAATCAATTTTTTTTTAAATAAAAATCATGAACTAAATTAAAATCTGCATACATTAAATTAAATTTAAATTTATCAAGTTGTATTTTAGAAATGTATACTTCTGTTTAAAAGTTTTGAGTCTGAAGGATTTATTTTAACGATGCATTAAATGATAAAAAAATGACAGGAATTTTACCTAAAAATATTTCCAAAAATATTAAAATGCATATAAGGAATAAATTAGATTTTAAAATATATTAAAACAGGAAATACTTATTTTAACTTAACTTATTTTTATAGCAATTTGAATAAAATAAATACTGCTTTGTGCTGAGCATACTCTTTTTAAAAATATTTAAGAAAATCTTTCTGACCCCAGAACTTTATGGTAATGTATTTAAAATGTACTTAAATGTTTTTTTTATTGTTATTTTATATTATGGTATTTTTTATGCTATATTTTTTAATGATAAAACAACTGACAACTGGAAATATCACTATTCTTAATTGTCGTGAAAATAATGTCACAGTATAAAAATACTCCAAAATGTTATAAAATGTATTAAATAATATATGAAATGTATTATGTATTATATTTATGATAAGTAAGTAAAATGTATTTATAAAAGCACATCTTTCACAGCAAAGTCGGAGTCAAAAAGAACACATAAACATAAAACAGCCAGGAGAATTAAAAACAAATCGTAATTAAAAACAAAATGTAATAATTATAAGATCCAAAAATCAAAATGCTTGGAAGTAAAAATTTGTCTTTAACTTAATTTCCCAAAAATCTAAAATCTAATCTAAATCTAATAAATTGCTTATATGTGAAATAGTGTAGACTTACGATGCTGTCAGTGTTGAATTGAGCACCATGGTAGCACGTATCCTGTGCAACTGAGCCACCGTCAGTTTCTTATGCTGCTGATGTGGCTGCTGGGATAGCACCAAGTCACTCTTTTCCTCCAGATCACCAGAGGGCGGTGTCTCATTCTCTTTAGTCTCACAGTCCACCTCACCATTGGGGCAGCTGAGGGCCCTTTGCACGTGCCTGGCTTGTGCTCTCCTAAGTGTGTTCGTCAGCTTGCTTGACAGCACTTTGGGGTCTTCACGGAAGTCTGCCTCGCCTGACAGGAATCGCTCTGTGCTGTGGGACGTCTGTTTAGCGAGGTGTGTCAAGCTCTTGCTGACGTTGTTCCTGCCAGTGGGACAGCGAGGAGCTGTGAGGCATTGAAGCAGGTCGTCCTCGGAGCGTGACCTGAGAGCAAAGTACTGCAGGTAGTCTGGTCGGGGCTGGACGGGCGAGCGGCGTCGTAGTGTATGTGAGCGGCAAGCCTGAGAAGTCCCTGAAAAATCATTCTTCTCATTGTTTGCATGACCATCTGAAACATAGGACTCATTTACTGTAATCTGAGAGCCGTTCCAAGTTATTGAATCCTCTTCATCACCATCCTCGTCATCCTCAAACGCCTCTTCTTCCTCCCCAGCATCGGTCTCTTCTCCCTCGCTCTGGCAAACCGTTCCCTTTAGGTCCAGCTCTGTGATCAGGGACTGAGGCGAGAGAGTTCCATACGCACTGTCTATAGAAAGAGAGCGACTTTCTGGGTCCATATCTGCGGTAACCAAATCATTCAGACCTTCCAGAGTTTTGCTGTCACTGGTAGAGAAGGAATCCCGCAGGCTCGATGAAGACAGCAGGGAATTCCTCAGTGATGCAGTCTGAACAGTCGACAAGGACCCAACCTCATCGGTTTCTTCCATAGCCACCACAGAAAGAGTTTCCGTGGAGCCATCAGAGTGACTCGGTGAAAGAGAGAGGCTTTTGAAAAAAGAAAAATGTATATTTATTAGTATTTTGTATTTTGATCTTAGCGTACTGTCATAGTGATAGTGTAATACTTTACAATCACATGTATTCATGATTTTTTATTTTTAAAATTAAATAAATTCATTTAATATGCTGTATCCTCTTTCATTTACATATTCATATATATATTAGTTACATATATTATATACTAATAATGTACTAGTATCAGTCCATCTACTTCACCTTTTAACATCAATGTCCGAAAAGTTGACCTTTCTTTTTTTTTTACTTCCAGAAATGTTTCTCACACACACACACACACA
>JAUCMT010000013.1:15826587-15857925 GCA_032357475.1 Enteromius thamalakanensis
TTATCTTGCTTGCATGATTTTATATATATATATATATATATATATATATTTATAAAATCATTCAAGCAAGATATATTTTTATCACCTATTTATTTACATTTGTTATATAAGCCCTTGTTAGCACCATACTATATTGTTTGAGCTCCAAGAATAATCTACTTGCACTATATATACAGTACATAAGCACAGAACAATTTATATACAGTACCTCTTGCCGAGTGGCTCTCTGTGCTGTAGTGATGGAGAGCTGGAAGTAGACATGCTGCTCTCCGTCTCATCTTCATCCCTGTCATCTGTGTCATCTCTCCGGGACTCTGATTGAAGCCTCTGGAGCTGATTCTGCATGAAGGAAACTCTTCATATTAAAACCAGCAATGGTTTAAGTAACAAGTAGTAACCAAAAGGTTTGTTCTAATACCTGTGCGTTGTAAATAGCCTCAATCCAGCTGCGGCCCTGAGTGCCACTGTTGGCCTGAAAGCAGTAGGAGGCCACGGCACAGCGAAACTCATTGAGGTAGATAAGGAGGAAGCTTCCTGGGTCTTTCAGCTCTCGGCACACCATGTTATGGATGACGAGAGGCTGCCGGATCACCTTCACTTTCTCCACGCGCTTCACCGACTTTGTGATCAACAGAACGTCAGTGAACAGGAAACAGTATACATCCATCTGTCAAAAAGAGTTGTTAATGGAGACCAGTGAGAAGCTTTTAGACAACTATCGACTGTTAGTTAAAATATATTTCTTACTAAAGTGCACTCAGAAACGCTAGCTCCATTTCTTTGTGTAACAAATATAAAGAGAAAATCGTACCCTGCTCTCTTTACCCTCTTTCATCTTTAGCGCTCCTTCTAGGAGCAGCTGACGAGTCTCCTCAGGTGGAGCACCCATAATTGGAGCAGTCAGGTCAAAATTATTATATTCCCTGAGGATCTGAAGGGTCAGTGCAGACAAAATGGATGGTCATAAAGACGCTAAGCAATTTTAGAGTTGCTCTTTGTTTCCTTAAAATCTCATACTACATAAACCATGCAATGTTCTGACGATAGTGACTCGTAGTTTATGCATCTCACCCTCTCCACCTCCTCACTGGCCCCCTCCACCGCCTCATATGCCTCTATACGTCCAGCAATGGCAGCCAGCTTCTGTTTTTCCTCCCTTTGTCTCATTTGTGAGTCTACACTGTTAATGAAGCATTCAACAGCAGCCACCTGACCACAAAAACAAATATAAAAATATTATTATTACTATTCTGTTACACAATTAAGATAATATACAATAATATATATACATGTACAGTAGTTCAAAAATCTAGTATTTTTCTAATGAAAATGTATATTTTTAAATATTATTATTATTATTATTATTATTATTATTAAACAACTTCTGAAAAATTAAATCAAAATTAGTTTAACGAATATCTTAAATATCTAAGCAATAATAATATTATTATATATTTATATAATAAAATATAAAATATAATATTAAATATAAAATATATAACATATAATTTAATATATTTTATATTTAATATTATATTTAATATTATATTATATAAATAAATATATAATATTATGTGGTCTTAGACATCTGAATATTCCAAAATATTACTGTGATTATTATATAATTCAATCAAATTTGCCAATTAAAAAAAATAGCACTATTGTAAACAAAATTAAAATAAACAATTTACTACTGAGAAATGTGTGCATGTGCTCTACTGCAAACATTTTAGAAAGAATGTCTTACCATTTTGTTAAGGGCCTCACGAGTGGGTAGGTCATCTGTCTTTTTCAACACACTTTTGAGCAGCAGTGGATATTTAGTAAGTCTTTGATGAGGCTTCACCAACATGTCTGTCAGCTTCAGCCGGTTGCACTGTTTATGAGTTTCTGCCCACTGCAGGATGTAAAAGTTTATTGAAAGTCTCATTTGGTGAACAATCATAAACATGCACTGACAGCACAAGCAGACTATGATGGAATCACTGAGTCATAACGAGAGTGCAGTGACAGTACATGTGATCTCTCAAATCGCTCACATACAATAAACCTTCAGACATGCCTTCATATCTGTCAACAGACAGAATCCATCAAAGGTTAATGTGTCTGGCTGGAGAGCAACCAGATACGGGTGATAATAATTACTCACAGTTACGTATATTCTGAAGAGCTCATTGTCTTTCAGTAAAGTGCGCATGTACTCCATACAGGCTTCTTCCTCCATGCAGTAACGGATGTAGGGCTTAAATCGGAATCCAAACTGCACAAAAAAATACAATCAGACCAGCAAAATGACTTATATTTAAGCCTAAAGTACTGTTTTGGGAAAAATGTCTTTATGATGAATTTACTACAAACATGTAGCTTTCTGTTGCACTGATGGACTGTAGACATGCGGATTACTTGTACGTGGATTATTGTGATATTTTTGGACTCTCGTTCTGATGGCACCCATTAAGTGAACATACAACAATCTTCTCTTAAACTTCAAGGGCCTAAGGATTTAACTACTCATTAATAAAATTCACACACTTACAGTGCTGAAGCCCTGATGTAGTTCAGTGGGGTTGATCACTGATCTTTTCTGTCTGGATTTCTCCAGTGCCGGTAGCATGACCTCAGCCCACAGAGATGTGTGCAGTTGCACAATGTCCTGAATGTTACTGAAGAGCCGCACAGGTTCAACTTCACTTAGTAAACCACTCTCCTGCAGGTTCAGCAGGCCACAAAGAAACAGCTGGCGAGAGAGAAAGAGATTCTGATTACACCGTGCAATAAAGTTTCACATACAGTATAATCTATCACAAGAACCATAAATGCTGTAGTCAATTATAAATATTATAAATTCTTCTCATGGTCTTGCTGAAACAACATAACCTATTGTCAATTTGCGTAGATACTAAGATTGTTGTAGTGTAGTAGACATCAGCAGGCTCTTACATCAGTAATGACATGCAATTTCTTGATGTAGTCTGACTCTGTTTGCAGCAGTTCCCATATGGCCTCTTGCTGATGGCACTGGCGTCTGGTTAAAATCTACAAATAAACAAAAAAATGTTTTTCACTATGCATTTCACAGATAGATGGGTCATTGAGAGTAAATTATATGCTTTGTCTGGCTAACAGTAGTTTTGGGAGTTAAAATGCCTCCAGACTGATCTAGAAACTTAGAGAGTGTAATGTTGATTTTGCTTAAGAATAAAAAAACACTGTTTTGTTACTGTAGTTACATCTAGAAAAATCGATCATAACAAGAGCAATAAAACATCCATCTCCATGACAGTGAAGGCCTAACACCAAAACATTAATGGAAACGCTATCATAAAACCATTCATAACTGCTTATGGTTATTAACCTGACAGAATTATCATCAGACATGAAGTCGTATTATGCTGATCTACAATTTATTATGGGTTATAATGTCTCAATGGAAACTATATAAAAACGCAGATTAGCGAGTTCACCTCAGGATTGTCCAAAAGCTGCTTCCAGCTCTCTTCTAGCTCCAGATTAGGCTCCTCTTCCCATGAGTCTCTGTGGAATGAGAGCTGCGGAGGCATCTTGGGTAATCCGAACATAGTGTATGAGTACAATTTACTCTGTAGCTGTTCCACACGATCACATTCCTAAAAAGACACATTAAAGTATTTAAATCTGAGAGAAAATGAATGCCTTACTAGTTTGTTTGACTAAAATAAAATTAAACACAATTCAATTGAATTCAATTAATCATTTTAAATGCTACAAGTTCATTTAGACATCAGATCATTATAATGTACACATGAAAATTGTAAAAATATATATTTATTTATTAAAAATATGTATATATTTTACCCTATTAAAGGAATAGCTCACCCAAAATTGACAATTCTGTCATATTAAACACAATATGATTACTCATATATTAGACACAATATGATTACACATATATTGTTTTCAGCACTGAGTAAATCTCTAGGCACATTTAATGATCTCATAAGCAGTAGTCACCATTAAGCAGGCATTGTTGTCCATACCGGACCAACGTCAAGCTATTATGTGATTTTTACAAGAGTGACATAGAGGAAAAGAGCCCAGCCTGAGCTTAACCCCAACTTTCCACTTCTGAGCCAAAAAGGGTGTCAACCAACCTAAATCTCTAGGGCAAGCTAACAAAAACACACCAAAGGTCCAGGACGTGATGGAAAACTGAGTGTGGACTTACAGGAAAAGTCTACTTGTAAATTTTTCCTGTTTTTGGTTGGCCAATTTCAGCCTTAAGTGGTGCAATACTTTAACAAATTGATATCTCTTCCTTAGTGGTTACACACTCACTCAAGTGTGAAATGCAAAAGGGTTGCCAAGAAAATGTAAGTGCATGTTTTGCATTTGAGAAATTGTCTTGCACATGTAAAACAACAACCCTTGGATGCTCACAGATGCTCACCTTCCCAAGAGAGCCGTTTCCTGAGCCGGAACTGAAGAGGCCACTGAAACGGCTGGCGGCGCGGTTCCTCCAGCGGTCTGTACCCGTTATAGATCCTGGGAGAGAACCGCTCAACTGGGATATGGAGTCTTGATTGGGGGCGCTGGCATCGCCCAGAAACTCTGGCATGTTCTTTCGCCGACGCGTTTGACCCTGTTAGAGACAGAGAGTGGGAAAAAGACAAAACATAAGAATAAGGAAAAGTAAACAGATACCAGTGTTTGAATTGAGGTGGGTTAATAAGAGTTCGAAGGACAAAACAAAAAGAACACAAAAAAGAAAACACTACTTTACTTTTGTTTAGTAAAAAACATTGTTAAAAATATTTATTTATGATAAATGTACTATAGCATTAATAAAAAAAATTATTATTATTTACTTATTATTACTGCTTTTTAATATTTTATAAAATATTGTATAATTATAATTATAATATTTGTTATTTACTTTTTATTACCTATTTTATTTATTTTTTATAGAATATTATATAATTTTCACATTTGTATTAACTTCTGGAAAAAACAGTGACAATATTAATTTTTTAGAAATGACAATTATATTAAAATTGTGTAATAATACTATTAACATTGATTATATATATATATATTAACATTGATTATATATATATATATATATATATATATGATTATATATATATATATATATATATATATATATATTATGAATTATGCCATTAATTATTATTTGAATTAACTTCAAGATATATATATATATATACATACATTTATGTATTATTATTATTTTATTATATATTATTTTGTTTATTATTGTTTTTTATAATTATTCAGATGATTGCCCTATAAAGCATGATTGTTTTTGCATTTTATTTTATTTATTTATTTTACTTTTAGAACAACAAAAAACAAAATGCAGACAATCTGAATAAATCAAACCATTAATAAACCCCTTTGCCATACAAACTTTAACAAGTCAAAGCAGACACCTTATGTGAAATCGTCACCCTGAACTGTGGAATTTTAAGTGTAAGACATCGCCTGGCTCTGACAGGTGAGGAAGTGCAAGCAAAACACTCAGGATATTTATACATAAACAAAGACAGGCCTGTTCTCAGACCATCTCTGCAAGTTCAGGGACATCTTTCACCTGAGGATGGGACGACACACGCATTAAAAATGTCTATTGACCTTAGGGAGCATATTCAGCTGTCAACAGGTGAAAAGGCCATGTGGGTTTTGCCAACATTCTCTGCTCAGAAAGGTTAAAGCACCAGAGACCTGACTGACAAGAATCACGAACCCTGTGACCTGAGCCAGCGAGAGGAACCTAATGGCAACAACAGGAAAAGAGGCAAGGCATGTCTCAGAAAACAGGGGAAAGGTTTTTCCCTGTTCACGACAATGGAGAGAAATGAAGAATGCATGAGTGTAGCGGGGAAAGCCACTTAATGTCCCTCTGGGCTCATTACTTGGACATTGTGTTCTGATGATGCCTTTCTTTTGAATGGAAAATGCCATTTCAATGGGTTAAAAACAAACCTGGCGTTTTTTCGTCAGAGAAATATCTTGGAGATCTTCAGGCCAATTCTGTGCCAATCCCAATGTTTCCTAACAGACAGAATGTTCTGTGTCCAATATGGTCCTCATGATGAAGACAAAAGACGATCTGTTGCTTACCCAGATCGATAAACATTTCTAGATCAACTCAATATGGTCTTAGCTTTGATCAGAGATATTCACTCACCAGACCTCTAAAAAAAAACAATGCTCCCCTACTTGCTGCATCTGACAGACCATACTGGTTGCAGAAAACTAATTAAACTCATCCTTCAAACATGACAAGCTGACATTGTCTTGGTCCTTGTCCATCCGGAGAACCTGTTTGACTCATTTGTTTGGTCGATCTCTCTCTGAAGAACACCAAGTCAACATTGTGCCTTGACAGCACATGATTCTATCACAGAGATCTCTGCACAACCTTAACATTCACTAATAAAATATCGAGTTCAAAACCATTACATTAGCAGTGTTTATTAAGAGATGTGGCAGTTTGATTAGAAAGAGCAGCACAAGCGCTGCAGGCAACATCCCCGCCCCCCCGCTCAATTCCCAGACAAATGCATTTATTTTTGATTAAAAATGGTTTATACGAACCATGCAGACAAAGCCAAAGTGTCAAACTGGGAAGACAAGCAATAATAAGCTCACCGTAGATGTCAGAGGCATTTCCAAAGCAGTCCACAGCATTGCACGGCATCAAAAGAGAGCCAGGCCCATGCTGCTCCCAGAATCAATCTCCTAAAGCCTGCTGCCTCTTGCACCCTCACAAATGCTACATTGATGTCAATGGACTAGTGCATTCAAATCCGCTTCTACAGGCTTGTCGGCTTGCGCGTATATGTACGTGTGAGTGAACCTGAAGGAGGCTGAGAGGACTGAACCGTAGACCGTTGCATTGCTGAGGAGGGCTGGCCGGGTGTCATAGTAACTGCGGAATCCTGCCCTCCTATTGTGTGAGCAGGAAGAGAGGGAAACGAAGCAGGGGAGGAGGAGCTCCTTCTGCTACCTCAGCTACCTCAAACAACTGATCCAAGCAGCAGCTCGCTTTCAAATCAACAGCACTGAACGAGTGGCATGAGCGGACTGCAAAACAGTGTTTACTGCACATCTGCTGTAAATGCAGATGGTGAAAGGGAATATCAATGCTGGGCAGTGTATACGGCTACTTGATGTATGTGGCACAGTGGCATGCATTTTAGAAAAAGAGATAATGTTTAAATGTGCAAAAATAAGGATATATATATGTTTTACAAAATTGGTCATTTGTTGAGCCAGTATTGCCATGACAGGATTGTAAGGATAGTTTATACAAAAATGTACTCACCCTGACATGGTTTCAAATTTGTATATAAGAAGATATATATTTTTTTATATATATTTTTAAGCAATACAATTTATTGACATTTGATATTGTTTTCTTTGTACACTCTTAAAGGAATAGCTCACCCAAAAATGAATATTCCTGTCATTAATTACTCACCCCCATGTCGTTCCAAACTCAAATTTTTCTGAACATACAGTATTTTGATATAGACTGATCAACAGTCGAGACCCAGAAAGTAGTAAGGACATTAAAACAGTCCATTAGTGCTTCAATCTTAATTTTATAAGGCTGTGAATACTTATTCGGCTCAAATAAAACAAAAACAACAACATTTTTCATCCATTTCTTCTCTTCTGTGTTAGTCTCCATTGATATTTACAAGAACTGTGGCTTTTTACAGGAATGCACAAGCATGCATTGTGGACATGTGAAGCTTCACAAAATTAGGGTTGAACTTCTGATGTCACGTTGAGTTTTAATAATGTCCTAATTACCTATTTTAGCCCTGAACATGGTAGATGCATTGTTGTCTATGTAGGGTCAGAAATCTACTGGATCCCTTAAAAAATCTCCCAGTAAAGGTGAAGGTCTTAAGGGTTGGTAAGGTCATGAGGATGGGTACCTAATGACAGAATTTTCATTTTTGGTTGAACTGTCCCTTTAAAAAAAATTTCAAGCAATGCCATACTGTAGAAGAACCATTTTTGGTTCCCCAAAGACCCGTTAAGCGAACAGTTCTAAAAAATAAACTTTTCTTAGGCTGAAGAACACTTTAATAATCTAAAGAACCTCTAAGCAATGGAAAGGTTCCATGGTCATTTTAGGAACCTGCTTTCTGTGTTATTATTAGGTGCTTCCCCGATTTGCATACAGTAACTGCCTAATTTGCATTTTGCTGAAAGTCTCTCTGAACTGTCCAAAACCGACATTAAGATCAGGTAAAGAAAGCAAGACGGGTAAAAACTCTGCTGAGCTCTCCGTCATCCTGATAAATGTTAGCAGCACACCATATGCTAATGGCTACATTATGCCTGTTTTTATTATATTGAAAAAATGCGCTAACTAATAAATAGTTTTTAATGTATATGCTTTTGCTCATGCAATATTGCTAGCAAAACATCCATAATGTGACTCCTTAAATAAATAAGTTAAGAGGTGATGAAGCGGGATGGTTTACCCATAGATATGAAAGAACATACCAGCAAAAGTATTAAACTTTCTAGGTTATTCTGCACATAGTTACACATTTACCCAGATTTCCTCAGTAAGTAACATGCCTCTAATCATATGATACTGCATAAAGATAACAAAAGAGATAGTTTAAGTTTCTATTTCCCACAAAAGAAACTGACCATGACATAAAAAGAAGTACAACAATGGTATTAATCTAATATAATTAATATTAATTTTGGCAGTTCTGCCTATTTTAAAATAATATTCCATTGCATAAAAAAGTCACTAGGAATTTGCATATAATTGAATGAGCCTTCAATTAGCCTAGCTATTTCTCAAGCACCTTATATAATATCATAAAAGCAATGCTGTTACATTTGTTTAGATCACCTAAACTGTTTTTAGAGAAAATAAACCACAATCATCTCCTGAACTTATTTAAGTCTGGATTTAAGATGATTTAAGACTTTAAACGACAGCAGATTTTAAACGTGCTGTTGAAGAAATACCTTGATTCCCTGTTTGGTATATACCGAGGTATAGGTATTGTCGTTAGGAGGGGTTGGTGTAGTAACAGGCATGGGGCTCAGAGGTGGCGTGTCTCCAGCTTCAAAGCGCTGTATGCGGGCGGCCACCAGCCCCGTAGTATGAGACCTTTGGGCATGAATCCGGGGAAGCTCATTCAGTAGTGGACTGTAGTGGATCAACATTCCACCTGGAACCTCTGGGAATGTTGACATGTTGGGCACATTCCATGTTTTCTGACGGAAATTTAGCATTTCCACACTGGCCTGGGTTTCACTACGTAAGCGACACAAAGTCCGGATGGAGTAGCCCCAGTAGATCTGGTATAAAAGATTTAGTCCTCTTCAAATTTCCTGTAGTTCTGAATCATGGTTGAAAAAAGAAACATGAAGGACTCGAATTCCCCTCAAAACTCCTTCAAAATGAGTCCAAACTTTTAAAATTGCTTTGTCTTCCCGTGTTGTTCCACATCCGTCTCTTTTTGCTTGTGTGTTAGTCTCCTGATACAACCTTTGACCTTGGTGCCAGTGCGGATGGAAGGTGGAGCGAAAGCCACTCTTATGACACAAGACACACACTGCTGCCTCTCCAGATGGCATTATCAGGCTATTGAGCTCTATCTTATCCTTTCTCTATGGCTTGACAATCACTTTTACAGCTAGTTACATAAGCCCTAACTGGTTACCACACATCCGACTTCACTACAGTTCACTACAGCAAACTACATTATCAAAACAACACTGCTGCATTATATCTTCAAAGCAAACTTCACCTGTCGTTATGAATCGCATCAGCCTGGACTGAATGAGTACTAATATATTTTCCTGAATTTCAGAATCCAAATATATTTTTCTGTGTTTCCTCTTGAAAAAGGTTGTTTACAGCATGAGGTTGTTTCCCACTAATTCCACAGGATTTTCCAACAGGGACATCCCGGGTGAAATCGGTTAACCTTGTGATCTACTGAGCTGCTGATGATGCAGAAAGAACTTTTGGAAAGTCACAAGGAAATAAAATCTCATGAGCATTGAACTTTGCTCCTGTTTGATACAGTATGCAAATGCTCTATGGGAACTGGAGGTGGCTGATTTCAACACGGGCCTAAAAACACATACTGTACAAAATTTCACAGGACTAAAATGCGCTGCATCAAAAGGACATGTGTGTTTACTTTATTGGGAAGGTTTCTTTGTTTGATTTTAAGTTTGAATACTCAGGCTGGCACATGTTCATTGTGGAAGTCGAGTCATTTGGCAGTACTATCAGCATTTCCGAGACACATCCCTGTATTCAAACAAACTCAACCCTGAACATATCTCTGATATGATCCTAAAAAGGGTTTAAACGCCTTGCGTTCACTAACTGGAAGTTATACTGTGAGTAAGTGACAAGTGCCAACACAACATTGTCATAAAACAATGATTCAAGTCATATATAGGGTTTGCGGTAAGTACTTAAAAAAACATTGACTTTCGAAAAACATTTATTGTAATTATGTTTGAAAAACATAACTGAACAATGGGTGGAATATAGGTTTCAGATGAAAGCAATCATAACAAACACATTCCTACAAGAACAGAAAAAAGTAAGGAAAGGTAAATGGATGTGATAGAAATGCTACAATGTACGAGTGATGCATAGAATGGGATACTGGGGCTAGTCGTCACCTTTTTTACTCCAGAAACACAAAAACGAATGTTTTCAACTGAAAATAATAAGAAATGTTTTTCGGGCACCAAACATTTTATTATATTAGAATGAATTTAGGTGGATCATGTGACAGAGAAGTTTATGAAGTAATGATGCGGAAAATTCAGCTTTGCCATTTTATCAAATATATTAAACTACAAATTAGTAATTAGTCAGTTTTAATAATATGACACAATATTACAATTAGTTTTTCTAGCAAAGGCAATCTTGGTAAGGCATAATAGCATAACTTCTTTCCCAAAACTTTCGAAAGGTAGTGAACCCTGGCAATAAAACCTTTCTTCCTAAGAAATAAAAGGGCAAAATACTTCCACCATGCACCTTGTTATTAAGGCTTTTCAATTACAAATTAAACAGTGAAAGAAACAATACAATTCATGAAACAAAAAAGAAAAAAGCCCTCGTGACGACTAGCCCCGGTCTTCCCTATATAGAGAGAGTGACCTACCAGGCCAACTAGCAGGTCTGCTGCCTCTCGGCGTCCCAGTGAGCCATGCTCTAATCGGTCAGTTGAGGAACTATGTTTGCTGGAGGTCCTCATGATAGGCAGACTGAGAGAACGGGGGTCTGTCACACACCTCTCCACTCTCAGCTCCTCTCCTGGTCGAGCTGCACACACACACACACACACAAACAAACACAATTTTCACTTATGAAACTGTGCTGTGTTATTAAACCATATTGAGATTTTAGCGAATTTTAACTCTATTTATTATTTCTTTTATTTTATTATTTCTAGTATAGGAATTGTTGGCCTATGCATTATTTATAAATTATTTTTCATTAGATAACGAAAAGGCATTTCCTGGAGCTCAAACAGATAAGCATAGTCCTAGTAACACAAAGATCAAGGGCTCCATTCCCAAAGAATGCATGAATTTAGGTTGCGGTTGATAAAAGCCCATGCCAAATGCATAAATGTAAACGTAAAAATGAAAAAAGTAGAAAGTTCTCTGAACAATACCAGTGCAAAAGTCAAAATCATACAGCATTTTTTTTCCTCATGCCATTACAGACACTTCTAAATCATGAGTCATGACAGATGAGAAAATGAGGCATTGGTATAAAATTCCTCTTCACTCTAATAAAATGCCACATTGAGAATCACCTCTACAGCTCATTAAATCGCATATTCAAACGGTCAGTCAATCAAAATCCATTCTATCTGTTTATATAGATGTTGAATTTACTTCATATATTACTATTGCAAATATTATCTTAATCTGCAAATACTGGCAAATATTAGCTGAGTACAGATGATACATCTCTATTTGTACAGAAAGAAAGCGATTGAAGAGATACTGCAAACAACGCTCTAAGACTTCTTTCTAGAAGCAGGGTATTACCTCGTACTCTGAGGTAGTGGCCACCAAAGCGGTAGGCTTCAAATCCCAGTGAAAGTGGGGTATTGGACTGATCTAGGAACAGGTTGACCCGTGACAGCTCAATGCCTTTTCTTTCAAATACAGCTCCCAGGACTTCTCTGAAACACAAGGATAGCAGGTCAGCTAACCATGCTTCTAAATATATCGATTAGTTCATTGCACCACCTAGGGGTTCAAACACAAAATCACCTCAAGGTTTTCTTCTTCACAGCTGGGACGATTTCCATGCTGACGTCAATATTTAGGTCGAACTTCAAAGTAAAGCACTCCTTGCTGGGGTCCTGCAGGAGTGAAGAGTAAACAATCACTGACTCGTAGTTACATCAAGTCTCAAAATCTTGCCAGCAAAATTAAATCACTGACACAGAAGAGTGGTACACAGGCTTAATAAAAATCAGATCTCTAATTCTTTTCTTACATCTGTGTGTCGGCGTCTGGTCTTCTTCTTAACTAGTTTCATTCCTCCACTCCTCCGATCCCTGAGATGCACAAAATCAAATAAATAAATAATTACAAATGACTAAACTCACAAGGAAATCCAGTCTCTTTCCTCTAACCATGAACCAGTTTAACCAGGCACAGGTATTTAAATTAAGTCATTGTAATTTTTTTTGTCAGCACAAACCACCCACCTTTTATGTAAATTAATCATATTATTGATCACACCTTGTTTAAAACAAGTCAGTGTAATGTGCATGGAACAACAAGCCACTACGCCATCCACAGAAAACAGTTTTGCCTAAAACAAGATTTATGTTTGCATCATGAATGAGGGGCAAAAGTATTAACAAGTCCAAGGTGTAGAAGAGTTCATTTCAGCATTTTAAACAGGTGATTTCACAGATGTTGTGTGGTTCTGGCAAAGTCCAAACTGTTATTTCCTAATTTTAATACAGAAAATTAGTATTAACTTTCATTTCATTTAAAAAGCTGCTCAAGAGGTCAGATTTACGCTCTCTCTTCCATTTCCTAAAGCAGTTTGACCATCAAAAAGAATAGATAGTCCAATCCCAGATGTTCTCCAGTGGATGACGCCACTGGAAAGTACACAGACTTCCTCTTTTTATTATTACGACCATTAGCATGTGCCCATGTTATAATGGAGAGATAAATGTGAAAAATTACTGACCCTAGGTCAGAGTATCCATCCTCTCCGTCCTCCATGTCAGAAGGGGGACCGGTGCGAGGCGGACAGGAACGAGTGGACACGTTCCGGGCCAGGATGGAACCTGTGGGGTAGAGGAAGTGAGGCAACACTAACATCCTGCCAGAAGCTGGTAATAATAATTAACCTTTACACATTTAGTGACAAGTGTCATGCGAGTCGGCTGACATCATTTTCTGCTTAAACAACTCATAGGTTGAAAAAGAGCCTTACTTTGTGGTTGCAGGTCAAACCGTGGATGCCTGTCAAAGAGCATGCCGTCACGGGCGACGGGGTGGCAGTTTGAGTCACATGACTCACAGAGGTGCAGTGGGTTGCCGTCTCTAAGGTCCTGACACGATGGGTGATGACACACCTGAGGCATAAATCATACAGCAATAATGTCAAATTAGCAAACACAACAGTGTGAAATCCAACTGTGCACATCATTTTCTTTTTGGCAGCATGACCAAAACCCAATTTTTCCCAAATTTAACACTGGTTATGGCTATTTAACACTATGGGTGCATCTGGCCCCAAGAATAAGAATAAACCTGCTAAACCTACTCGATAGCGAAAACGTTAAACGCTTCATTAATAGCGAGAATTGGAACTTTAAAGAAAGTGCGACCAGTATTTTTATTTCAGTGTTCAACAAGAATCTATACATAAAAGGCATTTATTTATTTAGACAAGCAGAAATAAATCATGACAGCATGCAAATATTTTTCCAAGACCATCACATAAAAAAAGCTGAAATCTGTTAGTTTTAATAAAACTCAACCATTTAGAAATAAAAAGCTGAAGAAACTGCCTGCTGTGCTATTATGCTACATTAAGTTAGCATAAAGCTCCACATACTGTCAATTTACATCATCAGCACTCTTAACAAAGGCCATCTGAAAGTCAAGTTGTAAGGCCAACAGCAGCAGGAAATAAAGTGTGGAGAGATAGAAAAAGAAAGAGGGATTAGGACCTCCTGGTTGTGTGCTTCCTTCTATTGTTCTCCTGATATGCTTCACAACAGAAGCAGCTCACACTCAGACAGAGAACAAAGCAAAAACCTGAGCCGTCATGTGAAAAGTGTCGATGTTTCTTTTCATGGTTACTTCATAAACAGCTGCTTCTCAAATAAATTCAGTACAGGATCAAACGAAATCCGCTCAAAATATATTCAAGCACACATACTGAAGCTAAACCTCCTGAGGGTGCCAAAACAAACGTGCCTCACTCGATGCTAAGGTAGTGACGAAGCGCCTGAGAGCACTTTCTGAGAGAAAACCACAAGAAGTAATCAAGACAGAGGGCATGTGCCAGCAGACCTCAACCAACAATTGAAGACGAGCAACAGGAAAATGGGCAGATTCTAGCGGTTACATAATCTCAAAAACCACACACTGATCATTATAACTGAAAATGTAAAGGCTTGCATTCATTATCAATTATTTATTTATATATATTTTTAGCAATATAGCTTCCAGCTGGGAACAAAGCAAAGCCAGATTGCTGCTCATAAGTCAAAATTTAGGGCTAAATAAGGCTAAGAGGAATTACTGCCAAGCCAAACTGTTACTTTATCCTACCTGGGACTTTTTCCCCCTATTTTTCCTTTGTCTTCTTACTTGAAATGCATTTGCAATGAGTTACAGTAAGGAAAAAATCTTGTGAAAGCCAGGAGAAAGTGGAAAATGGAAACAATGCCTTTTTGTTTCTTTTGTTTGAGCTTTTCTTATTTGTTTCATACTTCTAAATTAATATAATTTTGAACACTTATAAATAAATACATTTTGAGGTCATTGATGCATATGCATATGTCACTAATGATCTAATCCTATCAAAGGCCATGTGAATATTTCTCACGCATGTCTGTATATAAACACACACACACACACACAAGTCTGATGAAAATGAAATACAATATAACAGTAAAATTGTGAAATTATTATTATTACTATCTTAAAAACACAAAAAAGTGTATACAGTATATATAAATCTAGAAAAGCATGGTAAAATTCATAAGGCCTTGTACTGTAATTACAAAATCCATTTTTAGTTTTGCCCCACATGACCCCCCCTAAAGTCATGTTAATAAAATCAGCTTGTGATTATCTTGTGCCGACATTTCGGCCTGGAGACGACCGAAAAAAAGTCCATTATTGTTCTCTACTCGCAGTTGTCACAACCTGAACAAGCTCTCAACAATCTCAAATCAGTGTACGCCTATATTTAAAGGTCACAGTAAGAAGAAAAGTGCTTAAAATGACCACAATATATAATATCTACAAAACAATAAGGCATTGCACAGTGACTCAAACAAAAAGCCACTGAAGGAAAGCACACACCTCTTAAATAACTAAGAGCTAGAGAGAGAGGGTGCTAACTCTGTCATCAGTTTGGCTATGCCTCATTTATCTGAGAACTTTCACAGATCTGTGGTAAAAACCGCTGCTCAGAGACTTTTTACTAACAACCATAAAACCTCAGCCGTCGTCGTGAAATAACATACAATAATGCATTCATGACACACACCTGATGCCGGTGTCACACACGTGTGTGTGTGTGCATCTGCCTGACTCTCTCTCCCCCCTGAAGTGACGGCTTCTCAGCGGTCTGTAAGAACGGCAGAGAACGATGTAGAGTCTCAGGACAACTCAGTGCTTTGAGCGCCCAACGCCCCCCTCTCTCGCACTCCCTCTCTCCCCTTTTCCACTTCCCCTGCTTCCTTCCTTTCTTACTGGCTGCTTCTGAACAGCTAGGAGTCTGTGTGTGTGTGTGATGTAGGTGATTCAGATAGAGCAGCTGTGTATACCGACTAATAGATCTAAAAGAGGGTGTAAGAGCAGTTGCGGTTTTCCAGCCACACCCGCTCCCACTGATTTTGCCGTTCGCAAACGCAGTTGTCCAACCACCCATACAAAAAACAAACACACAAAACCCTGCCTCGCTTATAATCTTTCATTGCCTATTCTCATTCTCTGTTCTCTTTTTTACTTCAGTCTTTGATTAGATGAAACATGCAAATGCATTTACTGTAGGTGTAATATTAGTGATATGCTAAAACATTTGCCCTGTTATCTTAAATCTGGCCGTTTTGAGACTGTCAGCTGTAGTTGTGTCTGTCTGGTCCCTTTAAGACAAGTCAAGTCATTGACCACTGACCATGTTACTGACAGACATACAAGTATTTCTCTCTTTCCTGAGAAAAGACAGAAAACTGCAAAATAGTATTAACAGCTAATTAACAAGTGCATTCTAATTCAAAATGATTATGCATGCTAATGAAACATTCGATTCGATTAAGCAAAAATTGTAGAACTGTTTTTAAACATTTATTATGCTATATTAAAAAATGCTTATTGAGGACCAAATCAACATATCAGAGTAAATTTTAAAAAAGGATTATATGAAGGAAAATTAAACTTTACAGTAGCCTTGGTGAAAATCCGATTCATTTAAAAAGAAATAATTTTATCAACCCCAAACTTTTGAATTATTAGTGGTATCATGGTAAACAAATACAAAAATACATAAATAATATAATTTCTTAAGTGTGCATATGATTTAAAAATAAATAATCTAGAAAAAATGCCCATATATTTATATATAATACGAATAATTTGTATTTCTAAAAATCCCATTTAATTCAAAAATTATACATTTAGTAATCTGTTTACCAGTGGTGCTGAAAATGAAGAACATTAGTGACACTGTAACAGAAGTTATGAAATACAGTGGTGGGAAAACCTGTGTCTTGGCCTTTCCTTTAAGGTCCATTCACACCAAGCAAAATAACAATAACTATATTAGCGTCCACACCAGCAAACGATACCGTTTGTTTATTTTAAGCTTAAGCGTGTCTGCTGCTTTTCATTCTCAAGCACGTGATAGCAGGATTGATTCTGATTGTCAATGTTTATATTGCTCTGAAAATGTTTCCCAGCCATATCGTTTCTCTGTTATTTAGTACTATACAGTTGTTTTGTTGTGGACGCTGCTATTCTTTAAAATTGAGAACGGTTTTTTAGAACGATATTTATTTCTTTATTGTGCTTGGTGTGAACGGCATTTAGTCATATAATTTCTATCTCGTATCTACACAAACTCTCTTCTGACATCATCTACTTCAAACTCTTCCCAGAGTACACCCATGTAGGAGACTGGGTCATGTGGTGTCAGGATATCCTACATAAAAACGTCTTTGAAGCCTGCGGCTGTGCTTACTTTTACCAAATCAAGAATATTACAGTATCAAAACCCCCTTTCTTTTACTCTCTCCATCCTTCCTCTCTTTCTTTGTCTGTGCTTTATATAGCAGGCTTAATAATGTTTTAATTCATAAAATTCTGTGCTTTGATAAAATCACAAGAACCACAGAGTGGTAAATGCGCAAACATACCAAACTCAAAACTATTTTATAACATGCCATTACTGACCTCAGAAAAAAACAAGACTATAAAAAAACAAAATAAAACAGCAAAGAATGTGACAGGTCAGGTAAAACGTCCCAGAGGTAGCAATCTCTCAGAAACACAAGGAGACAGAAGTGTCATCATGGAGGACATTTCCAACAGTTAAACGTCACTTTTGAATCCATTTCCTGTTTTTAATCAACCCTGAATCCACAACAACTTCCTGTGGTTATGTCTCTTGGCCTGCCCTTATAAGGTATGTGATGTAAGAGGACTATAAGTGGATCTCACTGCTTGTCCCTCAAACATTTGAAAAATGTCCTGGGTTAATCAGGGTATCACACTGTATCTTTGCAGTAAACATTATCAAACTATATGATAACATCTAAATAATATTTAAGATATAAATGTTGCATAATTCATTAATTTTTATATTTTGGGGTTAGTGTTAGCATATAAAGGTATATTACAGTATATGTTGAACATATGCACTCATCCAAACAACTGACGTTTGGCTTTGTTTCAAAGCATGTTGTCATCACACGTGATTACGCCTGAGGCAATGAAGGCTCTGATATCTGATGCAGAGCTGAAAATGACTGTAATTTTACTCCTTAGGGGTCATGCATTGTGACCTCTTTGTTCATCCAGTCTTAATTCTCACTTGGTGACATCAGAGGTCTCCTTTAAAGGACTGAATGAGAAAGCAGGAAGCTGTATTTGGCAAAAAAAAGAGCAAACAAGGAGAGAATTAGAGATCTTCATGCTGACAGCCAGTACAGCATGAAATATGAGAGGTATTATAGGTTGTTTTCACATTTGACCTGATGTCAGTGCCACTGGGAGAAGAAGTACAACTAGGGAGAAGAAGTTATTTAAAGCTGAATCATCTATCTTGTGTCATTCTGACTCTATTACTGAAGTAAAACAGTATTGTAAACGATGACTGTTTCCAAAAGGTTTCACAGAGCACTCAAAATGCCTTCTATTGGTCAGGGATTACAAATAGCCCCGCCCCACATTTTTGGCTCAACACCATTGGTTAAGCCAATGTTCCGGATAGGGTTGGTCAGGATTTTTAAACACACAGAAACACATTTTTATAAATGCCCCAGAAACACACTGTTAATAAAGTTTTAATTTTAAGTAAATAACATGAGTATGGTAACATTTTTTAAATCACAATAATTACACACTTTTAACACTAAAGAAAAAAATGGAAGTAAATAATCAAGATTAAAATGTAATATATTACACATCTAAAATTTCCTGCAAAAAACATTTAATTAAAAAAGTATTATTATTATATATTATAAAATTAATATTATAAAATTATTACAGTATTTGTAGTTTAGTTTTTCAAGTATATTCAATTAAATCCAATGAAACTTTTCATTTTTCATATTTAAACATTTTGTCTATACATACAAAAACAGATTTCCACTAATGTTTTTTTGGGAGATTATATCAGCTTTAGCTTTACTTGTGGGTACAAATTTCTCCTTGAAATAATTTACATGCTGAGTATTCTTGCTCCATCTAGTGGTAGAAAGCAGCAGTGAGGCTTTACAATCCAAACCATTGGGAGTCCTGATTTGCTCCACATTTCACTTCTTTTGTCCTTTAAATATTTTAGGCAGCACATAAGGTTTTGAATGTGTGTGTTTCTTGTTGAGACTGCTGTGCTACAGGTTTCAGTTCAGTTTCTTCTCACACTCCTCTGTTAGGTAACACAGAAAGACATAAAGCAGTGATCGAGGAGACAAAGCACAGGCCTGCTGTTAAAGATGAAATAATCCTTTCTATCATATTAATGGCTGTAAACAAGCCTGAGAACCTGCTAAGGGTAAGCAACACAAAAGAAGATATTTTGAACAACATTCAGTGCTGTTTGGACCCCGCTGACTTAAGTCGTATGGACAAAAAAAATTCATTAATTTTTAATATACCATATTACTCAGAAGCCATAGACGTTTAGTACAACATGAAAAAGTCATTACAGTTTTCATTTGTGGGTGAATGATCAATTTAATAAGCTTATTTCATGGTTGAGCTTCTTGATGTCTTTAAAATTACTTTGTGAGGAAAATCCATATCGACAAGATGCCAGGTTAACCTCAAGCTAACAGATGAAATATATTATTGCACACTGAAAAGCAATTAACCTACTTTTCTAACTGAAATCAAGCTTTTGAAACCAAGACATTGGCAACCCTGTGACAAGGCGACATTCTGGGGTTTTCATGAAGAAAGTGTCTGAAAGACACCATTATCCCATCTGCTAACCCATAATACTGTTCTGCTCTAGCTTAGTGTCTTTGTAAGCAGCACATTCATCTTTTACAACACAAATTACAGTCAGCTGCTAATGTCTGTGTTTATTATAGTGCAGTCACTGTTTAGTCTGTGTTTGTGTAAGGGATAAGGATGGCCGGCCTATTTCGCAACTTTTACAACACACACATTCACACTAGCATGCAAATGCACACATACACATAAATTATCAATGCGTAAACACACTAGTGCTCACACAGTGCTAAAATACTACAGATCCTGTTCTGTGTTGGTTTCATGCGGAATGAATCTTTAATGGATCCAGTTTTGCCACGTACTGAAATAAAGACATACACCAGCTCATTTACACACGAGAAAAAAGACAAACTTACAGCTGAAGTGTGTCATTTTTCTTGCTTCTGGCTACTATTGATCAGACAAACAGAACACTTTTTGGAGAAATGAATCTATCAGTGGCTTAGTTAAAAAACATTGCATTGTATGTTTCCCGTAGCCAAAACAAGCTAAAAGCATGAATATTAATGTACTGTACTTAAAGCTATCTGAAATAAAAGTATTTTAGCATTAAAAAATACACACTTCACCTTTAAATGTCAGATAGCAGGACAAGCAGTTAAACGTCAACAGCAAACTATCGTCATCATCTTTGTGTATTTTCACCTTTTGACCCCTTGCAGGAGACAGGAAGAACAAACCAACATGAAACTTCTAGTGCACTAGAGACAAGCCACAAGGGCCTCAAAACATAAACAGATTCATACAAGCACACTTAAACTCTACTTCGTTCTTTTTCAGCAGAAACCTTTTCAAATAAACAAGAGTCCCTCTCATCTTTCCATATTTTAAGGGTAATGACATAAGCGTGTTCCTGGTTCAGATAAAAACATCGGGTACATTAAGTTAAGTCTGGCTTCGATCAGAGAGGACTAGAAACAGAAGTGTTTACCCATAGACTCATTTTTTTTCAAAAGCTTGCTAAAGTTCAGAGGACACTGGCAGAGTTGAGCTGACAGGAAATGTAGAACACCAAAAAAATAAGCAAACATCACTGTGATGTCCTATAATGAATCAGAGATGTTCAGTGTAAACAAACTTTATTGGTTTATTCAGGGTTTATCTGTATCCAGAGGTTTGTAGAGGGCTGTTACTGGCAATTATTTTTGCATACTGAAACTGTCAGTGCTCTCTTATCTGTACCTGCTCAACAAGATAGGCTGCCTTGTTGGTCTTACTAAACAAAAGATTGCTAGTTTCGGAAACCAGGTTTGATAAACGGCATTATATTGGCCAAAAATCACCCATTTAGACATGAGCTGTAACTAAATATGACTTGCACTTTTTGTGTCTGTGATGTTTAGGCTTTGGATGTTTAGATTTATTATTTTTATTTTTATTTGAAAATGGTGATTGCTTATATATCCAATAAAAATAATTCATATATAAAAGCTTAGTCAACTGATTAAATAAATTCAAAATAACCATAGACCCCTTTTTTTAATATATATTTTTAAAATCAATGCTTTCTCTCTCTCTTAATGCTGCAATCTCTCTCTCTATATATATATATATACATATATATATATATAAATGAGGGAAATACTGTCATGTGTTTCTGTCCATTGTAATCAACGATTTTAAAGGTAAAATACAAAAGTGGAAAGTGTTGTAATGAATAGGCACCAGGTTTGCCAGTGACAAATAAATGGGAGTGACTGATGTTTAGAAGAAAGAGGGACACAGGAAGGAATATACTGACTTTTTAGTCAAACCAGTTTGGCATTGGTCCCAAGACAATAAAGCATAATCAAAAACAGTCAAACAGAGAGACAAAAGAAGAGAGACAGTGTGTATGAAGGGAGAGAAAGAGAAAGCAAGAACAACAGGAAGGGAGAGACATGTTGTGTTTTGTGTAAGCGTGTTTATGTGCGAACAGCCTCATATACCCTAATCTCTCTTTTCCATGCCTGCATCCCCAGACTCCCCAGAGAAGCCTGGTGAAAGGCTGCCTATAAGATCATATCCGTCCTCTTGCCAGTGAACTTTCAACAGCACAAAGACAAACAAAACTTTAGTTTTTCCTGTCGGATCCCTAGGCACACATGCTGACAAATGATTATTGTGCTGGAATATTCCATGTGATAAATGTAATTGTCATGCCTTGGATTCTTGTCCATAAGAGTCCCCAAAAACAGTAGGACGTGAACATTTACCAGCTTGCTTCACCCCTTGCGTGGCTTCCCTGAGACACATTCTGATGGCTCACCTTGGAAGCAAGTCTGCGTTCAGGACAGCTGGGGTGCTGACACAAGATGCCAGTTTTCTCCTCCTGTAAAGGCTTCTCACCTGAAACAACATGCAAGCAGAGGTTTAAGATCCCCCATTTGTTGGAAGAAATTAAAAGTAAAGTTAACTGGAATCTGGAAAGGCTAAGTCATGTTAGGGGTGGCAATATAACCAAAAAAACACAGCATATTCTTCATTGTGTAAATATATTCCTTCTTATTAAAGTTAAAAAAGTGATTTAGTTAAGAACAATGAAAGATTTTCTCTCTTTGCTTTCACTTATTTTGTCAAGTGTGTGTATTTAACTGCATATGGCCTAAAGGGTGGCAAAAATAACTCCCACACTATATGAGCACCATTTTTACGTGCACAAACCTGTACATACTTGTAACCGCAGTGCTTAAAAAAATTGTAGGGAAAAAAACCCATGACCATACACTGTAGCAGAGCAACATTTCGTTATGGTGTAACCATGATAGACACAATAGTCCAGCATCTAGTTAACAAATTTCTACTGGTTAATCACGTCGACTAGTATATTGCCAATTTCATGGATATAATGGACTGATCTATTGCTCATGTGTCAATAGTGTAGCAGTGTATGAAGAACAGCATGTTACAAAAGCAGCTTTCTGTTGGGCAACAAGGTGAATCGTTTGAGCAAGGGTTCCGTTCCTATGGATTTCTGACTAAAATAAGGTCCGCTGTACTGCTCTTTGAAAATGCTGCTGCTAGTAAATTGCTACCTAAGAATTGCAATAGCTCTACAATCGGAATCATCATGTAAACTTACATAATTACGAATATTTTACAACTACTTTGCAAATTTCACAATGAAACAAACATTCCATAAAAAACGGTATCAGAGAAAACTATGTTAATTCTCTTCGTAGCTTCAGGGCCACCAACTGAACAGCTTTATATGGAATATCAATAAAGAAGATAAATGTAGCATATAAATACGATTGAGACATTTCATACTAGGAGAGACTTGTGAACTCTGTGAGCCTGTGCGGGATATGTCCTTGGGCATGAGCCAAAAGACATAACAGCAATATGGGACACAAAAGATGAGGCAGCTGGAGGATATGTAGGAGAGAGCAACTGAAAAAAGCAACTCAGTGAGAAAGCACTAGACCACAAACACAAGTTAGTGATCCAACTTAACTACTTAACTGTATGATATGTTGATCAAATAAACTAAATGTGTCCCTATAATGTATAACTTGATTTGGCCATGACATCCCTTCCTTTAGCCATGCTGCTAAGCCCATAAAGACTACTGACTACCAGCGTACCAAAGTTGCTTACAATGACAATAATTATTAAACTTTAAGGGGAGGGATTTACTAAAAACTGAAGAACTGACAATAACACAAAAGGGGAAAAGGAGAGAAAAACAGACAGAGCGAAAAAAGTTGGCGGAAATCTGAGATTTCCAGACATTACAAGTTTGCTGGCAGACTGGTTGATTTTTCCTTTCAGTGATGGCAATGATATTCCACTTACCTAGAAACCCACAGGTTTTAATGTGAGAAAATACCCAATTTTAAATCGATTTCACCCCTCATTCTCCTTTCTAGCAATGCTGCCACTTCAAAACCAAATATAATATAAAAAGATATCAACTGAGAGAGTGCTAATAACAAATTATACATTTGGATCCAGGATAAGTTTAAAGCAATATAATCTATACACTAAAGGCATTATAGCAAATATAAAAGACAAAGGCTTTGAAAGTTAAGTGTAAGAGAACAAGGTGACCCTTAGGACATAAAAGTGTCAGAGGTTGAATAAAAACCCATACAGCTGTGTGAATGTATTCATATAGAATGGCATTTACAAGGTACACAGTTCCTGCTTCATCAAAGCACTGCATTTTTTCCAGCATCCTGATAGCCGAACATCACCACATAGCCCAAGCCAGACTCTAGATATTATCCTCTACACATTCCATCTCCATACTCGCCTCCACCTCTCCTTGAAGAATATTCCATTTCTCCTTCTTTAGTCAGAGGCGCAGAGGGCACCTCCTAAGAAATCCTCTATGTTAGGAATGTGCAGAATGCCAGGATCTGTTTTTCATGCCCCTTTGTTTACCCAGTCATTTGCCGAAGTTCCTGAGGAGCGTTAAGCACAAATAGTGTCTCAAGTGCTAGAACGGAAATGTTTTATTTAAAGCTCATTTCCTTTGCCTCCATTGGAGAAACACCAAGCTGATGCCATGGATGCCAATGTATGATTTGGAAGGTCTGAGAATGTCAAAACATTACCATCAGTAGGGCTTGGGGGAGAGTTGTCACTGATTCTTTATTTCTAGCTAACAAATCCTCTTGCGTTTTGGGCTCAAATGAGATTAGGTGATAGAGCCCGACATAGCAACATTGGCTCAACCGATGCTGAGAGTTTGGGGAGGCACAACCTGCTTATGTAACCACATCAGACAGGCACGTTTGGGAAAACAAATTGAAAAAATAGGTCCATCTGAAAACTGCCATTTTTGCAATTCCATTTGGTGCCACGAGATTTAAGGTGTCATTGGTGCCACTAAAGATTTAGACAATAAGAAAGGCTCTTTGTTTGACTGCAAGGACTGAAAGAGTGAGTGATTAGACAGAAAAAATACTTCCAGAGGCAAAGGTCAATCTTAGTGGGCGGCATTAGTGCACAGATCAAACAGTAAAGGAAGTATGGACAGGCTAAAACTCACTCTCTCTTTCTGCGCTTTGGTGTCACAGTGGTCTCTAAAACTTTCTGACTACTTAGTGGAAACCAAACAAGTGGTTTTAAACACAAGTAAAAAAAAAATTTAGAAAAAAATAGCCACTTTGCTCTACTAGAGTTGAGTGTAAGGCACAGTTCCCTGGCAAAATGAAATTCTACCGTTATTTATTCATGCTTGCATCTAGACAGCATGTTTGGGAATGAAATAAGGGTGAGTAAAAGATGACAAAGTTACAGGCACAAAGTACAGGCCCTCTGAAAACAAAATCGCAATCTTATCCTACTAGTCATTCAATGAAAACACATTTGAGAAGAAACATGGCATGGAAAACAAGGCACAATATAAGGCCCATCCACATTAAACATCATGAAACATCTTCAAAAAATACAAACGTCTTTAAAAATAATTTCTCAGTTTACCTATAAAGGTGAAAACAGATAACGATTCACATTTCACACTTCACACTATTCCCTATTCATTTAAAATCTCTTACCACAACACTTCTGGGTAATGTCCATAAGGGAGGTCCAGGTGTACTTCTCCACCCCCAACTCATTCTGTGGACATGGCACAGTTTCCAGTTCATAAGACCCATGTCGTCGCCAATAAAACATTGTGCCTTACAATCCAAGCGCAATCGATTAATCTAACACCAAATCTCACTTATGAAGATCAAGATGATGTTGTTTACACCTTGAAGCAAACATATATTTTTTAAGTAATACTGCTCTTCGTGTTTCTCCATATTACAGAGAGTACTAAATCCTGAATGAGTTCTCTTATGGAGAAAAGTTCTCAGAATACTGGATTTCTCTAAAGTTTCCAGGCAGGGTGCTTTGGACTTTGTGAGCCAATATGTGAAGGGGAAAAAAGAGGGGGGGCTTGACCCACACATTACGCCAGACAAGCGATGCATTCATCCACATGTGAAGTGCATGCTGGGATGTGAGGGAGACTTGGACCTGTGACTTCTCAGAATGGCAAGAGATACAAAGCTGCCTTTTGAGATGTCCACCTACTTGTAGCCCACAAACTGCATGCATCTCAAAGCTATAGTATCATATAGAGCAGAAATCATGGTTCACAAACACTCAAGTCACAGAAAAATGGGGGACGAGAAACTTTCAAAAGCAGGTTTAGCGAGTTGAAAGTGAGAAAGGGTTAAGATAAAAATTAAGAGAAGAGCTGCAAGGGTTTGCGAGTGCCCTCCAGAACCCCCGCAATTTCTAATTTTGCTCTAACAAATTAGAGAGTAGCATGGGAGAGTCTTAGCTGTTGGGATCCAACATTTCCAGCCATATGGTAGTGATTTGGAGCTGTGTGACGTGCAGGGGTTAGTTTTAATGACCAGGCTTCCAGTGGCAGTCAAGCCAATACGCCACAGTCTCAGACTCTGTCAGCTTAATCATTCGCTGGGACATGTACAAACAACAAAGCTCTTTTGATCTTCACCGAGACATTTCTCTGTGCGAGCTGCTGTAAGACAGCGTCTTTTATATTTTAGCTTGTTTCATCTGACTATTACATTAAATGATTACAGTGGAACTTTATTGCTGAGGCTTGTTAGTGTGGTTTTGTTTCTGCTGTTTGTTGCTCTGTAGCTGTTTGACTATTGAATCATTAATGATTTAAATATTGTTTACTTATGATCCTTAGGGTTTAAATAAAGAGCAAGACAGTCAATCAATTAAAAAATCAATTTAATTAATCAAATAAATTATATAAATTCACAGATAAATGCAACCAAAAGACCCTAGGTTAGATATAATTTAATATTTCAGTATTTTCAATTTGTTTAAAGGCTAATGATAATCACATACCATACCGCACCCAACTTTTGTTTGCAACACTGCATTTTGCTGGTCATAATGCTGATGGTACTCAGCATGAAAAGCATATGTTACCAGCAGCATGTTGGCCACACATGAAAGAACACTGTGGTGTGACAGCTACTACAGTCAATTATAATAACTAGGCTAATCCTCTGATCTGTGATTCCCCTGACATTGTTTATCTTTGTTTAAAACACTAGCATTAAGACAGCCATGCATATGGAGGACAGGGCAGTCAACCTGAAACTAGTAATGGGCTTGGTTTGGAGGCTAGATGGCAAATTAGTCAGCCAAGTGACAGTTCTCAAATAGACAAGACAGCTCCATGCAATGGTTTCTATTCAAAGCTAGGTAAACAAGTCTATATTACTGATGTTCTTCATCATAAATTCAAAAGCTTAGACTATATTTGACATTATTTTAAGAAATACCACTCAATAGCTTCCCTGATAAACTGTGAGCTTCATAAAAGCCCCATTTGTTAGTTTGAAGTTTGGATTTAATAACCATGGCCCTGGACCTCACAGACAGAACATAAGAGGAATTTCCTTAAGATGGAAGAGTCACTTTGTTTCCACTGCAAAACTTTTTTTTTATGTTTTGTAGTTAAGGATTACAAACTATTTATATTTGGCCAAAAGAATGTAAAATAATGAGCTTGTGGACAAACCTGCTAAAAAATAAATAAATACATAATAAGAACTATGAATAAAACTTTGGTCAGACAGTGCACGTAAACAAATATAAAACTGAAATATAGGAAATCTAGAGTGATCTTTAGACAAGAAGGAAACGTATTTTACAAGTAATATTTAATAATATTAAAACTAACCGATAATCATGATTGTCACTATTTATGATTTGCAAACTCTTCCCACTTTTGGTAAAATCAGCTGGTCTATTTCTTATCACTGCGTCACCACTGCAACATATTTTTTTAACTTTTTCCATGTTGTTTCCAAACTAAATGCAATCTCTGTTGAAACAGAGCTGCTGACTGTTGATACAGAGTGAATCATATTTCCTTATGATAAGCCAGTAAAGAGGTAAACCACAGAGGTCTGTCTACCTGTCATACTGTGAATACAACTTATCCTAAATCTAATACTGAGGAATGAGAAAAGCAAAGAGCGGCAGAAAATCTGTATTTAAATAGCCAAAAAAAGAAATAATCCTGTACAGACAGACAAACATACAGTAGTCTAATTACTATAGGAGTTAAACCAGAATATTTCCAGTTATCAAGCAGTCCAGAAATCGGTTAAATATAACCATACACTATCTGACTATTTTAAAGTGGGACAGAAATGCAATTACTCAGACATTACACATTTTTATGTTACTTCTGTAATAATTTTGCAACATCTTTAATGTTTGACATCATTCATTCTCATTAAATGGACAGAGCGACTGGGACATCCAGCAAACGCATATGACACAAGTAAATAAAAAACCGAATTCAGAATGAACTATCCCTTTGATGTATTGCATCAGTACGCTGTTTTTAGTCATAACTGCCATAAAAGAAGCACCATATAAAGGTACACCTTTTTACTTTATTTTAATTGCAGTCAGCAACACGTAAGACAAAATTGCACTTACTCAGTCGCAGACGAAGCCCAAGCCAGCTCTTGGGTGGCGATCCGTATCGATGCATTATGTGCTGTTAACCATGTGGCTTAATTTCCAAGTTCGGCTTGTTCATGTGTTGTCCTTAGTGATGAGACATCCGACCACAGAGTCCGCTGAGTATCAGCTGTAGAGCAGACATGAGCTCTGTCGCGCTGTTGGCAGTCCTCCAAAAACAAAGCGCCTGACAATTCACTTTGACCAGTTTAAAACTGTTGACATGTATATTTCATGTATAGTCTGCAATAGTCCTTCTAGCATAGCGCAAAACTATCGCGTTTCTTCAAAATGTCTTATCTGTATGCTTGAGTGACGTCGTCCAAAGCGCTTCACCTTGCGTGCTCTGCGGAGACACAAAAGGACCTGTTGACTGTGTCGTTGACGCACGAAGTTTTTGTCTCCTTTCTGGCCTCAAGGTTTACTGAAACTAAATTGAATTGCGTTGTAAGAACGTGGCATATCGACTTTCAAAGTCAACATGACATCTTTTTACACACACACACACACACACACACAGCATTGTGTCGTTTTTTTAATGAGTTTAAAAAAGACCTGCTATTCCACGGGAAACTGTTGTCTCCTCCGTGTCCTATATGTTACCACCAGCAACTTTATTGTGTCTCACCTACTTTAATAAACACGCAGGCGTTTCCTCAACCTCCCCTCCCCATCCTCACTCGTCTTACATGGAAATCTGGACATTTCATTTTATCTTTCAGATATGACTTTTAAAGGCAAACGTTCCATTTATTCTGATTTACACAGTTTACTGCCCCCTCATTTCTGCACGCGACTCTCAAGCTCTGCTGTATGGTACAGTGATGTAGCATGCTACAGGTTTATTGCATGTATAAGTAAAATGGGAATTAATATTGTGCTTCAAGGTACATCAACAAAAATACCATTTGGACATTTACCAGTATCATATTCTTACATATCCTTTTGTGTATATTAATAGTGCATACATTTCAGTAGGCTATTTTCAGATGTCCAATAATTACAATAATGTTATGGTAAATACCTATATCTATCTATCTGTGTGTGTACTGTGTGTTACAAGCTGTTCATGCATATAAGATCTGTAAAGTTGCAAAGACTAAAATCTCAAACACAAACTGTTATTCTTCAAAAAGCTTAAGACTCATCCACACAATGCCTAATTTAAACAAGCCCCCACATCAGAGCGTTGGATGACATAACACCGCTTAAATGTTTATGCACAGAAAAAAGGCATAACTTTTATTCTCGCTGTAGTATTGTTTTCATCACACACTTGAGATATTTGGCCGATCGCAACGCACTGGATAGCTGGCCAATCAGAGCACCATGCTTTTCAGAATAATGAGCTTTGAAAAAAAATGTGTTTTTTTTAAAATCCAATGTGTTAACACATTGCATTTCACCAAATAAACAAATAATGCATTGTCAAACGACTCCTTTAAGTTCTTAGCATGAATCACATACAGGTGTTTCTCAGAAATGTCTGGTCTCTGTTCCAAAAGTGACTCGACTGAGTTAAAATAATGAAGGCACTCGCTTCCCAGCCTACCCCCATCTCTTTTCATCTCTTTTAAGTACAAGCAAACCTGTTCCTGGCTTGCCAAGCCGGCCATATGTGGAGTATTAACCCTCTGCTGCTCTGTCTCTCTACATTAAACACCTTGTGAAGTAACTACAGTTCCTCAGACAGGCTGCAATACAGATAATACTGTCTCAGCATTCTGTGCTAATACTGACCGTTACTAGTATTTGGGCTTTTTTTCTGACAGTCATTACTGACGCCTTACATCTGGAGAAAATATCTTATTCTGTCACTGGTGCAAATAAAACCTCAGTCATGGTGCTATCAATCACATTTTAGAATTATCTGTCCTTGGTATATAGACAGTGAATCATGTGTATGGAGTGTGAGCATGTTGAAGGTGTCTGGACACAATGTTCCCAGCTGATGACTTGTTAGGATTGGTGCCCTGAGCTGGTAAATGGCAGGCCTGGATGATCTATACCTGGGTTGTTTTGGATCAGATTGCAGTTTAAAGGATCACTCTTATCAGGTGTGACAAATCCCTAATCTATTCAAGTTGACAGCAACTATGCTTTTATAAATTGGGTCTGTCAGACATTTGAGGGGAGGGTAAATCTGTTGTTTTCTTGGTCTTAACCCTTATCCCACACCTGACCGTGGTCCATAATCTAAAACAGATTAAAACAGATTACCTCATCTTTGATAAAATGTGCCTGCAAATATACAATGGCTGTTCTTACTGCCAAAGTAAAGATGCTTGTATGATCTCACTACCCTCATTTATAGTAATAAATGAAAGCATTAATGATGGTCTTGATGATATATGTACTCATCATTGTCATCCTCACATATGCTGTCTGTTGGAAATTATCACTGGCTTTTGTGAGCTGAACATGTGTGTCTGCTCAGACTCATGGTTAAATGTCTCTACAGGCTCTTAAGCTGATTAGCAGCTCAGCAGATTAATTCATTAGTTTGGAAATAGAAGGAATTCATTTAGGCCATTATATCAGCAGGGGAGACTGAGGCCAATTGCAGTTGTATTTCACATTTTTCTTAAACTAGAAAATCTATTTGTCTTTGGAAACAGTAATAATAACATATTTGTTAACCCTTTATTCCGAAAGTCCACTTTAGATATTCTAATAACAGTAAGTTACTGTATAACTTAATAGGGCTTTTCACACTTGAAATTGTTAACCCAGGGTTATCGTAAACCCCGGGAAAACGGAATCCTGGGTTATCTGTAATCATGTTTCACACTGCTTATATTAAACCTGGGGTTAGCGGTTAATCCTCGGTATTCATTAACAAACGTTTCACACCGCACATTCCTAAACCCCGGGTTTACGTTCTAATTTGCATATTTGCGGTGT
>JAUCMT010000013.1:15861752-15874961 GCA_032357475.1 Enteromius thamalakanensis
TGTGCGGCCTCCAGAGCGCGCCGCTCACCCTGTGCGGCCTCCAGAGCGCGCCGCTCACCCTGTGCGGCCTCCAGAGCGCGCCGCTCACCCTGTGCGGCCTCCAGAGCCTGTCGTCACCTGAGTGCCCAGCCCCCCCTCCCGAATGATGTTATTTACGGCGCAGGTGCGCCTTTCCGGGAGGGGGGTGTAATGTGACATTCTGTCCCTGTCCTGTCTCCCCCGTGTCTTTGTATATTTTGGTTTAGTCCTGTCTGTTTGGTTTTGCCCTCATTAGTTTAATCATGTCACCTGTGTCTTGCTAGCTGCCAGCACTTTTGTCTTGATTTGTTACCCCTTAAATACCTCTGTCTTTTTGTTGGAATTCATGTCCTGTTAATGTCGCTACTATGTGTGATGTCGCTTTGTATGTTGTCTGCTGTGTATGTTTCTAATCTTTTTCCGCTTTTATTTATAATGTTGTTTTTGTAATTATTATAATTTTCAGCTATTTGTCATGTATGAATTATACAGATCTATTCTTTTAATAAAATAATCTTGGCAAGACGGAGCTCAAGGTCACCGCCTGTATTGTCTGATGGAAACCATATATAATTAATCTCGTTGCTCAAACAATTACAAACAAGCATATATCGATCCTAAATTATGATACAAATAGTTGCGTGACTTACTGAACTAAGAGGAGTGCTTATCTGTGATTAATTTAAATATGCACAGCACAATTTTTGCTGTGAAATGTAGCAGTGTTGAATCAAAAAGACGAATCAAATTAGTGACTATAAATAGCCTCCCACTTATTTGAATGTATGTGTGAATTCCATGTGCTGTTTTCTAGTTAATAGATCAGCACATGTAAAGCATACGTGTGCCACCCATCCACCCACACTCGCACAAACACACATGGTACACACAGTTGCTCCTTGGTTTGAAAAGCTGCTGTACAATAATTTTAGCATTCCACTCTGTGAACTCTCCATTTATTACTTCAAAGCAATAAACCTTATCTTGATCATTTCTTGAGCCATTATAGACTACTTAAGCTTCACCCGAGACTTCTGTCTACATACCACCCATTTTAATTAACATTTAAAATAACCTCTAAGCCTGACAGCTACATTTTTTGCCACCTGCTTTACTAATCAGATTCAACTTTGTAAAGAGATAAAGCCTAAACAGAGCACACCATGGACACAAATCAATTTCCAATCCTCCCACTAGGAAAACATTTTATAGATTAGTCCACAGGCACGGGTCTTTCTTAGACTGACCCCACTCATTACAAAGCTAACTATTGGATTTTGCCTCATTAAGACAGGGCCACATGCCAGAGTGCCCCCACCTGAGGTCAGCAGCTTCTTATCTCTCCTTAGACACAGTTAATAGAAGCGAAGATAACAATGGTGAACTCGCTCACAGTTATAGAAGCCCTGCTGAAACCTCCTACATTGAAACATTGTGTATTTTTAGTCGTACTGTAGCATATGCTGCTGAGAAGCTAAATGACCATTCTGGAACGATCCGAAATCAAGCATTCCACTCACGTCCACACACAGAAGTCTAAAAGTGAATAAATGGATGATGGCCTCTAAAGATCTGTAGACTTCTAAGGTGCCTACAGGAGCTCCATCGCTCACAGTTCTCATTTCGGTTGCCCCTCCAGACTGATTGCATTACGGCAGAGCTCTCATCCATCGCAATAAGAGGGAATAATGAATGCCGGATTCCATAGCGCGGGTGTTATGACATGTCCATGAGGGCTTTTTCTTTTTTTTTTAGCTTTGTACAGGATTTAGTTCATGTTGTAAAAGAAAGTAAACACAGAAGATGCACTGATCTAGCTTTTCTATCTAGGGTAAAATGGTGCCAACTAGCTTTAGCAATTTGTCTGAAGTATACCATCCATTTGGACACTTGCGCCAAATTAGTGTCATTTTGTGCCCCTACTTTTTCTACTGGTCCATAAAAAGATTCTGTGTCAACATTGGTTGAGAGAATGTTTCTGCAGCACACTGTTAAGTTTAAGTTACACAAAACTTTTAGTTTTGTGCAGAGATGAGCAATAAATTTGTACAAATATAAATTATCAGTTGATTGTTTTAGTTCTCTTAAACTTAATCTTATTTAATCTATATAAATAGAATGTATTTAGAATCAGTAAATATATACTGTTTTGTAATTCTTAAAATGTATTTACCTTTATACCGTAATGCATACATTCAGTTACATTGAAAACTATTGGTAACACTTTACTTTTAGGGGTGTGCATGGCACCTTTATAATCATGACATACATCATGAATATGAAGGAGGTTTTATGCGTGTTTATGACATCTTCATTAAGTGCCATTCGCTCAGTTGTTTCATTTTAATGCAAAGATTACATTGTTTGAGATGCCTTTGCTATGGAAACTTAACATAAACAAATACATTATAACCTGTCAGTGTCTGTTATTCAAGTAGGGCTCGCTGCAGCCCACAAGATCCAGGGGGGCATGGTTTGATCCACATTTCGGGAGTTGAGATTGGTAAGTTTTGGGGTGGAGATGGGTTGCAGTGAGACGCTCCTAATGTCATAACAACTTGATATTACTTAGATACATAACCTTTGATACATTTGTTAATTATCAAACTTAAGAAATTAATTAGATTTTTTGGTTAGCATTAAATTAAACTGTCATGTGGTTGGTTTTGATATTGGCTGTCATGAGGCCAATATAATTGTGTCATGAATATTTTTCTGACCACTTTGGTTCATTGGTACAAATTGAATTTGTCATTTAAATCTCATTTAGTGTTAATATTATGTCAAATTATTTTATGACAGTGTCATGAATACTTTTCTTGACCTCAAGTACAGTGGTACAAAATGAATTTGTCAATAAAATTTCATCAAGTGTCATTAAGTGTTCATATTCTGTCAAATTATTTTATGACAGAATATTTATTATTTTATTAATTAGTTTTATTTATTTCATATTGTCAAGGTAATGTCAAGTTGTCATGACAAAGGAATCTCAAACAATATCATCTTTGCATTAAAAATGACGTAACTGAGTGAATGACACTTAATAACAGTTGTCATAAACATGTATAAAACCTCCTTCATATTCATGACGTATGTCATGTTATGATTATGAAGGTGTCATGTCAGTCTTATGCAGACCCCTTCAACTAAAGTGTTACCAAACAATTTGTTTTAGTTAATTTTTTTCTAATTATTGGCAGTATTTTTTATTTTTTTAACTGGCACAAGGTTATTGCTCATAAATCAACACAACGATTTCAGAGGAATTAATGGTTCACTAATAGTTCTCTCTGTAAATTATGCCTGGATAACAGAAAGTGTAATATAACATTATACTCTTATCTTTACTATAAATGTCTAAAAATAAGCTAATAACATACAGAGGCTGAGACCACAAGGAGCAGTCAAGAGGTTGTTTTTTCCCCAAACACATACAAAAATACATCCAACACATTAGCATTTCTTACATCAAGCGCTACATACTTAATTTCATTACTTCAAACATGCCCAGTGAGTATTACTGTGAGATTCTTTGACAAGATGAAAAATAAACACAATTTGCTTTCAATAAAATAATCCATGCAGAAAGACCCTGTGTCCAAAATAGAATTTGACAGCTATGCAGTCATTACAGTACATTCATCCACTTATAATTGTGAACTTAAGTGGTAATTTATGGCCCATTTAACATTAGAATGCAGTTTCAGGTCTTTGCACTAACACAGAGCATTGTGAATTCTCCCAGAGTGCCATAACAATGGTTTAGTAAATCTATCTAGATGATTGGCAGATTAATGGGAGTACGACCTCACTAGCTGACTTTAACAAAGACCGATGAGTGATGGTCTGGACAGATAAAACAGCCGTGAAATCCTCTATAGTCTAAGTGATCCTCCTTCCTCCACCTATCTTTTAATCTTCCTCTCTGTATTGCTGTTTGGCATGTCACGGTTGTGCAGGTCAGGACATAGACTGATAGCTAATGAGACCTTTCTGCATTACTTGCTTTCTCATCTGGAAACAAGACACCCCAGGCTGTAGATCACAGCTTAACTCTAGCATCCACTGACATCCATCTTACACTACAGTTTTGGATGGCCTGAAGCAACTGGTCATTCGTGACCTGCCACCGTAGTGTTAGTTCCTATCTGTATCATTTATCTTCATTGATAAGCAGCACTGCAGATGGCTGAGCATGAAAATGGGATTTGCGTGAATACACAATGTGAGATTCAGAAACATCTTTGTATTTGACAGTAAATAATTATGTAAATCCACACATGATCATGTACATTAGCAAATAGTGTTATATAAATGCTGTATTATGCAGAGTTATAATACCATCCAAACTCAAGCAGAGATGTATTGATCACCAGAATAATGATGACAAATTGCCTCTCTAGGAAGACTAATATGAAATAAACATTTCCATTATAGTCACTTGTTTTAGAAGTGAAAAGCTGAAGAATCTCCTAAAGAGAATAAAATATGGGCCTACAAAATATTTTATAATACAATTAATCTTCAGTAGCTTAAAAAGACTTCGGAGGCTTTAAGGGTATGTCTAAAGGATCAATATTATATGGATTCTGTGTGATATTAATAAAATTGGCAAAATTATCAAGTCTAAATGAAACATTTTTAAAGATAGAATTTTGGCCCATTACTGTATTTGCTTCCTTTAGGTCAGCATAGACTCATCTTTCAGAATGTGTTATAATGCAGAGATATGATTAATCATTCTGTCAGTGAGCATTAGACTCTGTGTCTGCTTCTAAACAAACACTGAATCAAAGCAGAGCCTGTTTTACTATCTATGGCTCAGCATTGTGTATTAAGATTACTTGTACAAAGAGAACAGGCCACTAAAAAGGAACAAAAAAAAGAAGAGGTGAATATGTCTTGAAACTTCAAAGCAACACCTGTGCATTCACAATTGTCATAATATACAGGAATTGTGGTAACACTTTACAGTAAGTTGTCATTCGTGATTAGGTAATGTTTTAACTAACATGAACAATACATTTATTACACTATTTAGTAATGTTTGTTAATGTTAGTTCACAGTGCTTTAACTAATGTTAACAAACACAGGAAATTAATAATGCATTAGTAAATGCTAAAATGAACCTTAACTAATATTAATAAATGATGTAGTAGTTCGTTGTTAGTTATTATTAACTAATGTAGTTAACTAATGAACCCTTTGTAAAGTGTTAGCGGAATTTCAAGAATATGCTTGAAAAAAAAAAACAATTGTACTGACAAAATATGAATGCAATTTCAGGAAATGGATCAAATTCATGGCAGACTGAAGTGAAGAAATGTCATGTGGGTGTCCATAGGAAGGACTAGGCTCTGGAAGGTGCTCTTACAGCGCAGACTCTGGAGGGCGCTCTTGCAGCGTGAACTCAGGGGAACGTTATTGCAGCGTGAACTCAAGAGCCTAAATTGGGATCAGCCTCTCCTGGCCGCAGTACAGGGACAAGAAACGGGATCGGCTCTCCTGGCCGAGACTCTGGAACTGGGATCGGGATCGGCACTCCTGGCAATAATCTAGGGACTGGAATTGGAATCGGCCCTCCTTGCCGTAAATAAGGAAATGGACTTTGGAACAGCTCTCCTGGTCGTGACTCTGGAACTGTGACTGGGATCGGTACTCCCGGCCATAATCTAGGGGCTGGAATCAGGATCGGCACTCCTGGCCGAGACTCTGGAACTGTGGCTGGGATCGGCACTACTGGCCGTAATCTATGGGCTGGAATTGGGATTGGCATTCCTCTCCGAGACTCTGGAACTGTGACTGGGATCGGCTCTCCTGGCCGAGACTCTGGAACTGTGACTGGGATTGGCACTCCTGGCCGTAATCTAGGGGCTGGAGTTGGGATCGGCACTCCTGGTCAAGACTCTCCCAACTAAACAAGAACAGGAACAAGTCCATAAAAGGACACAAAGGAAATCATAAACGAAACAGAGACATAGATCCAGTGAAATAGAACACAGACATGGGCGTGACAAAAACATTTAGACAAGAAATTATTATTCATTAATCTGAAGTTTTGAATTAATCATTAGTTTCAGCCTTGCAAGCTTAAAATAATGTTGAATTCAGGAAATACTCTCTACCTGAAAACCTACCTACCTTTTATTGAACATAAACGAAGAAATTGCCTTCCCAAAGAATAGAAGTGAATAGTGACCACTACTGGTCAAAAAAACCTTTTTCAGTCTATTTAACATAGTCATCATGTGTTTTCAGAAGACTTTATATGGTGCTTTTTTTGTCCTTTTGCCATTTTGATTGCCCCTGGCCCAACCCCTATTCCTGTTCACTGGACAAAAAGCACCTTAAAAAAAATTCTGTAGTATTCTACAAAAGGTAAAGGATGAGAAAATGATGATAAAACATTATTCATTTGATTGAACTACATCAATATAGCATCTTTGAATCTTGAGAAGGTGACACATGCATTGCCCTCCTTCGGAATTTGCACCTTATTAGCATCCCAACTGTTCTGACACCCCAACACGGGCAGAGAGATGAATTTAGTTTTGGAAAAGAAGACGTGCAGTCCAAATTACAATAAAGCGAGGAGCAGGAGTACTGCACAAACATGGATTACATTTCTACTTTGATTTCTAGTCAGCTACTACACCGCCTCCATTTCTCTCAAGCTACAGATTGAAGAAAGGTCCACATTAAAGCTTTGCAAAATTTGCCGATTTTGCTGTGAAATTACAGAAGAAACCACTAAAAATTAAAACACAGCCAGTCATCTACATGACCTAACCTGCCATGTTCATGTACTGTAATTCCCACAGGTGATTCAACAATCTGGATGTACTGCGTGGGAAAATACAGATCACTTCCTGCTGAATGAAAACCCATGCATACTGATTCAGTGCATCAGGATGGATACTAATCAAGTTATCCCAGGCGTGCATGTGGGGTATAAATACAGTCAGTCTGAACCAGGGTCATATAGAGATCATTAACATGCTTCAAAGTCAAACTGAGGAAATGTGGGATCAAGAAGTTTGGTGTTACATGAGGTTCTTCAGCTGAAAGTTCTTTATGGATCAATTTAGACAAAAAAGCTTTGTATTCTGTCTGTTTGAACCAGGGGCGTAATTTCCACTGGGGACAGGGGGGACATGTTACTTCTCAAACCAATGTTACACCCTTGTGTATGAATGCACAATGGGAGTCAAGCTTGTATTCCTTATTACCAGTAACCATAGCGACAGTGACCGAAGTAATATCAAAGACTTATCTCTTTTTGACACGACAAGATTCAAATTTAGCCGTGAGTTCTTTATTCAAGTTGTCCTTAACTGACAGCAGCTTTTACATTTTGGTAGAGAGAGGAATATTTTAATCACACGGCGCGCGCAGAACACAAGACTGACAGGGGAGTGGCTCCGGTGAAAAACTGATGGGATAAAACTTTCAGATCACACACAGCTTATTTCTCCATTACTGTAAGTTGCCTAAAACACACATGAAAACACACTCTACACGACATATGTTTGTTTGTGCGGCAGAGCTGCTTTCTCTCACAGTGAATGACGTGACAGATAATTTTGTCCAGTCCTGTTCCCTTCCAGAACGCGGTTGTGAGGCCGGAAAATTAACTGGTTTGAGTTGGAATACAGAATGCGGTTGTCACACCCGTAAATAACCGAACTGTGTGTCACCATATAAGGACTCCAAAACAGGATTGACAACTGTATTCTGCTGCTGTGTGAACATAGCCCAATATTACTGCTCTTACTAAGCATGCTGCAAAAACTGACTTTTGTCAGAGAAATACTTAATTACAGTTTTATGCAATAGTTATATTCCTTAGTCAAAGAATCCCTATTAATACTTCTAATACTTTAGAATTTGACTGAAAAAAAAGTTTTATGGCTCCAGCTGTGCTTTTCAGAGATGATTTTCACCTCTCAAAATAATCACCTGTTTCAGAGCATCTCTCACTGAACGGAATAGCTGAAATGAGTTCTCCAGAGACCGGCTATTTTTCTCCATCTCTGGTCTCTGTGCGTCTCTAGATGCTCTTGGTGGAGACAGTCACAGGTTGCAGCTGAGGCCCCACACTGTTTGCATATGAAATATTCATCTGTGTTCTAGGCCTCCACGGAAGGAGCCGATAAGCCTGTTCCCAGCAGATGCTCCCTATTAAGGAATATGAGCAGGAACAAGCATCCTGTTTTGTTTTTTCTTCAAAGTTGTCACACTCTGCCTGTGATTGTTTGACTATGTTATTGCTTACTGGCTTTTGCTCATTTCTGTAGATCTGTAGATGTCTGTTGATTCGGTTAGTTTTCAGGTGGAAAGAAGCAAATAAGATAATTGTGGAGCCATGTATCATATCACACCCCAAAAATACGTTTTCTCCAATAGTTTTATGCAAATAGCTCCCAATGTATGAAAATATTTTTTGATGCATATTGATTTAAAGCAACATCACATGAATGGTTCTCTAAGTAAAGGTCAAAGAAGATAATTGAATAAAATTAAATAAGATACATTATTAGAAGATTAGAAGAAGTATCACTTTAATAGCTTATGTATCTTCCCGATAATATTTTAATACATATTAGGGGGATCCTCGGAAAGATCTGTATTTGAAGGTATAATAAATTATTAAAAATGCTATATGCTACTGTATATGAAAGCTTTATTTTTGCAGAAAAGCTAAGTCAATTATGAAAAACCTTCCCACTTTACAAAACGTCCTTCTTTCAAGGATTTCAATCTGCTTAAAAAGTCATTATTCTATTTTTCTATATATTTTCTGTATTCTCTTTAGAGTCACAGTAAAAAATGTAGTGGCAAAGGAAATATCAATTATGAATTTGTTCCTCTCTAAGAAGAAATGAGGGAACATTTTCATTTCACTTCCATGGAACCAGAATATGGTTTTCAATTGAATGCAGTGACTTGAATGAGAGGAGCAAACCTTCTTTAATGTATTCTCAATTCAGCACTTTCTTAGTAACACAAACGCTTCAAGTTCTCTATGCCCAAAGAAAGCTTTGTAGATGGAAACATAAAAGTTTTAGGGAGAGCGGCAGTGAGGCCATGTCCTTGCTACACTCTCCCTTCTACATACTTGGTAAATTTTTAATAAAGGATTTTTACTACACATCTTGTCTTCTTTAGAAAACAAGAGAGTTTTGAAGTGAAGTTCTCCAAAATGTTCTCCTAACATTCACAAAGATTTTATTTTACTTGTCACTGTAAACTATCCATTAGAAAATAATCAGAAAATTCAAGCATAAGTTGTCAGAAAACCAGCCTCTAATGTCTTGCATAACCATATATATAATAACATATAAATACACATTACTGTTTAAAAGATTGGAGTCAAATTGTGCTTTGAAATGACCTTGAATACCTTAATTGTAAATATATGCATTGAAATATGCAAAACATTTTTTAAATGCTTAAAAGTGCACGAAAAATATGGGAACACAATTAATTTAATTAAACAATATTCATGCATCACTTCAGCTGACCTATGGATCATAAACTGACAGGAGTCATCTGACACACAAATGTACCTCTAACCATGATGGAATATTTTATTAATAGAGTAAAAAATATAGCCTTGTTTTGAGATATTGATGTTGGAGTGCATGGGCTCAAGAAATTAGATCCCCCTCAAGGATCTCCCTCGCCATTATTCAACCAAAAATGCATCATCAGGCGATCAATAGCTACTAAAAACATTCATATCCCACAACTTGGCTGTAGTATCAAACATGAGAGGAGAAAGCAAGTGTTCCATTAAACTAAATCACAGAAACTATGGGGAATGTAGTCTATAACAAAAAAATAATAGTAATCTATCAAATTCAGGGTCAAGAAAGGGAGAGCAGCAGTGGACGGGAGGAGGAGCTCTCCTTTTCCAGTGTGAGAATAACTGGAGAAGGGAGGAACAAGGGGAGGGGAGTGGACAAAAACTGGCTTGGGGACAAAAATCTCCAAGACCTGTGTTTGAACAGTAGCTGAGAGGAAGATCTGGGAGCAATGAGACGCAGCACTTTGGCTCCCAGAGCACCTGGGGTACTATTACTTCATCAAGCCCTCTTCCCACACAATCATACCCCTGCATGCGAGCATCCAAGAGTTACAGGAAGTGTCCAAGAAGTTGTGCCATCTTTTTCTGATGTGCCACGACCACCGTTTGTGCTAAATCTTCATCCTAAATGATTAAGGGACAGAAGGTGCAGGATTTGGGCTCGCAGAATGAGTGTCATCGCCTCCGAGGACCAGGACATGTTCTGTGAGAAGGCAGTGGCCCTCATCGTTGACCTCTGTCTGGATGACAGCCCTCTCGTGAACCCGGAAACCTGTCAGGATTTCCTCATGCTCCTGACTAATGAAAACCCCAACATCTCCAACGCAGGTAAGTTTCCTGCTGTGTTTGATGGGAAGCTTGTTTGTTGGGGGTGACGTGGGTGGAGGACATGCTTATGTTTATGCGCAAAAGTGAGGCAAGACTTCAAAGGATGGTGACCTTTTAGATATGCCCACTTTCTGTGATTAAAACCGATCTAACAGACTTTTCTGTAAGTTCTGTATAAATAATGAATTGCCATTAGCTACCTGGCACTTTTGTATTTGCCTAATGAGCCTGCTTGTGTTTGATGTTGTTCTTCTCTAAATTAAGGATGCTAGTCTTTGGCGATTTAGATCATTTGTAACCGTGACATACCCCCACTCCACCCCCCTCTAATGACAAGTGCACAATTACTGGTTGGAGAAATTTCATTGATGTGCTTCATAGAAAGATGGATGTGACTGTCTTACAACGCACTGCTCCAGACTACAGGTTCGCAGCAAGCTAAAATTGACATGAAATTGAATTCTGGACACAAGATCGAAGCAGCTGTGATATCTCTGAGTTGGCAGGTGATAGGAATGTCTAAAGCAATACAAATTATAATGAATTTCCCGATCTGGCAAGCTGCCATGGAGGAAGACGCAGAATCTAATTGTCACTCTGAGTTTCTGTCACGGGAGAAATCAAATAAACCGCTGCAGGCCCTGACCTGCATCATGTCCCCGACCACTGTGATAGTGAATGCCACTGTGTGTTATCCACAAATAAACATGAATCACTGGAGCCAGAGAAAAGCACTAATGCCAGCTCTTTAATAATGCTCAACGACTTCTGAAGTCACTTTAAATTGACATTTATATATTGGTTGGACATTTATATATATATATATATATATATATTATATGGCATAATAAATAATCCACAATCTCTAACTTGCAATCCAGTGCAAATATGCCTAAATATTATTGCTACTGATATATTGTATATATATATAGAGAGAGAGAGAGAGAATAGTATTGCTACTGATATGTGTATATTGCTAGATACTATAGTTCTTAACTGGTGTGTCACAGGTAATAGTCTACAAAAAAAAGCTAAATGAAAGTAATAAAATGGTTAAAAATATATTAAAAATACATATTTATATAAATGTATGATCATAATAAAAAATTAAATATTATTTAATTTTAAATAAATGTAATCAAATATATACAGTTTTTTTTATTGTTAATTCATTTTTACATTTTTATTTAGTTTTTTAAATATTTTATAAATATAAAATGCAGGTCACATAATTCACAATTAGCTATTAGCACAGCAAAATAAGTCATTTTAAATAAGAGAAAATTCTCCATATTTGTGCTGATGTGAAAACCATGTGTCCAATCAAATCATTTTTTGACACTAAAGAAAAGCTTGCCAAATAAATCAAACTACACAAACATATGGACAACCATAAAAAACAACTACACAAGAAAAGAAAAAATACCAAATGTCCATTAGACTTCGAGCTGCACTTGACTGCCGTTTGATGTCCAATTTAAAAATCGCAAAACCAATTCTCTTTACTACTTTTTCCATGAGTAATGCTACAGCTAAAAGAACAGCTTATAATGTCATAAAGTCATAATGATTGAGCTCTAATTAGGACGGAAACGCTGAGTGTGTGAAGGGGAGATGCCTGCTGACTTGACTAGAAGTAAAGGGAGGCTCTAGAACCTACAGTCCACAGGCAGTAATACTAGATGAATGGAGGACTGCTGCTGGCCTCCGCAACCCCATGGCGAGAGCTGCACCCAGCCTGCCAAAAAGCAAAGGTCATGCATCAGGAGAGCCAGGTGGTGCAGCACTCATGCAATGCCAAAACCCAACATGATAGAGCAGCACTGAGAACGTAACAGAGGAGGGCACTGATCAGCACTCTGCAGCTAATTGTCTGAAGCGATTGTCCAACATCCCTCTTGAATAGATCTCAAGTGGAAGAGCATGTGTTACTGCAGCTGCACTGTAGTAAAGAGCATCACTTTTTATTAGGAATTCATGGGATGCTTGTGTCGAAGTCATGCTTCGGTTTTCTCATGAATTAATATTTCAAAGATGTCAGATCTAAACGTAACAAAAAAGCAGTTTGTTTAATAATTCAGGATTGTCTCCCACACTTCAAAGAATCTTTCTATATTTCACTTTGTCTCAAAGAATTTGTACACGGGCCTGGATGCTTTCAAGTCTGCATGACACTTAAACCTCTTATAAAAACACTATATGTTATATTGGTAATGGAGCTACAAAGCACTGTCTTACCTGTTTATATAGGGTCATGCATTTTTGCCTTGGTCAACTATGTCCCCACCACTTTATAAAAATACAGTGCAGCATTGATTTATCTAACTGGCTATAGGATGCATCTCCCGGTGTTTTCATTTCATTTCTGTGTTTTATATGGCATTGAAGTGATTAAATGTGTTGTCTTTATTGCTTTCCTTGGTTGTTAGTACACAAAATAAATCAGCAACACAGATACTAAATGAGTCTAACCCCATTTCATGCAGTTCAATTAAATTCACATCTATTTGTATAGCGCTTTTAATGATGCATATCTTTGCAAAGCAGCTTTACACCAAAGTAATGTTTTACACTATATAGTAGCTTGTACATGTACATATGGCATAGATGTGAGGTAAAGATCAATTAATGATGTAATCGAACAGACAAGGAACATTATAAATTAGTAGCAGAGTTCGGTAACGTTAGTGCTATGTGTTGTTTCAGGGTTGGCATCATCTGAAGTCCTCTGTGGGGTTGGCATCATCTCTTCTTAAGTGTTCTGGATCCA
>JAUCMT010000013.1:15875061-15898333 GCA_032357475.1 Enteromius thamalakanensis
GTTGGCATCATCTGAAGTCCTCTGTGGGGTTGGCATCATCTCTTCTTAAGTGTTCTGGATCCAGACTGGAGCTTGTGCAATCCTAGTTACCACGGGACGACAGTCCCATGGTATAAACAGAACAAATAGAAACAAAATTAGCGTAGCTGCTGTTCAAACTAAGAAAATGCAGATTTGTTAAACCAGAGCTAAGAGATGAATAATAATCACCTGAAGTGCAGTGCAGCAGTAGTTCAATTCACAATCAAATGTCTCAAGTGAGGCTTTTTTTGTAAATCAAAAAATATAGTTAATTTGTTTTGAAGCTGGGATACTGGTTTAAACTGCTAGTCTTAAGCTGTTTGCACCATTTTAAGATGAGCATATGACCAGCATAAACCAGAAAAGGACCAGCTTAAACCAGCTCAAACCAGAGAGATTATTAGAATTGCAGTAGCTAATTAGATGACAATGTAAACTACACAATTCTGTGCTCTGAAATTCAAACATAGCCTAAATGTGTTATCGTTAGAGAAACATTTTAAAGTACAGTAGTTGAACGATGGTTGCATTTGATCACCAAGATCAGTGATAAGAAAAAATCCTACAAAACAATCAAATTAACAAGAACAAATTACGAACGTTTACATTTGGAATGCATTTACTGCTTTTATTCATTATTAAACTCAGTAAAATAAGTTATCACATAAACGGATCATGCTTAATATTTTCCAGCTATTCTGTGAATTTATCCACTGACCTTAAAATTCCAGAACAATATGTTGTTTTCATTCTTTCAGGTATGACTTGTATGTTAACAAATACTCTGTCAAAATTAACAATTACGTAAAAAAAGATTTTAATGGCGTTTTAATAGTTACGGCCATGCCTGGCCAGAACCAAAGCTATAAGTGTACACATTCATTTCATCATTCATTCTCAAGCTTTACGATTTTATTGACCAGCTTGTATAAAAGGAGTGCTGAGAAAGCAGAATTTAAGACATTCAAAGTCAATATAATGCCACTCAAGCACATGATGATAGCATATGTTAGGTATGACCATCTTTCTCACCCCATTTCTATTGTACAGAAGCCCTCAAGGTTAAATCAATTACATTTCCTTTCGAACATGACGAGATGGATATGACTGAGTATAATGGTTATGCAGTAGAGGGCATGTGGATTGGGGACCTCATTTCTTTCCGCTAGTGTTGAAAAAGATGAAGGGAAACCATGCAGAATGCTGGCCGCATTACAAAGTGGCACCTTTCCTCCTGTTTCACACATTGAGCAGAACTTTACTGCTCTCAACTATAGAGTAGTTTAGGCTCCACTGCAGCCTTTCTAGACCTACTTCTGCAGCTACCGCATTATGTGGACATAAATAAATAAAACAATGAGTAGATAGACATCAGACCAGCAGGTAAAATAGCATACGCACTCTGTCTGTGTGTTCTCCTCCCTGCTGAAGACGGAACAAGATAGATGGAGAGTTTTGTGTGGCTGTGTGTGTGTGTGTGTGTGTGTGTGTAAAATATCTGCCAGGGGAGTTAATTCTCAGTAACCCAATAGGGAATTCCTGTGTGCCGGTGAATTCCTGTGAGGTCTGATCAAATAATTTAGCATAGCCCAGTGCTGTGTGCCAAACTAATTTGTGACCATACCTTTATAGACTTTGTTAATAACTGAACAGGTGTAGACTTGGCACAGCTAAAATTACATCCTTTTTCATTTTTTTTAAAGGCCTTAAGCATTCTCATTTGCGCTAAGCTTATTCTTATAATAGCAAAAGCTGCTGGGAGTTTGGCAGTGCCATCAACCTAAGTATGAATAATGTGTATTTACACGTGCAGACGCAGAGTGTCTAGCGAAATAAATGTGAGAAAGCTCTTTAGCAATTCACCCTTGTCTCTCAACTTCCAAAATTTCGCACTGACATTAGACATCAGACGGTCCTTTAATTACAGAGATCTTCCAGAAATGAAAATTCTGTCATCATCTATTCAACTTAAGTGCATTATAAGCTTCTAAAAAGATCATAAAATGATATGAACACAGCACTGTAAACTTGTGTTGATGGAAGTACAGCCCTCAACTTATGGCTAAAAGCGTTGTTTCTTGTTGTATGATTTAAAAGCAAGTCCACATGCAATCTATATCTGCATTCCATATTTACATAAAATGTATCCTATGTCTTTTAGTTTAAATTAATTAAAGTGTAATTTTTAAAGAGCAGACCTGTGACAAGTGACAAAAAAGAAAAAAAAAGGGAAACCCAATAACAGTTTAAATTATTATAGAGCAACATGAGAATAGATGATGTAAAGTAGATGACAGAATTAACATTTTTGGCTAAACTATCACTAAAATGCTACATTATTCAACTCCACATTTGCTTTCTTTCACACACTACATAAACCTCTAGGTTGATGCCATTGATAATAAGATACTAGAGTGTTTAGACAATGCAAAAAGACATTGATCTCTGATGTCCATCCCCATGTGCATCACTTCTAGGAATCAAGACATTTAAGCCGTGACCATCTCAAAAGATGAGAGCGGGCAAAAAAAGAAAGCTACTTAAAATGAGCCTGACTATAACAAAGGAAAATTGAATCACAGACAGCCCTGTAGCGGAACATGGAGGGGTTTCTGGGGGTTTAGGCAGAGAGCAACATCCAAATGGACTCATTTCTAAAATCTAATTTCCAGGGTCTGCCTGTTATGGGTGACTGTGACATTTCATCCCTGACTGTGTTAAATTTGTTCTCTGTTCAATAGCATGGGCCTAGGTTAACAAGCCATGCATGCGGTCGTTGACAAGCACTGCGACAAGAAGTGAATTCTGACAGTTCTGTTGCATCTCTGAGGCAAGCCTCTAAACAACAACAAAAAATTAAACAGGTTTATCATTATATAGTGCAGCATTCGGCTTGCACAACTGCTGAGCATTGTATGATGTGTGTGCTACTGTATGTGCTAATATTGTCATGATATTCCTTATTATAGAGAGTCAGGTGACATAATGTGCACACAAAGTATGATTAAAATGTTTTGATGTATTTTAAATCTTAGAAATGTCTTTGCAGTCCAAATCGTTTAGTAAAAGAACACTAATGGGTTTGATCCTATAAGCATAGTTTCTTGAAAATGAAAAAATTTTATGTATCATTTGATTGGTCAATGAGCTCTGCAGTTCAATCCACAATAGAGTGAAAACTAAATAAAGTACAAATAAATAAAGTTAAATGTCCAAACCTCCTGGAGCGATATAGTGTTTTTTAAAATTGGCAACAGAGAGGAGTAAACAGTTTTCACCACTTGGGAATAGAGCATACAATTTTTCGACTCATAAAGCTGATTACTAAGCGGGAAATACAAAGTGCCAATGAGACCGATATTCACGAGAGGTCAGAGGAACAATCAATCTTGCAGTGGTTCCCAGCAAGCTCATAGGTTCATAAACTCATCCGCTGCCATACATTTATGATAATTCATTAGATCATTGTAGGCTCTGACTCCCACATCTTTCTACATAATTTCATCAGTGAAATCTTAGCCAAATGCTCAGACTTCAAAGTAACTCCAACAAGCGTATAACATGCACCACACTATGTCTGATTTGGTAAAACAAGGTATTACAGAAACTGTATCACATAAGATATCATTTGCACTGCTTTTTGGTTTCCCGTTAGCCCCTGCTGTTAAATGTGAATGATGCACTCTTTGAATACTGCAACCTTTTTTTTTATTTCTTCTTCACTTCTGTCTACTTTGGTGTCACACCTCATAGTTGCTTCTAAAGATGCAATAATAAAAATGTGTATATTTGCAAGGATTGCAAACATAGTTATTGTAGTGAAATGTAATGTAGTGAAATTCAGCGAGTGCAGTGAGCTGTCATCATGGAAATCCATGTGGTTTTTTTGCATTCTTAGTGCATTGCATTATGGGATACATTGACTCAAGCAGCATGCTCTGGTTTTAAACCACATATTCTTGACTTTCGATTTCTTACATACAGCAAATATACGGGTTGTAAAGTTAATTGTTCTTATTAATAAGACTGTAGGTTGCATTTACAGTATAGTGTTTTGTTATTTTGCATGAGTATGTATTTTGTTGTTAGTGTGTGTTTTTAATTAAAAAATAAATAAAATTAGGCCTTCTTGTAATCTACATGTTGGAATTACAGAAAAGCGTATGTCAACAAGAAAAAATGATTTATACAATAACAGCAATGACCAAATTTCTCATCTATTTTTTATTACTTATGCATATAGGCCACAAGTTTATCTCAGGTTGTTTTAATTAAGTTTCTTTTACTCACCTATTTATGAACCATTTTTCCAGTTTTTATTCAGCAGTTCCACATGAACTGCTTTTCACAGAGGTCACACTCTCTGCGTGCATGTAGAGGGTGAGATTATTGCAATATAAAGATGGCAAATTTGAGTCGTAAGCATTTCTTTTCTTTTCATTGTGTCAACATGTATTGCTAGTACGCGTAGATACACATTGACTCTGTGTTGCAAAACAAGACAAAAGGCAAATTCATCACGCCTGGCAGAATCATTATCCAAAGCTTGCAAATATTGATTTCAAACAAATTTGAGTTATCAAGACTGAACAAAGGAACAGAGATACTTGAGTAACATGCAATAATACATCTTTATACATCTTTATACATCATTAGTATAATTAATGACCCATACTAAAGAATAATCAAGAATTGTTCACGCTCTCTATCTTTATTAAGGTTTATTAAGTGATTTCAGGATTTGCCGACACCTCAACACACTTTGAATCCTTTACTTAACATGCCATATTGATGATTTAGGCGAGTGTTGTTAATTCAATGCTATTCATTTATTGAATAATTTAACATATTCATCTGTATGTCTTTATTGTTTTTACTGAACCCAACAAAAGATCGGATTTGAATTGCACAGTAAGAAATTTGATCGAAAACAATGACAAAGAAAATCCTGTTTCGAGCACGAACGGAAAACAGTGATTGTGGCTTTTTTTGATCTTTCAATAATATAGGAACGATGGTATATAAATGATTTTTGGAGTGAAAAGTCTCTTTAATATTTTACTGTATCTGCACATTACCCCTCTAGCTCTATAAATGATAGCTACCTTTGACCACGTCCTCATGTCCAGAGAATAAATTACCAATTAAACCCACATGCTTCATTCTGTTAGTTTGTAAAATCAGTCTGCACTGCGAAAAACCTAACCCTTGTGATTGAGAGCGCACATAATTACCACATGATTTACATTAGAATAAGCCTTGTTGTACAATATCTCATTGTAGGCAGGAGATGGAAATTAAAACAGACCTGCGCTTTTGACCGAACCCTCCAGAGGCTCCTCATTCAAACCTCAGCCTTCTCTCTGCCGTCATTAGCATCCTTTTCTAAAAGCCTGTATGTTGAAATCTAAAATCCTGATTCGTGTTTTGACAACAAAGCCACAATTACCACTAAGCAAATTGTGTGTTTAATAAAAGATGTGCTGTATCTGGCTTAAAATACACTGAAATATGCTCCAAATAGCACTGCACCATTGGAAGACTGGTGGAAATCTTTAGTTAATATTTATGAAATTGCAAATATCTGTGGGCCACTCGAAAGTGCCTGCATCAGATTAAGTTCTTATGAGCGGTTTCAGTATGTTTTAGTAAAGTGTGTGCATGAAGTATTCTGTGTAGCTTAACTGCCTTTGAGAAAAGCAGAGATGAAAGTCCAGGGCTCTGCTCACCCATCCTTCTCTCTATCCAAGAGCACATCCCCCTCCCAATGCAGCTACAAGATCACTGATGTTAATCTGTCTAGAAGTCGGCTAGGGGGAACCGTGACATCGCAGCTGGAGAAGTAGCAGCAAACCACATAAATGTAAGAACAAGACACATTTATTAATGCAGCCATGTATGCATCAGCAGTCAGGCATAGACCCATGATTAAAATTAAAGGAAAGTTGCAACCAAAATTAGCATTCTGTCATCATTTACTCACCCTCACTCTGTTTCAGACCTTTAGGACGGACTTTTTTCTATTGAATACGAAAATGTTTTTTTTTTTTTTTAAATATCTTGGCAGCCATTTTTCAGTGAATTGGGACGGGGGTCGGCAAGCTCTGAAATGACATGAAGGTTTTACAAAATAATCCATACAGGTTTATTGTCTTAACGCAAAACTATTATGTGGCTTGAAATAAAGTGCACAAGTTGTGTGAATCACTGTTATAATACACTTTTGTAATTTTGAAGCTTGACATGTCTTCTGCATGATTCATTTAATTTCGAAGGTAAACCTTTTAGGCCTTTTATAATTACCTTTCCTGCCTTTTTATCATTTTAATCGAAAATAACAACTAAGCCTTTCATGTCAGTACTTTTTAAAATTCATGACGCATTTAATTAACATGCATACTTTATTTTCATCACCTGTTCTTCATTAAAAAGGAAACATTTTACAGTTTTCCATGAGTTTTTAAAACTTTTTTAAATAATAGCAATTTAGCACATGTATAACAATATCAGCTATTAGTACAAAAAATCCTTTTAAACCTAAAAAAAAAAAAAAAAAAACTGACAGCTGAATGCCACTATGAAACACAATTCAGTGACAGCATTACATTGCATGACATTTTCTTGCCTGTGTACTATCATTAATTGATAAGATTATATAACTAATCTGCTTGAATAATAGGTCTTATAATAATACAGCATTAATAAAAGTGTAAAATGTGCTATAATGTACATGACTAAAATGAGAATAAATAGCTAAGATGTAAAAAATATATATTTATAATATTAATTAAAATTAAAAGTTAATATGTCTTGTTGCATATAATATGTGACCATAGACTACAGAAACACTCATAAGGGTAATTTATTTGTATTATGTAAAAATAAGCTAAATAATTAATGAAGTTTGCTTTGTCAGTTTTTCAGTATATAAAAGTAAATCGAGTTTAAATGTCAGGAGGCCCTGTCGGGACGAAAATAACACTTGCTAGTTTTGTCCCAATGTGGTGACTTTCTGTGTGCTTCTTTATTCAAAAAAAATTTGAAATTGAAATTAAAAACTGTAATATTGTTTACACTGTTAACATTTTTTTAAATATAAAATTGATTGACATTGCCAGTAAAAATATATATGCCAAACAATTGAAGGTTGTACTGTTGGGTTACTTTTGAAACATATGATAACTCATTTAAAATTACATTTTTTATTTTTTATTTTTTTGCAAAGAAAAACAACAAAATATGTTTGCTGTTACATATTAACAAGGTCATAGTCAGATGAATATCTAGCTTGTATTGTTGAGTTACTTTTGACCCACCTGTGTTTCACTTGGTGAGTGTGGTTTCACCAAGTACAAGATGTTCCTGGATCAACATTCCAATCAACCAATCAGAACTAAGGAAGAATTTTTCTGGTAATATCTGTTTTAGGCTTCTAACCATAGTTCAGTGCTTCAGCTATCATTTACCACTGATTTTAGGCATACATTTTGGGTAGGGGTAGGTTTAAGCGTACAGTAATTTTTGGACAGTAATATTGATCCAGTATCATGTCTTGGCAAAATCATTGCGACCGTGTTACTTTCGAAACTAACAACGTACAATTTACATTCAAAGTAAAAATTATACTGAAGTCGTTCTACATTTGTACAAATACCACCTGGTATTTAATGACCAGTTACTGACAGCAGCAAAAAATGTATCTCGTCCAAAACATTATCTTTTAAAATGAAGTTTCTATGAAAAAATATTACTTTGGTCCCTGCTCTCCCCTTATGGCAGGCTTTGTGGTCCGTGTCAGGTCCAGATTTTCACCATCAATGACTCTTTTTAACACGAAAAAGTTATTTTGTGAAAGCTTACAGTAGCCTAAATTTAAAAGGGTTATAACATACATTGATATACTTTCTATGAGGTAACAGGTTAACGTTTTTATATTTATTTGTTTATTTTTACTTTAAATGACTAATGACTCATTTTTGTTGCGTAAACTGTGGGGTAATCTTTTTGAAGCAGTTGTGACCGTTCTCTGGCTTGGTTAAAAGTGTGTGTGTGTGTGTGTGGCGCCCCTTGACAATTACAATACAGCATCTCTCGCGCTGAGCAATGGCTGGCTTCCTCGCGGTGCCATAGAAACGCGGTCCCGTGCGCGCTGCTGTGGAGAGCTCATTCTGAGGCGAGCTTGCGGAAAGACAAGAGCTGTTTTCAGGCAGGGGGGGCTGAAAAAACTGCAGGAAAGCGACTTTAAGTGGGAATACCAGAAGTGAGAGACAAGGAAAAACGCTTAGCGGTAAGAACTCATGTCTATGTTTGTGTTATCAATAAAGTTGGGAGGACATTTTTTTTAGTATCAGTGCTTTGACAGAACCGCATTACATACAAAGACGCATTATAATAGCCCATAGATTTTTTACATGAAGAACATTTGTGTGCTTGAATGTCGTATTTGACTATGATTTTGTTCGTTTGCATCTTAAATTTAATTTAGGAGTCGAAAGTTCCTGCAAGATTGATAGGATTTTCAAGCAGGTGTTCATCTGATTTGCGTTAACACCTCTTGAAGCTCCCTTGAGTACTGATGGATTATAGCATGCCCTGTTTTATAATAGACTAATTAAGAAATAAATCTGCATAAAACATAACTTTAGGAGGGGGTGGAAGACTTTTATGTCATTTTCTTCTAATCTAGTTTTTAGTACCTCTTAATAGGCACCATCTGTGGATGTTTCTTCCCAGGGAAAGCTTTTATGACCCAAGTACAAAGGTTGATGTCTTTTATACTGTGTTGTATTGATCTCACAATAGCATCTCGGTGCTTTAGCTTTGAGCATATTAAACATATGGCAGTGAAAAGAAGGTGTTGCTAGTGCCCTGGGGCTGCTCTAGGACAGCAGCTTACATTTTATACCAGTTGTATGGTTATTCAAGCACAGAGCGTGTATGCGGATTCAGTGAATGGGGTGCTGAAAGAAAGATATATGAATATATAGTAGAGTGTAAACACAGAACATGCATTATCATCCACACAGCATGCTTTTGTTCTGTGTGTTTATGTGAATGTGTGTGAGTAAATGAGTACCGCAAGTGCAGTGACCTGCTTCCTGGTGCAGTGGCAGTTTGGTCCATCACGGTTCCTCTCAGCAGGTCGTCCAGAGCCTCTTCCTGCACTGGCAGTTGATCACACTGGAGGTGATAGTGTTAAAGCATTGTTGTCAGCTGCATCTCCCAAAGCTGCAATGTAGGCAAATGAAAGATCTGGCTACAACAGGCTGCGGTGCACTGCTTATCATCCTTTAGTATTACACTGACTCACTGTCCCAACCTTAAGGTGATAATGACAATGCTGCCAGTGTAACAATACAAGTGGGGATAATAAAAAAATAACCAAAATGTGTGTTTAGGGCAGAACGTCTTAAAAAGACAGATGCAACTCAGCAGTACGTTCAGTGCTCTAGAGATACAGGAGCTACAGTGATTGCTTGGTGAAATTATTAGTAATGACATTCATGTTTTATTTGTTGCGACTTACAACATCTTTTGATGTTAGTGCTTGTTGAAAAGCACATTTAACCACTTGAATTATAAGACAGCTGTATTGCTGTCGTCAAACTATTGTAGCAGGGTTTTATTATCAGCTTTACCGATAATGGATGCATAATATTGGTTGACTTTTTGCTGACAGGGTTGTATTTTTATAGCAATAGCGCTGTGTCATCAGTACAGCACTAATGACTGGGTCGAGCTGTATGGCCAACCTCAATATGTTTTGTTAAAACCTGAGTGAGGTTTTCTTGAAAGCTGCTAGCATCTTCTGTTCATTTTCTTTTTCTCAAAGTACACTGTTTTTGATGGAAACATTTAGTGACAGTTTTTGCCTTTAGGCTTAAAGCTGTAGCAGCTGAAGCTATAGCTACTACAGTGTCACCCTATATTGTCATCCTCAAATGCTTATCGTAAATGCCTCAGTTCACCTTTCATGGGACCCTTGTTGTTGCCCTTCAGAATTGGCTGACAGAAAGATTTAGGGGTATTTGTGCAGCCAAATACAGGCATTGGCCACTCACTTCAGTCTATTCTGTGAATGACTGGCCGTGTCCATCAAGACCAGTAAGCTAGCTCTTCTCTCGCCTTATCTCTGGCTTGCACTCCCCTTTTGCCTGCACAACAAATGCTAATCTATCCCAGTTTCAACCTAAAGGAAGGGGATGGCACTTCGTAAGTGGCACATGATGTGATTTCTTTTGCTTATCTGGAAAAGACACCATCCTGAATGCATGTGGCCTTTGGGGTGAAAACAATGCTTTTGAGTTTTGCATGTAACGAGCTGTATTTATAAGCCTTCTCAGTTCGCACTTCCTTCATCTCTGTTCTGTGGTGAACACACATCAGCCTGTGGGGTGCAATGAAGGCGAGGAACATGCTAATAACTTGTTAAAGCTGCAGCGAGATTTTCTTTCTTCGCCCAATTACTAGGAGTATTTTTTTTAAATCCAGCATCGCTTATGACTTTGATAAATGGTTATATTTAAAGTGTATCTGAGCAGAAGTTCAATAGCTGACTTTAAAGTTTTCCTCACAAATTGTTCCTCTAGCTGCATTCAGATTTATCAATTTTATTATAGGACTTAAAATAAATAAATAAATTGTTACACACATTATATCAACAGCTCCCCTCACCTCTGTGACTGTGATCAATTAATCTGTGAACATTTATTTATTTAACATTTTTCTTGACCTTTCAATTGACTTGAGTTTATTCCTCATAAACTCGCACATTTCTTCATGGATTTCACTTCTTTCAGGATTTACAACCTGTTGTTTCTATTATTTTATCGGCCATGTGATTCAGGGTTGATTTGGCTCAGTTTGTAGAGAGATCCCTTATCAAATGAGATGTAATCATGACTTTGAATACAGAAGCATGTTCTCATAAAACCCTATAAATCATGATTTTGCACTATTTTTGTAACAGGTAGATTTAGGGATGGGGTGGTCATTTGTACAAATGAAACTTAGTAAAATATTTTTTAATCACAGTGAGATAAAAACTCTAAACACTGCATTTAGACAAAACACACATTCTGATAAATCACGTTTCATGACGACAGACACAATACGACACTGTCAATTATTTTTACGCCCGCTAGAGGGTGTGTATATTTAAAATGTGAATAAAGGTCATAATAAGGTACTTGCACAAATTACCTATAGAGTCGTTTTTTTGTTTGAGGACAGGCTCATGATTTACACAAGCATTGCATCTCGGCCATATCGCGATAACCTTTAAGAAAGCCAAATATTTCCCCTTACATTTTTGCATATTTTTTTTCATTATTATTAATAAAAGTCTTTTATCCCCAACAACCAAAATAGCTCCAAAATAAGCCATATCATCATTTTGCATGTCGCTAAGTAATGCACAAACTGGTCGCCTGTATGAAAAAGAGCATGTGAATGGAACAACAGCAGCTGTCCCAGCAATAACTCCGCTCTGGGAGAAACCCCGCTTGAAGCAATCTTGGAGCAAGAGAAACCCTGCTTCGAGCGATCCTGCAGCAAAAGAAAACACATGCACTTCGACTTTCAAAAAAAAAAAAGCGCTCCTCGCTTCAGGCAAAATCACACAACTCTCCTCGCAGTCCGATCTGGAATCCAGAACACGGTCCTGCTGCACAGCAAAGCATCCCGTTACAGATATTCTGAATGTCAAAAAGTTAGCAGTCTGGAATCAACTGAAACTTTCAAATAAATAAAACATCATAAAAGAATAAAGTCATATATTTAGCCATCTTAAATGCAAATAAACAGTATATTTTTCTTATAGCTGAATTTCACTTAATGGAAAAATACAGCTGTTAACATAACATCATTGATTGCATGAATTGCACTGATGTGGAATGGTTTAATCGATGTAGGTGGCTCTAGTCCAAGGACTTAACATAAGACTGATAACTGTACAGTTGAAATGGGTTTTATGCACTAGGGGCGCTGGAATTGCAATAGAGAGAGGTAATCGTAGGTTAACCTATGGCCATTACCACTCAGCAATCAGAATAATTGCTTGTCTGCAAATTGCTGCAAGAGTAGGGCACGAAAGAAGAAGACTTTTCCATGTTGCCAACATGGCCTCTGTCGCAAGAGCAGAGGGAAATATTAACAGCAGTTATTTTTATTTCATTCACTCTGCTGAAGGAGTTTTCACTTTTTTAAGCCTTACTCCACGATTGATGCAAGTGTTCAGTGTTATTTCGAGCTCTATAAAGACTACCAGCTTATCTGCAGGACGTAAGATCTTATTACTGGCATCAATTCACCCTGCAGTTTGTTCATACAGGGAATACGTGGTCCTGCAGTGAATGAAATAAATGATTAAAAAGAGCAAATCATCGCAACATACCAGCACAACTATAAATAGTGTGATTTTAATGAAGCACTTTTGAGACGCTTTATTAAGGTGCTTTGTATCTGCATTAGGCCTGTGTTTCGAGTGCTGATGACAAGCACGCCGTTCTATTCATTAAAGTGGGCTATAGCCTTATGTTCTTTTTGTCGGCCCTGACCACAGCTGTCACAACCGTATACCACAGGGACTTGTGAATGGCTGCAAGCTAATAGCAGGAGCGCATTTAACTGGATTTCACCCTCTCCCCTCCAGAGATTCGATAGGGCTCAGTAGTATTTGATGGAGCTTACATAGAGTCTTAGTGCTTGAAAGGAAGCGTTAGGCCTATATAAATCTCTTTTCTCATTGCATTTGGTTTACTTTATATGGCAAATCAATAAGGTAAATAATTGAGTCTGTTTATGGTCCTGGAAGAAGAAATGTAATAGTTTCCTTAAATGCAGTTATTTAAAATCACAGATTTTTAGCATGTCCTGCTACAATATGATTAACTTTCCCTCGTCAAATATAATGTCATCAGTTTTTCTATTTAATCTCATGGCTGAACAGAGCAGTGTTTGATAGCAATACAGCCACTATTATATCACAAAGCTACTGTAACTGAAACTAACTGGACAAACATGTTCAGCACTATTTTTATGATTGCATGAAGGTTTGAAGGATAACTGAATAAGCGATTGCTAACAAACCATAACAGATGAAAGCAAAATATAGCTCTGGATTGCAGTTTTGCAGCAGTGACAGCAAAACCATCTACAATGGTGAACCCTTACATCTCATGTAGCAGAGTTAAAATAGGGTATGAAATATGTCTAATGGACAGGTTTCTATGGATACCAGGTTAGATTTGAAGACACTTGAAAAGAAGTTTAAAAAAAAAACCCTGGGGCTTTGGTTGCTGTCCGCCACTGGTACCAAACAAGCCTTAATTAGATTTGTTGGTCACAGGAAATGTTTCACTGGATTTGTTTCAGCCTCAGCTGGTTAAATAATAATACTACTTGATAAAATTAGACTCTATTTATACACACACGCACACACAAAAAAAATAACAAGGAAAGCAAATTTTTCTATGTATTGTGATCTACACTAAACAAAATTATGTTCTATATCACATTTTAGAGAATCATAGTTATCAAAAACAGTTTAGACTTCAGTGTAGTTTTTAGCATGCTTTGAATAATAATAAATAATAATTTATTTATTTATTAGTTAGTTAGATAGTTCCTTAGTGAAGAAGAAATTCCTTAGTGTTTGTCTTGTTGTGATTTAAATTGCTTCATTTACAGTGGTTTACCATTACAGTGAAGATTGTGGCTTTTGCTTAGAGGATGGGCATAATTAATAACTTTCAATAAGCATTTAATAATTAGCACTTTGCATTGTAATATATGTGCTATCAATAGCTAAAAATTCATTAATTAGTTATTACAATAGTCTGGAAACAAACTTTTTTAATCGAATAAGTTTAACTTCATCCTGTAAGGAAACCCTATAAAATCAATTTGAGGCTACTTAATAACATCACTCCATAATTGGATTTGGTGAAGTTATGTTTGTGGAACTTGATTAATGAGGAATCAATGTTCGTGATTAAACTATTTCAATTAAACACACTTTTTTTAATGTCAAAAATGACTCCAACTCCATTTTTAATTGATATTATCAATCTCAATGAGAAGTAGGATAGTTTTCCACAGCACTTACAGTCATGAATGCCTACGACACTTGTACAATGCTCAGTACACTTGTTCAAATTGCCACAGGAATACTGTGAAGAGTGCAGTACTGTTTTGTTTGTCTTTTTGCTATTGCATGTAAACAGGATCTATAAGGCCTTTGGAGATTGTATTTGGTTGTTTTTAATGTACTCCAGCTTGTGTGAGGTGAAGCTGTCAATAGCGTAAACAGTGTAATGGTTGTGCAATCTTGCAGCACACCCATTCATTTTTCCTTTGCGGCAAAAGAGAGTCTGACTGTCTGACAGGCTAAATCATGTCTTATCTGCGTGTCTTGTTTGATGAGGGTCCTAGTCATGCCACTTATGAACTTTATATTTTATTTTTGTGTGATGGTTGACTCAGTTAATATCCTGTGAAGCAAAAATCAGCATGTTTGTAATAAATACAAAAGTATGCACAGACCAAGCACCATTTACAAGCGAATATGTTGATTTTAATGTGAGAAGACAACAGAAGATAGACTTTCACAGAAGGAAGCGTTATAATGGATTACTGAAAGAAGTGAAGGTTTAAAATTAAAATACCTTAATGATATTTGATAGAATGGAGAGTACTGTGGATTACTTGTGCATTATTGTGGTGTTTTTTTTAGCATTTTTAACTTTTGCTTAGTGAGCACCCATTCACTGAAGAGAATCTATGGTAATTAAGTGATGCTAAATTTCTCCAGATCTGTTCTGATGAAGAAACAAACTCATCTTCATCTTGGATGTCTAAGGAACGAATCAATTGTTTGCGAATGTAAATTTTAGTTTGAACTATTCCTTTAACTGGGCAGATAAAATCATTATTTAGATTAATGCTGACAGCATTATTGCACAAAAACAAAACTATGAATAAGAATAACAGAGGTACTGATTTTAAGTCCTGATAATGACAATCGATATTGATGTTTATTTTTCATATTAAAGACAAGACATAGATTTACAAGAGCAACCAGCTATTGATTGTCTCTGGTGCTTTTGCTCTGTTATGACTGTACAGAAATGAGAAATGACACATTTGAAATTAAGTGACGAATTATTAAATTAGAATCTCCAATGAGTGTGTGGTGTACTGTATGTTTAGATTTTTTTAAAGCCTCCCTAGTGGCTGGTTTTCCACATTACTGGCACATTAATTATTTTGTCAAGTTGTTTATGTGCTCCCACAGTCCCGCAGTAGGAGAAGCAAATAACTGTGAGGGTGTGATTGAAATGGGAACATACATCTATGCCGCACCTGTTTGTTTTCTTGGTTGGCAGCCAAGTGCTCCATCCCTTAGAGGCGTGCACTCCAACGCATTTGTAATAATCATTAGATGAGCATTTTTTTCATCCACTCAGATATGTAATTGTTACCATCGAGCAGGAATTTGACCAATGACCTGCTCTTCTTGCGTGATTACATTTAGCTCATTTGCAATTCCATCTGGAAGATGGTTGAACTTGAGTGTTAATACTGTCTACCCAATGGTGCTGAGAAGTTTTGGTGGTCTGACGATTAACTTGTTACCTTATGAAATTCACACTAGAGATTTAAGGGTTTAAGAAGCCCGTTTTGAAGGCGTAAGAAGCAATTGCCTTGCTTATAAAGAGGCAAACAGCCTCACCAGACTGTGCATCACACTGAATAATCATTTCTACAACTATGTTGTAGTTTGTCTGCTCAGCATGTGCTGATTAATATTTATGTTTTCTGTGGTGATTGGCCGAGAAGTCTGCAGCAGTCATGGCATGATCATGACATTTCTTTTAATTACCTTCACCACAGGCTAAAGCAAACAAACAATTATTTGAAATATGCTGGTTTAGTAAACCAATGAAAACTGTTTGAAGTTTTGCAGTGATTCAACAAGAAGCTTTTGATAGCACCTCTACAGATTCTCTTTGATGTACAAGTAGTTTCATTTTTTAATAACTGCTTGCTAGGTTGATACAACTGTTAACTATACTTTTAGTATGCTGCATTGCCACTGAAAATGATCTTTTTCTTGGACCTTGCAAATGTTAAAAGTTTTATGTGATTTAATCTACATACTTTTTGCATTTATTCTACATACTTATTGTCACCTACTGTATCTCAGTGGTTCTCATCCAGAAGACTGGGGTCCTTAAGGTGCTTTAGCAAACTTCAGGGTGCTGTAAGTTGGCTTAGGATAATTTTAATTCATGTATTATTATTAATGTAATTAATTTAACTACTACAAGGAATATATTAAAATATAAAGATACTGCTGTTATATATGTAAATATTTATATATATGCTGATAAACTTTTTGTTGAGTTTGCTTAATTGTAGTCTTTAAAAAGCTATCAGTATTGCATAATTTTGATGTTTTGCATCATTTTCTAGCATTTTTCCAGCTTTTTTCACAATGTGTTTATAAATTAATAGAGTTGGACTGCATTATAACTTCCACCTTGCATTTAGTATATCAAATATTTTACTTGGATCAGCATACACTCACTTAAACTTGTTTTAGCACACATTATACATTTGTAACAGTGATGAAAATCTGTCTAGAAGTCCATATGTTATGTGCATTTGTACAACGTCCACTTCTGTCCATGTTGTATCCTCTGTCCAGACATTTCCTTCAGTCTCCTGCTGCTTGTATTTGTGGTGTGTGGTTTGGCCCTGCTGGGTGTCATCAGTGTCGCCACCTGGAAGCTGTGCTGGGTGCCCTGGCGCAGGAAAGTGCTTTCCTCTAGCGCCACCGCCCTTGCCCCCACCCGGCCAGAGAGAGACCAACACAGAGAAGAAGGTCACGGTGACTACTACCCAACCCTCAGAGACATTATGGCAGCGGACAAGCTGAAGGATCCTGGGAACTTTCTGGAGGCGGCAGTGAAGATTAGTCATACGTCGCCAGATATCCCCGCAGATGTGCAGCTGTCCATGAAGGATCATCTGCTGAGACGTACGCGTATCTCACGGCAAACGACCGAGCCGGCCTCCTCTAACAGGTCAGTGTTCTGGAAGAATGAAGAAATGTTTGCATCTGAAGACCTTCATATAGGTCATCGTGGTTTACTGTATAAACAAAGCCATTATGGGGTTAGTTCCAGTCATTCCTTATCATGTTATTACTAAGGAAATCTTGTAAATGTCAGACAGCATTAGACCTGAAGTAGGTCTCTGGGTTTTATTGACTACAAAGAAGGTCAAATGGTGGAAAACCATACAACTGTACATCCACAGGAAAAGCAGTTTTTGCAGGAACCTTACAGCACATGCAGATTATTACCATCAATTTGCATGCATTCAATTGTGGGTTATAATTCAAATGTAGATTAACACCTGGTGTGTCTTTTGTGAAAGAAACAGTGTGTCAGATTCAACAGCCAAATTTTCTTTTGCCAGGCACAGTTCCTTCAAAAAGCACCTTCCCAGGCAAATGCACCATGTCACCAGTCTGGACCGTGGAAGTGAATTTTTAGACGTAGAGGACATTCCCACCTGCACCGCTGCATCTCTTGGCCGCATCCAACCGGAACTTTACAAACAGAACATGACGGAGGCTGAGCAGTCATCTAAGAACAGCACTGCCAAAACATGCGGCAAGATCAACTTCTCACTAAAGTACGATTACGAGGGAGAGCACCTCCTCGTCACAATCCTCAAGGCATTGGACCTACCCGCAAAAGATTTGTGTGGCAGCTCCGATCCTTACGTCAAGATCTACCTGCTCCCCGACCGCAAGCGTAAATTCCAGACTCGTGTGCACCGCAAGACGCTCAACCCCACATTTGACGAGACCTTTCAGTTTCCAGTCCCATACGAGGAGCTGGGGTCCAGAAAGCTCCACTTGAGTGTCTTTGACTTTGATCGTTTCTCGCGGCACGACATGATTGGCGAGGTGATACTGGAAAACCTTTTTGAAGTTTCAGACCTGTCCCGGGAGACATCTATCTGGAAGGACATCCAGTATGCCACTAGTGTAAGACAATTTATCGTCTTTACTACTTAGTGAGTCCAAACCCCACCGGTGAATCATCACATTAATGAGGCTTTTGTCACATTAATGTCACACTAATTATATGGTTTTCTAATATAGGAATCCACTTGTATTGAGTATTTCTCTGAAAACACAAACAGTGAATAATTGGATGATTCGTAGTCATAGTGTCCTATGGGGTGAGATATGGTAATTTGAAATTAAAATTACTAAACATGAAAAATTGCGCAATTTACATGTATTACGTTTTTAAAACTTTGAGTGCCGAAATTACTGCCTTATTATATTGAAATATTAATCACAAAGGCATGATTGGAGCAAAATATGAAACTTCTTTTAGTATTTACTCACTGTGCTGTTCCAAACCTGTATAAATTACTTTTATAAAATAATAAAAATATATAAGGAATATAAAATAAATAATGTCTCAAATATTTGTCCATATAACGAAAGAAATTTGTGTTAAAAACGAAATTATAGTCCTATTACCTTCGCTGCATGAAAAACAACATTGACACATTCCCTCATTTTTTAAATACCCTCTAATTTGAATAAAAATATTCATAGTATTCAGGACAGAAGTGCCGTTTTGGGGTTAACGTTCACTTAATTTTTTTATAAACTCAACTTAAAAGTTTTTATTGTGAACGGATGCATTATCTGCCAACTGTATATATTTTTTGGTATCTGGTTAAGGCAAAGATACTCACAATACTATATATCAGGATGTACACCACATAATTATAATGTGGTGCACATCCTGATACGGGGTCATTTGCTGCTTCAGGACATCAGTTCCTCTTATGGCTACATGTTAGTGATAGTAGTGTTTTGAGTTCCAGGATTGTATCTCTTCCACTCAGGAGAGGGTTTCTGGCATTGACAGTATAGGCAGTTGCCTAGGGTCCTCCAGGGCTGCTCTCAGAGCTACTCAACTTCTGTATCACTCACCCACAGCAGTTTGACAGCACTGTGAAGCATGCTTTCAGTTGCCCCTGACACTTTCATTGAAATGTAACTTTTCCAAGCAGCATCTCAGCCTTGTCTTGTCTCACCAAAGGCACCATTTGAGACAAAACTGCCACAGCTTCTAGTGAAACATGACAGAGATTTTTGTACATTTTACTGCTTACTACTTTTTATGATATACATACTATAGAGTTTAATATAAACCCAGTAAAACAAAGTAAAGCGTATATAGATATAATTATTCACGAGACAATGATATCACTGATACATCAGCCAAGCAAACTGAAGTTCAATGAACCAGTTTTGCAATTGCCCACTTGTTTAAAGCAGTACAGTCTACAGTAATGTGCTCCGCTCTGACTTATGAGATGATAATTCGCATGACTGATTATAGTACACACTAGATATCACTGAACTCTGTACAATCGAGTTAACAGACTGAAGGCTAAAGCTCTCAAGATGGGTTAAAAGTGTGGGAAAGACCTATGGATATGTGATACGATCATTCAATACTGTTTGAAGGAGTTTGTTAAAGGTTTTTGAGTATTTAATGATTTTTTTGATGGCTCTGGGTACAATAAAATCCCTAGATTTTCTATCCATTTCTATTTTAACATACTTTATAATTATTTCTGTGACAGGAAAGATTAATGATACTATATATACACACACACATACAGGGTGCGATTTGTGTAAAAAGCAGAAGGCGGGATGCTTTTAAAACTTTTTTCTGTTATAAATAAATAAATGATGTCATGATAAATCCATCTTTTTAGGCAAGTAAGTGTCATGCCATGACATATTTCTAATACGATGGAAAATGTTTTAACAGAACGTTTTTTGAGTCGGTTAAACCATTACGTCGCAAAATGATTCAATGTGGTCCAATCGAATCACGTATCACAAATCATTTGATTCAGAATGAGACTTCAATTGATCCCCACCGAGGATAAAAAATAATTCAGCAGAGGCAGGGATGCATAGTCGAGAAGGTGGAAGTCCCCCTATCCCCCCTACAAATCGCACCTTGTATATAGGCTATATATCGGTAATAACCCTGAAAAAAATGTATTAGTAATACTTTCATGATATATGTATTATAAGGGTATTTCCAATCAGTTTTTTCTCTGGGTTATTTAGTGAGTAAAAGATTTTTTCTAAATAGCCTTGCTAAATAATAATGAACATTTATTAATTGTACTAACATAACTATATTAGCAAACATTGCCATTGTAATGGTGGCATAATGTATTCGATTTTGAGCATCTCCATTTGACTCTGCAGGAGAGTGTGGATTTGGGAGAGATAATGTTCTCTCTCTGCTACTTGCCAACCGCAGGGAGACTCACACTTACTGTCATCAAATGTAGGAACCTCAAAGCCATGGATATTACTGGCTATTCAGGTACACCGCTTTCCTTTATTCATATGCGTCCTTATGTTCTTGCATCTCCATCTTCCCGTTTATATATTTGGACAGTCACATTTATCATTGTCAGCAAGCACATTACAAGTCCTTTTTGTCAGACATATTTAGACCATGAAAGACGAGGAGAAAGATACGTTGAGAAATTCATGTCACACCTCTCTGCTCTGTTGGCAGATCCGTACGTGAAGGTGTCACTGATTTGTGACGGGAGACGCTTGAAAAAGAAGAAAACGTCCATAAAAAAGAACACACTGAATCCAACCTATAATGAGGCGATTATCTTTGACATCCCCCCGGAGAATATGGATCAAGTCAGCCTACATATATCAGTTATGGACTATGATCTGTGAGTGTGATGTTTTCACTCTGCAAATATGATGTTGTGTATGCTCTTCACAAACTTGTCTTCTCTGTCCTGGTGTATAGAGTGGGACACAATGAGATCATAGGAGTCTGTCGTGTAGGGATCCATGCCGAGGGGCTTGGGAGAGACCACTGGAATGAGATGCTTGCTTACCCCCGAAAACCTATTGCTCACTGGCACCCTCTCGTAGAGCCCAAGAAGTCTGAGAAGGAGGTGAATATCTGTCCTTTAAAGTTTCCATAGTGGAAAAGTACATTTTCATTTCAGTATTCCCATCTTTCCCCTTTTTCTTTCCATCTCTTATTCAGTGGAAGACCCGCACCGCAAGCTTTGACAGCCAGGGCTCTTGCCCATCTCCTAGACTCCCCTCCAGTCCATAAGGAAGGGATGACCACTTTCTACGTCTTTAAGCCAAGTATCTCCCAGGGACTGATGGTGAGATCCAAGATAATGTTTTGCACAGCTTATGTCTGTGCAGACATGTATGATGGAGTAGGAAAAAGAGGGTGCTGTCCAAACCTTTCCAAGTGCAAGTAAGCCTAGCTGAGTATTAGCTGTTTTGCATTTGGATTGAAGTGTTGCTTTTTATTTTTGTTGGGTAAATTCACTAGTCATTACCCAAAGAGGTCAAACTATACACTTCAAGGTGAATTTAAGCAACTCAAAGGGTGCATTTGTTGATGAATATTGTATAATTGGTAGATGTATATTATATTTTAACGGACATTATAATAGTACGAAGATATAGTTTATTATATATTTAGCCTTAACTTTCTCCTCATTCTTTTTTTGTCTTCTTTGAATATAAAATACGTGTTAAGAGATTTTTATGACTGAAGAGACATGTGAAGTTCTCGATATGTTCAACCTGAGATATATTAGCCGAACTGTATATTGTTTACAGAGCAGAGATATTCCATTGATCTTCCTTTTGTTTGTGAAGTAGTGAAACTGTTCTGCCACCAAAAATGCCAATGCCAAGAACAATTTGTATCCTGTCTACAAATATCTCATAATCGGTGTAAATTGTAGAGTTTTTGGTTTGTTCGTATTTAAATATTTAATTGCTAAAATCATTTGTCATCATTTTCTTCTGTGAAGTTGAGTTTAGTTAAATGCAGCCATGCGCAGCCACATCCATAACGTACAGCTGGCTAAAATCATCATAATTTCAACACGCGGTAATTGTAGCTTCCAAAGTAAAACCATAATGAATACCAGGAATTGTGTGTCTGATCTAAAGGAGGCAAAAAATCCTTGGCTTTCTAACAAGACTTGAAATAACATCATTATGTAAATTAGAAGCACTGTTTTACAAAGACCAATTTTGTATTTTACATAAAATGTGATAAATGTTTACTGTTCTGTATTTTTCCTGTTACCTTTGAGGTGTTTTCTCTTCAGATAACATGATGTATTTTGGTCTGGCTGGAACTCATTGTATCAATAATCACTGGAATTGGTGTTTCTTTATGAAATGCCTGATTCAGAGCCACTTTCCAATTTTATATTGAGACTTTGTATTTGTAATGTACAGATACTGTTTCAGAACATCCCCTTGTACTTGAAAGGTGTGATTAAACTTCCTCGCTTCTACCTGTTTTGTTAATATTCCATTCTTTGGTAAAGGGATAGTTAACCCAAAAATGAAAAAATCTGTCACAATTACTCACCCTCATATTTCCAAACCCTTAAGACCTTCATTCATCTTCGAAACAGCAATTAAGTTTTTATGTTTTTTTTTTGGATGACATCAAATAGCTCACGGGTGGTGAACTCCGGTCCTGGAATTCAGCTCCTTCTCTAATTAAAACTCACCTGCCTGTAGCTTTCTAGTAAACCTTCAGACCTTGATTAGCTCATTCGGGTGTGTTTGATTAAAGTTGAAGTAAAACTCAGCAGGGCCGCAGCTCTCCAGGACTGACGTTCACCACCCCTGAAATAGCTTTTTGACCCTTTATAGACAGAAAAGGCACAGAAACATAGTAAGGTTCTCATCAAAATAGTCGTGACATCAGTGGTTCATCTGGATTTTATGAAGCTACACAAATACTTTTTGTGTAGAGAATATAAAAATTATTACTTTATTCAACAATTCTTCTCTGCATCACCCTAGTGCCATTATACAGAGTATCTTAAAATTATATAGAGAGAAATGTTGGATTAAGTCATTATTTTTATTTCTTTACAAAATATCTTAAATTGTGTTCCGAGGATGAACAAAGCTTTTAAGGGTTTGGAATGATATGGGGGTAAGTGATTAATGACAAAATGTTCATTTAGGGGCATAACTTTAGGGGCATTAACTTTATTTACCCCTATTTTACATTTATTTCACTAGTTCCCCACTACCTCGGCGATAAAATAGCTTGTTTGGTGAACTGTCCGGGGGACAGGCAGGGAGCCC
>JAUCMT010000013.1:15898433-15908666 GCA_032357475.1 Enteromius thamalakanensis
AGCGGTATTTAAGGCGGAGGACAGGAGATTCGCGGGGTTATCAGTAATAAGGAGATTGGTGGCAGCTGCGATCGTTCCTGCGTGCTTCCTCCTGAAATTCGATTAATTGCTTAATCGTCATTTTAAGTGGAAATAAAGCCCTTTTTGGTAGATTATGACATTATAGGCTATGATTGATATGTCAGTGTTATGCATTTTTAGAGACTATTATGGAAGCCAATTTCCGCCACTTAAAAAAAAAAAAAAAAGGTTATTGTGACTTTTTATCTCAAAATACTGACTTTTTCTTAGAGTTGCGAGATATAAAGTCACAATTGTGAGTTATAAAGTTAAAACACTTTTTCTGAGAATTGTGAGATAAAATGTCGCAATAACCTTTTTTTTATTATTTAATTATTTATTAACAGCACATTTGATTTCAACATAATATATAAAATCGTTTTATTAGTTCTGCTCCAGGCAAACAAAGTTAAAATGGGTCTTCTTGAGCCATGTACATTGATTTCTAGTAAACAACCGGACCTAACAAGTGCGTCCAATCAATCATATGCTCTGTGTGTAACTACAAAGCTCAACGTATTGATGTGTGACCCAGCCGTGTTGCATTAGATAAAGCAAGCCAATAACATGGGCATTTCCTCCCCAGCTCTGCTTTCTTCAGACTTCAGTACACCTTCTACACCTCCAGCTTCTTTTTCATTTGGAGTTTGTAGAGGATTTGATAGCCATCGTCCCAAGCGTAGAGAAGCTGCTCCACAGGGCTGTATTTGAGGCTAGCATGAGTGCCATATCGTTTGGGAAAGTATACATGTGGAGCTTCGTCGTTTGTGACCATGTCACTAACATCAAACACGCACTGAATTCTAGAGCGGCTGGGTAGTTTGGAGTTGTAGACCACATAGATGGTACCGCAGATGACAAACGCCGCCTCTGCGTTCTCCCTAACACAAGGGGTGTCCCACATCTGCTCGATGTCTAGAGTTTTAGAGTCTATCTTGGCCAAAGAGATGTGCCTTTCATTCTCCTGAGTGGCGTAGATGGCCCACAGACCCTCTTCATCCACTGCTAAATCGATTAAGGTCTCGGGATTCAGGCCATACACGGGAAGCTGATTTTTAACTGGAAACACAGCACTGTCTACAACTATGTTCTTCTGAAGATCAAACTTTATTAGCTTCATCTCTTCACCCTGCTTCAGATAGTACAGGTGGTTGTTGTAGATGGCATGGCCTATACCACGCCAGGCCAAAGGGAGCTGGATGCTGGTGGCAGCAGAAATGCCTTGGGAGGAAGTGAATTCACGGACTGTACCAAATTCATAAATGGTATTATCCTCTGTCCCGTTTAAGATGTACACCTTCCCGGTGGCACTTCCTATGTCCTTGGTCCACATTCCTTTAGGGCCACCCACTCGTTTGAGGATCTTCATGGCTTTGATGCTGGAGATCATGTCACCGCAGTCTAAACATAAAGAAAAATTAAAATTATTATCACTTTTGCCTGAGATGTGCCTTTAAATACAAGTGCCCCTATTATGGATTTTTGAAAATGAGCATTTATGCAGTGTGTAACACAGCTAATGAAAGTAAATGAAAACATCCTGAAAGGTTTCAAACATGAAAGTGCACTGTGTATAAAGTAATTGTCTCTCAAAATAAAGACTCAACTCTGAATCATTGAAACAAGTCGTTTTTAAAAGAGTCCCAAGCTGGTTCATTTTGCTATTCACATTGGTTCTGGATGAAAATGCAAATTCATTATTTGCCTCAAAGTGCCGCTTTTGGAGTGTTAAAAGCTCACAAACACTGTTTTTAATGAAATCCACCAATCAGTGGAGGCATCAATGGTTTCACAAAGAACCTTTACAATCCATGGAACCTTTAAATTCCACACAAGGTTTAGAATGTAAAAACAAATCTTCGGATTATAAAAATGTTCTTCACACCAAAAACAAATGGCTTCTGTTCGCTGAAAGGTTCTTTAGGGAACCAAAACAGGTTCTTCTATGGTATGAAACACCTTGTTTTTCTTTACACATAAGTTATTCCTTACCTTCCATCATTATGTTAATCATCAAATATTCTGTGCAATCTATTTCTCGCTGGAATTAGAATATCAGTATTTGCCCTCCTCAGTAAAGTTCCGAAGTGCATCCCCTCCCGCTTGATATTACTTACTATGTGCTTTCCAATAAAGTCTGATTTAAGTCTAGTCCCTAATGGGAATGCACAGACTAATGACAGACTGTGTTAATCAGATTTGAGGCGTTTTGATATGAAAAGGCAATATAGAGCTGCTAAAGTGTAGCTATGATGTACGGAAAGCATCATGATTTATCCTCCAGCAGTATAATTACTGTCTCTCTCACTGATGGAATAATAATACATTTTATTTAGTACCTCTAAGTGCTTCTCTAAATGAGGACTTTAGGAAGATTAGACCCAATATTTAATGCATTATGTATTAAACTCTGTCAAGTTATAATAGCTCAGAGCTTCATGTGACTGAACTTGGTTTGCTTGTCATTCTTGTGCCACTTAACCACAGATGCTTTGCTTCATTATGAGCTTTTAAAAACTGAATCTATGAAGTGTAGCCACCCCTTTTCACACTTATTCTTCCTATTTATTTTCTAGATTGCTTTTTTAACCATGTGACAGTGTTGTTATTAACTCAAATTAAACCTGTTATAGTCATTTTCAAGAATCAAAACTGAAACATAAGAAATTATAAAGATTAAGTGGAAAAACCTAATCTTAAAAAAAAGTTATCTTGGCAAGTAACTGAAATAATATAAAATAATAATAATAATTAAAATAAAATAATAACTAAAGCTGAAATAGAAAATAAATGAAAGCTACAATGTAAAGAATGACAGTGATTTTAATGGTAATAAACTGTGAAAATGCCACAGTAAAATCCTGTTCATGCATTCCTTGCATTGCATTTTAAATTTGATGTTTTTTTATTTTAAATAGTTTCTTTGTATCAGTTATGTTTACTAGTGTTGTATGTTAGATGTAATGTTGTTGAATTAATGTTTATTGCACATTTCAGTTTAATAGTTCTTACCATGTTGATGTATAGTTTTTGTGTGAATGACACTGAGCACCTTCTATATACAGAATATTACTATTTAAAAACTGCTTGTGATGAGCTTTGGCCACTTTCTCATCACCACCTGCATCTGTTACTTATCAGTGTATTTTAAAGGTACAAAATAGATTTCACTATTTTAATAGATTGGTATATTATCATTATGTCAGATATTATGGTTCATTATTAGAAATTACGGTATTAAACTGTAAATGTAACATAAAACCGTACAACTAAAAATATTGCTACTGTATTTTTACATATTTTTATTTTTACATATACTGTATATTTTACTGTATGCTTACTGTAAATTTTACATATTTTTTACAGTGTAAATATAAATGTAAAAAATAAGTATATTTAGTGAAAATATCAAAATAAAAGTTTAAAATGTAAAAAATGACAAATTTGAAATACCATAATAATATACAAATAATACTAAAATAACATTTTACATAACAAATAACATATTATGTATTTTATTTTTATATTTTTGGTAGGATACAGGGTTGTAGGTAACAGGTTTGCTGTCATAAAATTTTGGACCAAATGTTTTTTGGTAGTTATTGACCATAACCAAATTTTGACGTTTTAAAACTATTTTACTACAAATAATCCAATTGAATATTGTTAGTTCAGCATTTCTAATCATTTGATAAGTTGAGACCAAAACGTTGCAAAAAAAGAATAAAAATTGTTTTAAAGGTATAGTTCACGCAAAAATCATAATCTACCTTGAGGTAGTTCTAAACCTGTTGAACAACAAAGGTTTGTAACCAGGTTTTGGACACCATTGACTTCAACAGTAGTAAGAAAATTATTATGGTTATTATTAAGTCAATGGTGACCCAAAACAGCCTGGCTACAAACTTTTTTTTTTATATGCTCCTTTGTGTTCGGCAGAACAAAAAAATTTGTGCAGGTTTGGAACTACTTGAGGGTTAGTAAATCATGACAGAATGTTTTGGGTAAACTGTTCCTTTAAATGATATGCTGCTTTATGTTAGAAAACAATATAGTTATAATATATTGAATAGCTTCATAGCATAACAAAAACACAGAAATTTGTGCCACTAGTACTTCAGAGTACTGAATTTGTTAAATGAGCCAGCTATGGTGAGTTCCATCATGCTGCGATACAAACATTACTCGTATCCAAGCCCAGGAAACATTACCTAAAGCTCTTTACCTGTAAGCTTGGCGTACTTGGCTTTATTCCTCTCCTTGACAACCGTCACCTGCTGCTCCACCAGCTTGTCTTCCACGTCCACGCAAGGCTGAGCTCCATTCTGTGTTTCGAGGTAGTCCATCTCTCTCTCCACACGGTCTACGCGTGTTCCCACTGTGTCCAACTCGCTCCGCAGCGCCTCCTTACTCTTGTCCAGGCCCTCTAGCTGTGCCACCATCTGCTGCTTGAACTCGCGCAGCTCTGAGGCGTAGCGGCTGGTCTGCTCATGCCACAAGGAGATGCGATCCTGCCAATGGAGAAATAAACAAAAACAAGCCTTGAGAGCTTCAGTAAAAGAGGTTTGAATTAGTCAGCTCTCAACGTGTTTGTGAAATGAAGGCTAGCATTTAGCTTTGAAATAAACGTGAGTGGTTCTTCTGGGTAAAAGTTATCACCATAATGTTAGGGTGATTTGGGCGTTTATACATGCATATAAGTATACTATACAGTTACATTGCATTTACATTTAGTCATTCACCAGATGCTTTTACAATAGATGCTATCAAAAACAGCAATAACACGTAAGAGTTATGACAAGAACATTTACCTTTTTTATTTTTATATGGGTAGTTAAATAAAAATTAGACCATGTCCTTTGGTGTGACGCCGCAAAAATTTAGAAAAAAAAACTTAAATTAAATATACATATATATATATACACTCATCACTGCTGTCAAATGAATCACATCCAAAATAAAAAAAGTTCTTGTTTACATAATATGTGTTTATTATGTTTACAATGTATATACAGAGACACACACGTATCATATATTTAGAAAATACTTGTATTTTGTGTATTTAGATTCATAAAAATTATATAATGTAGAAATGTTTTTAATATAAATGTAACATTTATCTTAATATATACAGTGCCCTCCACTAATATTGGCTATAATTGGGTGCCAATAATTGTGGCCAACATGTATGAAGAAAACCATTTATTTCATTGTGAGTTTTTCTCTCCATTTGCAATTGTTTTACTTCAATGGTAGGTTAGAGTTTTGTGAATTTTTGGAATGAAAGATCAAAAGGATAAACAATGCAGATTTTTTTTCACAGCCGCCTTTGCTCAAATTTACCAAGGGTGCCAATATTAGTCGAGGACACAGTATGTGTATATATGTATATATATATATGAATTTGGGTATTTATATGCACATAATAAACATATATATATACACACACACACACATAATAATAATAATAATCATATTTAGCAAATCTGGACAATTGTTTACATTGTCACAAAACGTAAACTGTCCAAACATGCAGCTCTTTTTTATCGTTATCTCTTTAAATACAGTTGAATATATAAGTATGTCCGACTTCTTACTTCTTAGCTAATCTTAATGGGTTAATTGCTTGTGTTGTTACGAAATGTAAAATATATTCTCTAATCTGCTAAATGTGATTTTAGCAGTGTATTAAGAAAAGTGCTATATAAATAAATTTGGCCTGGCTGACTTTTCTATTTTAGATCATGCCTGCAGATTTCAAATGGCTTTTAAGCTACATGCATGTTCTACGTAACCATACATTTTAAACCATGAACTCCAGCATGTTAAATACTGAGTCAGACAGCCTCATAAGTGTAAATTATTCAAATATAAACCCTCCCTTGACAGCTGCAGGAATTCATGAGCACTTTGGCATTGGAACAGCATCATTTTCGCTGCAGATGGATCAACCTTTGGCAGCAAATGTTCTTTTTTTGAATTTCTGACTCAGTGGAAGGAAAGAAGCAGCAAAGTGCGTTTTGAAATAATCACACAAAATGACTTGAGTGAAAGTACAGATACTTCAAATAAATTATTACTCCAGTAAAAGTACTCCTTTTTCAATTTTACTCGAGTGAAAGTACAAAAGTACTCGCTTTTGTATACTTAAGTAAAAAAGTACTGATAGATTTTGCAATTTTTATATAGGCTATGCTACTTAATTTTATATAGCACATATTTTTTTTATAAACTGCTGTTGTTGATTGGACCACGCTGACAAGCATGATGTACTGTAGTAGTGTTCACAGTGTAGCTGCACTGCAATGTACCTAGGCTGTCTAAAGAGGCTATTGTTTTGCAGAACATCACAGTGACAAATACTGTAGTTACCTGAACATCACATCCTTTCTTTTTTTCCTCAGATATAGTAGTATATCAAAAATATTTGGACATTATCTTTGACCTAGAGACACTGATGTTGATCTCATCTGCAATCATTTCAGTGGGCTTAAAAAACCCTTTATAACAGTGTAACAAACTGACTAACAATATGGTTTATGAAATGAAGTGAAGTAAAAAGTACCATATTATGCTTTGGAAAGTAGTGAACTAAAAGTTACTAAAAATAAAACACATGAAAAATGTACTTAAGAACAGTAACAAAGTAAAACTACTTCGTAACTGTCCACCATTGGAGAAGAGCTGTACGTGCAGAGTCAGCACAGAAAGAAAACGCAAAGAAAATTTCCTTCATGTGGCTGAATCCAAGACACAGAGGGAGATCGGGTGACCAACTCGAGGAGAAAGAATCCTGGCAGTGGGAATGGAGCGAAAGCAGAAAAGAAGTGTGATTGTGTGCATGCTTCTCTGCTTCTTAAGTCAGTGTGTTTCTCAGACCTGCATTGGGTAAAGTATTTCCTTTGAGCAAGTTTGTGCTTTAATATTAGATGCAAATAACTCTTGCGTATAATGACAAATGGTGCTATAAATATCACTAGTATCACCTTTTCACCCTGCATTGGATTAAAAAAAGGCCCTCTAGCTGCCCTAATATTTACATGACATCAAGGTCTGTATCATTTAATTTTACAGAAATCTTGTTCTGTTACTCATACTCATAAAAATATAATACATGAATATATGTAACTTGCTAACAATCACAAGTTTGGAGTCAGCCATATTTTTTCAAAAGAAGTCTCTACAAAGTCTCTTAAGATTACAACTGCTTTTTAATTATATTTTAAATTGTTAATTATTCCTGAAATGGCAAAATCTGAATTTTCAGCATCATTGCTCCAGTCTTCAGTGTCACATGACCCTTCAGGAATTATTCTTTGACATTTCTTATTATTATCACTGTTGAAACAGCGCTTAATATTTTTTGTGAAAACCCTCAAGATTTATGATGAACAGAAAGTTCAAAAGAACAGAATGCTTCTGAAATAGAAATCCATTCCATTATCAAAATTTTTTTGTTACTTTTGATCAATTTAATCCATCCTTGCTGAACAAAGCTGATCATTTCTTTAAGAAACAAAATCTTGCTGACACATCAAACAGCTTTCAGAACATATACATATATATGTTTAATAATTAGATTACATTTGTACTGTTCTTCTCCTAGAGAACCTATCAGAACTCAACCGACTATGTTTTATAAATCTAACAAGTAACTGCACCATATACTTCAATCCTCAATTCATCCAAAACTCTGTTGTTTTCTTCTATAGCTACACTCTTCTTAATACTTCATCCCAGCCTGTATCTGGAGGCCAGGGTCTGGATGGGAGAGCACTGTTGTTCTTACCTCAATAGCAAGGAGTCTTCTCTCTAAGTAGTCCATAAGGGCCTGCTGCTGTGCCCCCACCAGGCCTGATAAAACGAGGACGAGAAGCTGCAGGGCTCTCATCTTAAAGACCAGAGACTGATTAGAAACACTGAGTGTGTGCTTATGTGCGTATGACAGGCGGAGTGGAAAAGCCCTCATGCGGAAGAACCGAGTTGGCTGGAATGTTTAGAGAAAGAGCAGAGCGAGAGGAGGAGCCTAAAACATCTGGAGCGGCTCTTTCTTTGGAGAACTGGATTACCTCCAGCTGCTTTTCTGGTAAAACACAAAACTACTAATGACCAGACAGTATTTTAGTATTCATGTATGACTCACATTTGTGATTTACCCTTAAACATGTACTGTATGTATACAGTCTATCTCTAAGTTTCAAACATTCAGTCAATGGATATTAGGTCAGCCGCAGAGTAAATATGCTTTGAAAGCCATGGAAATGACTCAATAGCCCAGTTAGACAGTAAAGAGAGCATTTACTAATGTTCTTGGCCTTTTCTTTCCTTTTCAGCTTTTTTTTTTCTTTAGAAGAACAGCACAGCTCACATTCAATCTGTTGCATAACACTAGACAATTTCCTGTCACTGACTCACATTTCAGTCTAGTATAAACCATTAAGCATTTTTCCACTGTTTCAGCGCAAGGAGAATGAAATGCATGAGGATCATTTGCTGCGATCAGTCAATAGATAATGGTTAGTTCGTGGCTTGGTCTGTTTAGGAAAATATGCTTTATGTAAATTAATGTCTGATTTTTAAAGTAGGAAAAGGGCACTACCTCAGACATCAAGATACTATTTTGATTTCAGTAATTTTGCATGGACAAGCAACAATGTTCTTAAACCTATCAAACCTGTGAAATAGAAAAATCTAAATCTAAAAATTGAATTTTTCAAGAACATAGATATTTGATAGAGAAGGCATATAGAACGTGATAGTAGCAATGTGGGAAGAATAAAAAACAACCAAGCTGAGCAAAATATGCAGCAAGTAAAAATTAAATTGTGATAATGTAAATCAATGAGTTCTTTAAAACTATAGCAGACTACTTGCTACTTACTTAAAGTAAATTAAATATATTAAATAATCATTTGTCACTCTATATCTCCTAAGTATACATTTTTGTAAAAAAAAAAAAAAAAAAAAAAGGAAGAAATTTCTTTATTTTAATTCTATATTTTGTGAAGGCAAAAATATAATGCAGTGCATTGCAATGATGTTAGGACAAGAAGTCTGATCTTTCGTATATAATAGATTTAATCACTATTAAAACATAATAAAATAGCATAATCAAGTATTAAAGTTCAAGCATAAAGTTGCTGCATTCCAGTAAATGCTCTACTTCAAATACTAACAAAATAAAGGTTATTTTTAAATCAAAATCAGTAAAGACTTCACTGCAAAAGAAATCATATGACAGAAGGCAGGTAGCAGATTGTGTACAGGGCTTTATGGGCTTTATAAAATTAAAATAAAATAATTAAGCTAATGTTGCTTTATCAACAAATAGTATGCAGTGGTGTAAAGTACTTGAGTAAATGGACTTCGTTACTGTACTTAAGTAGATTTTTGGCTACTTTTTACTTGTACTGAGTATCGAAAATATAAGAAACTTTTACTCTTTACTCCACTACATTTGAACGGACGCTTATCGTTACTCGCTACATTGTGATAACGTGACAAGACGGCATCTTTCTCTTTTTATCTACCGCTTGTGGGTGGAGGGGCGATATTGCCACCTGCAGGATGCTGAAGGCATTGGATCAAGGGCGGAGCGGGGGATGGCTTCTGGGGCTTCACCCCCGAATGTTTTTTTTTTTAAAGCCCGAATCTTTATGGGTTTGTTAATAGTCTTGTAAAAAAAAATCTAGTTCTAAAAACAGTTCAATTCCACGTCCCGCAGGATCGATTACATTATATCAGCTGCAGTTTCTCTTTGTCTTCTCTCCGACAGCGAGCTCACGTCACGCACTCTGCTGTCCTACATGGCCACGCCTCCTGTCAATCACTCAGATCCTCTCATCTGAGACGCGTAGGGATGCGCTATATATAGACTGCGATCGAGAAGTTTGCAAAAACACTCCTGCAGAGCACTCGCATACATTACATGAAGTCTAGACTAGTGCACGCGCGCATTTACAGTGTGTTCTTAGATTTTACAGCTCAATAAACAAAAAGTTAATTAAGAGACTTTTAGACATAATATTGTCCATCTTTGCTTTTTTGCTTTCGACAAATATCAATCCGTACTACGTCGGAGCTTTAGTGCCACCCCAAAAAAATCTAAAACTACGAGAATAAAGTCGTAATGTTACGAGATTAAAGTCGAAACTACGAGAATAAAGTCGTAAT
>JAUCMT010000013.1:15923834-16000982 GCA_032357475.1 Enteromius thamalakanensis
TGCTTTTACATTTGCTATAAATAGAACGTCTTACTGTATATTAAAAACAAACACTTAAGCTCTGCCCATATTTAAAAGTAACGCAAAAGTAATATAATGCATTACTTTCCATAAAAAGTAAATAAGTAACGTAATTAGTTACTTTTTTAGGGAGTAACGCAATATTGTAATGTATTACTTTTAAAAGTAACTTTCCCCAACACTGCATTTAAGAATATATTAAAATAGATAAGTGTTGTTTTAAATTGTACTAATATTTCACAATATAACCGTTTTACTGTATCTTTTATCAAATGCAGCTTTGGTGAGTGTAAAAGACTTTTAAAGCGTATGTGTATAATGTTTGTGTATTTCCTTATTAGGCAAAATGGGGAATGAATTTCAACATAAATCAAGTAAAACTCAACCATATAGACCTTTTTTCTTCTCATCTTTTTTGTGCCTGGTGTAGACAGGTCCTAAGTAAAGGTTAATATGCGGCCGTCACAGTTCACTGGTGTTCCCAGCGTGCCTGAGCTCCCTGTCTGAATGGGCAGGATGGGGGAGATCCCCACAATAATAAAACCCTCTCCGGCTCTGATACATGCTAATCCAATATATCCCACATCCCAGGGAAGAGACGTGATATGAATCTACAGGCTTCCATACAATATCAGCTTGAACTTTTTAGACAGTTAATCCTATGGAAATCCAGTGGATATTGCACTAAATAAACAATGTATATATTCTATCCAAACTGTCCTGTTCAGTTTGCTGGTTTAGATTTGTAACCCATTGCTGCTACATAACATTCACATGCACATATGAGATGACCCAAGAAACCCTTTTTACAGCTAAGGACTCATAGGTTTCTTAATAGCAGGCTGTAGTATAAAGCTATACAGAAAGATAAAAAAATCCTAGAATCATCTAGTGCCTGATAAACAGATTTATCGTTGTTTTCTTAATCACCATTGTGCATTTACTGCTTAAAATCAGATCTTGGAAATGTTCCTACTAAATATCAACTGTGTTCATATAGTTTGTCTAAAATAGCACACTTACGCATACAGTCTCTGCTAGCAGGGAAGTCCCTTTGGAGTTTGTTTTGACACAAATAACATGGTCCAGAAAACTCAATTACTTCCCACATAAGCCTTGTGGCGGGATCTGGTCAGTTCAGAGGTCAGTGCTCAATTCTTTGTTTGTGGAGCCCAGCCCGTGGTTATGTTAGGCAAAGACAAGTACTGATTTCTGCATTCTGCCAGCAATTTTTAAACCCTTATGTTGTTTTAAACCCATGACTTTATTTCTCATTTATATGGACGCATGCCACAGATTATAAACCTTTATGATACTTTAATGGTGCTTTGTATATTTTTGGAAGGTTGAAAACTTTTAAAAACAATTTTTAAGATTTAAAGATTCTAATTTAAGCCTATAGTTTGCGTATGTGAATCCTGGCACTTCTCATGTGCATAAGGTATTTTTAAATCACATACATGAAGTAGTCAAATTCGAATATTTACATGCTTTATTTTTTCTCATTGATCTGATAATTTTAGGTCTACACCATCCCTTTCAATCTGATCAAAGTTTCATTTGAGTCAGGCTTAATCAGATTGGTTAATGTGTTTACATAGAGGCATTTCAATCCGATTGAGTCATCAGTCATTTTTACATAAATATAAATATTTTTGGTGCATGCAAAGTTCAAAAATTTCTTGATAAGAAATGAAGCAAAAAAGGCCTAATTTTGGTGTTTTATTATAAAAACACAGAGGTGGTGTAGTAGACTAGTTGTGAAACCAGATACCGGTATGCTCCAGCAGCCGTGTTTCCTTGAGTGATAGGATACTATCCCGTCTGGCAGCCGTGGTGGCTCCTATAGGCGTTTAACTGGCATTCTTGGAGAGCCAGTGTGAGAACAAGGATCCTGAATGTATGTGAACGATGCACAAGAGCAGCAGGTGCTGTGTCTCCCACAGTACTCTGGAGAAGCCTTCCTCTGACATCTGTGTGTGGGTTGGTTTCCTATTGGGTCAGAATGTTAAAGTGTCTACACAATGCCTCACTGAGGTAACTGTATGCATGACAACAGCATTTGCATTACACTACTTTTAAAAGAATGTCATTGAACAAGGAGTTTGTTTGCTTGCTTGTTTAGTATTATACATTTGCATCAACTGGTTAGCTTAAATGCAAATGATGAATTGAGGTAATCTAGGACATCAGTACTCTTAGAAATAGAAACTACAGAAAGCAATTCTGGATTACTGTAATTCTTTTTTTTTAAGTTAAAGTTAATATAATATATGTGAGTTCTTGTAAATAGGCTAATGGTTTCAAAAAGGGTATTGGCAATAAGTATCACCATTAGGGGGCAACATGATCTCATAAAACACTGATATGTGACGAGCTATGCAGAGTCTGAAAGTCTGAGATTACTACAATTTATATATCTTTTTCATTTAATACACTTTACATTGCAAATTATTTTATATTCATACCAATTTAAGTAAAAAGGTTTTTCACCTTTTTTCTTCAGTAGCTAAATTTGAACAGCGTAAAGTTTTCACACTGCCTTTAACGCTGGAATATCTTTGTTTTAACCCCTGGGAAAATGAACATTTCACACATGTAATTAAGAAGCACCACATTTTACCTGAGTTTATGGAACAGTGCTCAATTTAAGTGGGAAAGGAATTGGGGAGGAAAAACACATGAATTGACAAAACAAAGGGCCGTTTAATTTTTACATTTTGTTCCAAAAGTTAATTCTGGAAAACTTATAAAGTATAAAGAAAATAACCCAGGATTAACTATTTAAGATGTGAAAAGCCTGTTGTTTATGCTTTTATAGTGTGATTTCATCACATGGTTCATTTGTATGTGTACATGCTGATAACGACGACAGCAGGGGAGTTATAATAGCCTTCGTCAAGTGTGTACAAGAGGTGTGACACTGTCTCACACACACACACACACACACAGAGGAATGCGCAAGACACGCCCCAGGTTCATTTCACGGTACAAACTCCTACCGGTGTTCATCCAGAGTTAGAGTGCAGTGTGGAGCTAGACATCTCCTGGAAATCAACTTATTCTGTTTGCCGGATAGTTTAAGAGGGATCAGTGTGTTACAATATGTGAGTACATTAACAATGACTGTTGTTTATCATGTAAGTTATAAATCAAATAAGCACAGCTAAATGCTTAGAGCCTTTTTTTTAGTTTTTTTTTAGAGAATGCTCTCACTGGTTTTGTGACATCGTTGTAATTATTATAACAAGTAACAAGGGTTTTTAATGTCTTTTAATTCAGTGTTTTTCTAAACATCAGATTGATTTTTTCTTGATCAAATACCAACTTAAGCCATTCATTCTCAATATAAGAAATGTTGACTTAAAAGTTTTAGCAAAAAACAACCTTGGCGCAAGTTTGTTGTTTTTATAATATTACCAATAATAAAATGAAGAAATAAAACTGTAGTTAAAAATTGATTCCCGATATAAAAAGTACTACTATTGCTTAGGTTTGTACATTTCATTAATTACTGGTAGACAAGTTAACAATAATTATAATAAAGCCTTAAATACGTTAGGCTGTTTTTTGTGTTATAGCTCTGTAAAGATATTGAGAACAACTGGTTGCACTGTCAGTGACTTATAGTGCATCTGCAGTTTCAAAGTAATAAATCCACAGCTGACCAATTTTATATGTAGGGTATATTAATCATTGTTCCAGTTGTAGATATTCACAGCTTACTCAGGAGGTTGTCATCATGACGTAGAATAACATTTTGACATGCTGACAGGAAGCCGACTCTTTGATTTGTGAGAGTCATACACCACAGTACATATGTGTCACAAGCTGATAGTGGTCTGGACTTTGGCATCATGATGTCACATGCTGTTGGGAAATGCCACAGAGATATAGTGTATGTAGTTAATTAAGATGTTAATTTAGGTTAATGTTAGGTTACTTTATATATGTTTGTATAAATAAATAAAGGAATTTGCCATCAATTTAATAGTAAGAGACCTGAAAACCACTCTGTAGCTTAATAGCAATCCCTAAAGAGGTCTGAGAAACTGTTGTAGAAGTGAACCAAGGTTAATTAATTACAAGCAACCACAATGAGGCATAGCAGAGCCTCTTTATTAACCTCTTCTGTTGGAAGCATTCCAGTGTTGTAATCTCAGCACAGCACGGCCTTGTTCCTGCTGGAAAATGGACATTTTTCAGATACAGATGGATGTTTAAAGGAAGAGTATTTACTTGAATGGCCTCTTAGTTAAAGCTCACCCTGAGCTCCTGCTGACGGCGCATAGCTGAGAGGCGTAGTTAGACTGTGATTTTTAGTAGCCCTGTGAAAACTATTGTTTGCCAGAGCAGTCTCCTGGAATCCGCTCTGACCTCTGTGGCTCGGGGTCAGGAGACCTGTCACGGCTAAAGGGGCTGAGTGGTTCCACGAGACTAGTTTTTGTTCACTTTGGCTTGAACAACTAAATTTGTCTCTGGTTAGCGTGATAAAACTTGTGTTTGGTTTTTAGGAACTCGTGAAATAAGAGAAAACCAAGGCTTTCACTTTGAAGACCACTTGACCAGTCGTCATGGAAGGAAAAGAGGAGATCAGTGATACTGACAGTGGGGTTATTCTACATTCTGGTAGGTTGTAATGATGTACTTATGGCATACAGCATGTGGTTGTGAGCTTAAAGGGTTAATTAACCTAAATATTTAATATAATATATATACATATACAAACGGTTAAAAAATGTTCTGATCACTGCATCACAGTTTCCACAAAAATGTTAAGCTACACAATTTAGTTTTTTACATAAATGAAAATAAGAGCATTAAAGCAGCATATTAAATTGAGATATGAAAGATCATATGACACCGGAAAAGCAGCTGCTGAAAATAAATAATATGAAGTTTTTTGGAAATCATAAATGTTTTACAATTGCAAGAATAATTCAGCTTATTTTATTTTTCACTGTTTTTATCAAATAAATGCAGCTTTGCTAATCATTAGAATTTTTTTAAACATTTATTCTGACTAAACTTTTTAACAGTAGCGTACTTTTTTTTTTTTTACATGCATTTACAAATGTAAGTAAAATAATTTTCACATACATTTGCAATGGTATGTTTTAGTAGTGTTTTCAATTCTGAAAAGAAGATTGTGTACATTACACCTGTAACGGTGTAACAGTTGAATCGGAAGCACTCACACTATAGCAGGTTTCTAAAAAGCCCTTTTAAACTAGAACAAGTCAGTCTATATCTTACAAAGGGACATAATGATAAATTGCATTTTTCTTGTGCATTCATACATTACTGTTTTGGTCATTGCTAAGCTATCTCTTTGTGTGCTGTCACATGATAGATTAAAAATGTACGTTCAAGAATTCAGTAGATAAGCTCTCCAGACATGCCACAGGCGTTTGCTTACAGGCACCGGATACAGAGGACATAAATCCTTTGTTGTCACTCATTTAGCCGTTTTCAGAGACTGAAACCACCAGTCATAACCTTCATTTCCATTTTGATCATATCACAGCTGTTGATGAGTATTTGTTTCCTAAAGGCCTAGATCAGTTTCTAAGATATGCCTTTGCTCAAACGCTGATTATAAATTGTCATCATTAAAGGTTTTTAATGAGGATACTATATCATAATTTGGTTACAATTTAGTACAAACCACATTTAGTTATCTATATATACTCTATATGACTATACTCCTATTGAAACAAAGATATGAGTTCCTTCTAAAATTGCAGGTTCTGTGTTATTGTCTCGAAGCTGCTCCTCATCAGGGTGTTTTATTTGTTGTAGGGCCTGACAGCCCCACCACAGTGATGAAGGATGTGAATACTCATACTCGGGTCATGAAACTCAAGCAGCAAGCTCTGGAGGACAGACTAAAGATGTGCTTGCTGGAGCTCAAGAAACTCTGCATCAGAGAGGCCGTAAGTCACTGTTCCTACTCGCTGCTCCACCAAAACACTCCTGAAGAGACTGAGACAAGGCAGTTTTCACACAGGATTTATAGGGGACTTCACAGCGTGCTGATACTATCATGTTTTTGAAGTTCAATTTTCCTCCAAAAATAACTTCTTCAGAATGCATGCTGGATGTGTAATTTAAGGGTTATTTGTGATATGAAAAAAAAAAACCATCATTCACTATTCTTAAGCCACTGACTGAGTGAGCAAGTCACTAAAAGGTTCAGACCCAGAGTATCTGTAATGTATTAGTCCTCCTGATAAGATGTTAAACCGCAGAAATGCACCATTGCTTCCTGTTGGAGTCACTTGCTGTGGCTTGTCCAGGTGTTCTTCAGTGTCTGATCTGATGACACCCTTATGTCACAATAAGTCTGATGTCACGCCAGTGTGTATCATCCGTTTTTTAAAGGGCTTCGCCTCTGTTGTGGGTTTTTTTTTTTTAAGAGCTGTGGGCTTGAGGTTTTTGTCTCAAAGAGAATTGTATCTAAACATATGTTGGCATGGATTTGGAGAAGATAGATGGCTGGTTTAGTTTAGCAGGTACAGCTCTTGGTACGTCTTAGGCAAGAACCGAATCTTTCAACAACAGGCTTGCATAATGTAGCGGTTGAAAGCTGTAACTTGTCCCGACTCGCAGAAAGGTTTCATACTAGAGAAACAGGAATTCTGGTTAAAGGCTTGTTCGTGATAACTTGCTTATGACTTTGTTTTGTTTCACTTAATTGCTTGATTATGCAATTAATGTAATTATACTTACAAATGACTTATCTGCCATCTCAGCAGTAATCAGTTATCAGCCAGAATTATAATTCTAGGGCATCCAATCAATTCCCTGTTCTGTTTTAGGAGCTCACAGGACGTTTGTCCTCAGACTACCCCCTGTTACCTGGAGAGAAGACCCCTCAAATTCGCCGGCGCATTGGAGCTGCTTTTAAATTAGATGAGCCAAGCATCCTACACAGAACTGAGGTAAAGGCCTGAAGTAACACTTAAGGATAACAATCAACTGTTCATATAAAAAGTCTGAATCTGATGAACATGATACACAGAACTCTGAGCTGGGCTCTGTGGAGGCTAATCTGGCCCTTCAGCAGCAGATATACGTGGCGGCCCAGAGACTGTGGCAAGAGGAACATCTCAGCAAAGCTGTGAAGAAGAGTCGTCTTCAGCAGTACCAGCGTGAGGAAAGGAAACTCAAAGATCTACAGGAAGCTGTGTTCAGGCTGAGACTAGAACACGGCCGGTCCTCACCACGCCCTGGCATGATCACACAGGGAGGATGTGAGTGATTAATAGAAACACTTACTTTTTCTGGAGTGCTTTTTGCTTTACTCCACCATGTAAGAAGTTAACAGCTTGATTATCAAAGATCATCTTCTTATTTTATCTGTTTTAAATCTCAGGCACTTCAGATAATAGCTCGTTGTCCGACTCGGCTGTGCTGGATGAGGGTAAGTCAAAATGAAGCTGAATAAATAAGCTTTCCGTTTGTTAAGATAGTTGTATTCTCAGCCAAATATTATCCTATTTAAAATTTTGGAATCTGATCAAAAAAATCCTAATATTGAGAAAAACACCTTTAGATCTGTATAAATGAAGTTCTAAGCAATGCACATTGCAAATCAAAAAAGAAGATTTTATATATATGCGGTAGGAAATGTACATGGTCATGGAACATAAACTTAATATCCGGATGATCTATAATTTTGACCCATACAATGTATTGTTGGTTATTGCTACAAATATACCCATGCTACTTATGGCTGGTTTTGTGCTCCAGGATCACACATATAGTTCTTTTTTTTTTATTATCAACTTATTATTATATTATTAGAAAAACCACAAAACCAGTCATAAGGGTCCAATTTAGGACTGTAAAATATTTGGTTGAGAGACAACTATTTAAAAATGTAGAATATGAAAGTGCAAAAAAATCTAAATATTGAGAAAATTGCCTTTAAATCTTTCCAAATAAAGTCATATTAGCAATGCATACTACGAATAAAAAATTAGGTTTCAATATATTTCCAGTAGGTAATTTAGTTGATATTCAAATATAATGTCAATAAAAATAAGGCCAATGACCCTTACTAAATTAAATAATTTCTCTTATCCATGTTTCAGAGGAACTGTCATCCCAGCTATCTTCAGAGCCTCCTGCTCGTGCTGTAGACCTTCGCCCTTCACCTTTAACCAACTCTCATCCCCCTCCTCATACACCTACAGTCCCCTCCTACCGGCCCCTGGAGGCCATTGTTCGTCAAACCCCGCCACAATCCCTGGAGAATTTGCACACATGCCAGAGTCCAATCTTAGAGCATGACCCTGCCCCGATTCAAAACTCTCCCTGGACGGAGAGCAGTTTGGACCAGCCCTATCAGAAAAAGAAAAAGTCTCACTCTAGTAGCATCAAATCCAGGTACATATATCTTTTTTATCCTTTGCTTTTTTCACAGTGAAAACCAAGTATTAAATGTCAAACGCATGTCATCCATGACCTTTGAAAAGCAGTTTTGCCTCACCTGGTCATTAAGACATCAATAGTAATTTTTGGGTGTGTACAACCACACCTCCTCGTCTGCAATGGCTATTAAGCCAAACATCTCAAAGTTGATTTATGGAACACATGCATTGTTGTCAGTTGAACACATCATGGCAATACTACAGCTGTGCTGTTTTGTTTTCGTCTTCATAAGTGTAAAAAAAAATTTTTTTGTTTTTAGTAGTAGTAGTAGTAGTCCTGCTGTTACCCCCACGTTGCCGCCTCTGGATGTTTGTCTTGTGGAGGCTGGGATACAACTACAGATACCTACCCATGCTGCCCTGAAATACACACAGTCCTGCAGCGCACCCTCCACTCCAGAGATGCACCTGCGCAGGATACAGTCTTTCAGGTTTGATCTCAGTTTACTCACAAACACTGCCATTCTAAAGTTTGCAGTTGGTACAAACCTTTATTATTTATTATTTTATATAAGTATAACCACCCTTGCTATATAAAAATTTTATATAATTTATGGAACTCTTTAAAAATGTTAACTAATCTATTAATTTCCCATTATAACAGAGTTCCCAACACTGAACCCAACCCCTATGATCCCGAGCGGGAACGTGGGCGCTCAAGGGGCCCCAGGAGACGGTTGACAGATTTTGCTGAATACTCTCCTATAAGTCTAAATGTCGGAAGCCCTTTGTACTACTCTAGTTCTGAGGACAGCAACTCCGAGCACTCTGTGCAGTCCTACGCCAGCTCGCCCTGCCAGGAGCACTCTGGGGAACTTCCCTGGCCCTACCAGCCCCAGTGCGGATACCAATACACCAGCTTCAATGACTGCCACATACCACAAAGATGCTCTCCTACCCACTTCTACAAGAATGCTCAGTACCAGTCCTCACCGAGTTTTACCAGGGGGTACGCGGAGGACGGATGGGGTCATCCCTTGGAAGTGGACAGCGGAAGGTCGTCGTACATAAGCCACCAGGCGCCTTCGCCTGTTTATTCATCTAATGGTCACTATGATTACTGCTACGGTGAGGCCTTGCCTTCCCAGCAGCGAAGTTGCAGGCTGTTACCTGCCCATGTGAAACTGTCCCGGGCCCCTTCACTAAGAGAGTATCCGCACCATCCTAGCAGAGGCCTGCCTCGACAGGTGGTGTCGGAGGAACTCAAATCATGGCACCAACGCAACACACTCCGACCGCCTCGCCCGCACTCACTGGACCGGAACAGGCAAGGCGCGCTCCGAATCCGAAATGCGCCTGGACAAGAGTCCCCGCTTTCGCTTTCCCAGCACCACCGCTTCCAGGAACAGCAGGTAAATAGGCTTTCCTCACAGTCACTCAGAATAAATGTGCGGAAAATGTATTGACCTGCAAAGAGAATGGAAACATTCCCAAATATGTAACTGTCTTGGCTCTGTATGAAATAGAGTAGAGCTGTATCGCCTTTCTGTCATGTATCAGTCTGTTGGGAGAGGAATTTCCAGAAAAGGTAGATCAGTTACGCACTGCCCAGGCCTGCCTGAGGAACGGGGAAAGATTGGCTCGATGCTCTTGCTGTGTCAAAGTGAGATCACTGCTGGATCTAGGTGTGGTGTAAAATCTGTAAAAGAGCTTTTGATTGGAATTAGCGTAGAGAATGGCACAATAGCAAACCACACACAAATCATAATTGTCATTTTGTTGTTTGTGGTTGCCCAGAGACTTTAGAACACAATGCTTTAAATCAGTGCTCACCAAACGTTTGAGCACTGAGATGTTTTAAAATGTTCACCAAGGCAGCTATTATTTAATGAAAAACCCAAATGGAAATATTGCTATATATTATTACAAAGTGAAAATGCTCATTTTGTTATATGTTAAAGCCAAATTTTCAGAGACCATTATTTGATTTTCAATGTCACATGATTCAAAAATCATTCTAATATGATGATGTTGTGCTCTAGAAACATTTGGTATCGTCAGTTACTTTGTGATTTTTGATTGATTGAAAGTTTTCTTTAAAATATAAATCTTTTGTAGCACTTTAAATCTTTTCATTGTCACTTCTGACAAATTTAATCCTTGCATTGCAATACTAACTTTAATAGTAGAGTATGAGTATGAGGAACCTCCATTCTGAGCATTACGTTAATAAATAATACATCACCCTAGGTATCGCAGTGCTGATAGACTATTCATTACCAGCTGAAAAGAAACAAATATGGAATTTGTGAAATTTTATTTTGTGGAAGACATGATCAGAAAATACAAATGTTAATTGAAAATGAATGACAATTTATTAATAAATTAATAATAATAATAATAACAAAGTAAAAGGAAATAAATTATGTGTAACATGTCACTCCCTCCTCACATACATCTATCAGGTTTCCCACAGTCATGGATGAACTGGAAATATCAGGGAATTTTAAAATGGTGTTTTCCTGGAAGTGTCACTGGAGTTCAGTCACAGTCACATTTCTATAGTGAATATGTGTTAGAATTATGTTTAGTCTGGAACATTGGACAATTATATCATCATACTAACACAACAGTACCTAAAACTACCCCACTAAAACACTCCACTCACCTGCTCTGCTTTAAGCCCAGCAAATACTTCAAGAGATGGATCATTTGCTTACTTCTGGCTTATTTGTATCGCCACACACAGGTTTTCATTCCACTCCAAGCTTTTCCTCATTCCTCACGGTCATGAACTCTTCCATTAACATGACAATCTAGTGGGAAAACATGCAGTCAAGGTTGCTCTGCTGTTTATTTCCGTTCAAGCTTTCGGTGGCAACAGTGTGTGAACTTGATATGTACAGTAGGTGAGCATTCCATTCCTCAGGGACGGAAAGAAACGGTGATAGCAGCCCGGCCCTTTAGTTTCTTTATTTCTCCAGAGAAAGCCAGTCAAGCCAATGCACCTCTACTCCAACTTTAGCATCTCCTCGAGCAACATTTTAATAGCTAGCATGTTTGTAGCTGAAACCAGTAGGTGTCTTTGTTAGCTGCTTTTTCTATTGCTTGGCGTTAAATTTGATCGAATCTAAAGAGGCAAGAATACACCACAAAACCTGAGCATACGCTCTGGTGTCACTTAACTAAAGTCCTTTGTTAAGATGTCAGAAGGATCATTCCCAAAGACCTAGCGCTATTTACTATAATCCATTACTAATTGGAGTACTAGTAAACTTAAGTTCTCCATTAAAGTAAAAAGAGACTGAATACTGACTTCAACAGACGATGCCAGTAGTTTTGACTTAAAATTAAACAGTGAAATAAAAAGTAATTGTATAAGCCTATAAAAATTTATATATTAACAGACTTAATACCCCTTAAAATGTATGTATATAGTATGGAGGTATGCATATTCAGACATGATTGTTGCCCAGAACTGAAGTCTATCGGAGGAAATTTTTGAGTTGGCGCCCCATCATTTAAGTACTGATTTATATCAATCCCAAACACAAACTATTTCTCAAACAAGAATGTGGGTGCCAGTATTGTTTGGGTGGGTGTCAGGTAATTTACGCTACAGTCAAAAATGTGCACTCAGACACCTAGAGGAGGCAGTGCACGTGTACCAACAAGCCTCGTAACAAATGAATGAAAATTCCCTGCTGAATAAATGTAAGATGGAGTACGAACGCCCTCAGGATGCAAGTAAGATGAGGAACTTGAGATGAGCAGTGAAACACATTCACTCGTTTTGAAACTTTACCCAAACCACAGGAATGTAAAACCACAATCTTTCAGATGCATGATTTGAGTTGTTAATTTAGTCACTCGGTCTCTTTGAAGATATTTTTGTCATATGTGGGAACATCAGCACTGCCTGAAACACACATTTTTGCTTCGATCCTATATCATGTCATGCAATGATTTACAGAGTCGTGTGTTTCAAATGCAGAGGCAGCTGCAAAAAATATCTTATTATCTGAGACACTTTGGTCTTCCCTGATCCTTTCCAATAACTAGTTATTTTTGGTTAAAATGGGACAAAATTATGCATATACACTCTAAAAAATTCCATAATTGCTTGCATTTCTGGTTGCAAGAATACACTGAGATCCATGATTTAAAACCCAGCTGTTGTGTAACCCAGATTTATGACAAACCTTCTGCTGCTGACTGTACAGTCACTCCCAAGTTTCAGCAAGTGTTACTAGGATGTTAATGCAATGCAAACAGATCTCCTTATGGCCTGACCTATTTTCTTTTTGCTTTTCTCCTGCAGGTATGTCAGAAACGTGTCATTCTTAGGACTCCAGAAAGGTTGTATGAGGATGACTCTGAGGTTGCCAGCCAGGTGTGAAACCATGGACCACTTATGCCAACAGTCCTATTTATTCAATAATTTATTGTGCTTATGGATTAATGTAAAGACTTTTTTTTTAAGATAACAAAATATATATACATAGGGATATGTCAAGACACTCATCACTTTCTATGAAATGCCTTGTCCCAAAATAAACAAGTTTTACTGTGAAAGACAATGTTTAAAAATGTTTTAGTTTTTTTTTTTTTTGTTATAGATTTACTTACTTATTGACATTTTGTATGATGAAATCTAATTTGTTTCTAAGTGTTTTTTTAATGTTGTTTGGTTAGTGTGTTGATACTAAGATGAATAAAGTGAAATAAATAAAGATTCTGTTTGAATGTCAATGTTGCTTCTGAGTTAGCTACTAAACTACCTTTTGCATATAGCCTACATTTATTTTTGCAAATGGTTGCTCTAAAAAAGATACACATTTCTAGATGATAACTGGTAAATAGAGTGGGTTAATAAAACATCAAATCAGAAATCTTGGGAAATCTATTTGATTGTGATCACATTCTTAAAGGAGGGAAAACATAACACTGCAAAACGTGAAATTAAAAGGGTTAACTATTTTATTACATAGATTTGCCTATGTAAATTAAAGAAACGTTGTTAATACCGGAAGAATTAAAGGAAGAAGCGCCGAAACGGAGCCGTCACGAGGCATCTGTTACTTTTCTCATCGCTGATCTGGACGAGCCTATTACAGCGATTACTGCATTATCACCGTTAAATGAAATTATGAATTTAATGTTTCTTTCACATTTGATAAAAATGGTGTGCGATATGTAAAATACAAATTATTAGATTTAATATCTTTAAAATACTGTACATAAAAGTTTTTCACAAGAAGACAAAAAAGTCTTGAGATTTGAATGTAGCTTTTAAAGAGAATTTGACTGTCAATTTGACAAATAGGGGTAACACATTAGTAGCATTTCGGTTTATTATTTTATTTTATTTTATTTTATTTTATTTTTTATTTGTGGTCACCTGACATGTCTTTACGACAAACAACAATGCGCTGCAATAACGCAGATAGCTGCGGTATAAATCCCATCCACATACTATAACGATTAGTGTTACAACGCGTGTGCCGTTTTACAGCGGCTCTCTCACCATTCGTAAGTGAAGGGACAGATTGGCCGCTGTTTGCCGGTGTAGCTGTAACCCATCAATTCTAGTGCAGATTTTTGTCAACAGCAATGGATAAAACATTTACGTTATATTCAGACAAAGCCGAAGACGTCGCTACCTCCTCTAGTTTCCGCCAGTTTAAAATAGACCATTTTCATCTCGATCTTAAAGTTGACTTTGGGCAGAAAACCATATCAGGTACCGAAACAATACAGCTCCGGTGTATTCAGGATGGCCAAAGTGAGTTGCAGCTCGATATTCATCCAACTCTGTCTGTGCATGAGATCACATTCAATCATAATGCTCGTGACTGGACCACGACAGAATTTCTGCTTCGAGACTTCACTAGTTATGGGTCAACTCTGGTCGTGAAGTTTCCAAAACCTTTCAACTCGGATGACAAAGTTCAACTTCTAATCAAATATACAGCTACTGACGGACCAGGGGTAGGCATGCAAACTGAATTTATTTTTATTTTTTGTTTGTTTGTTTATTCCCATACTGAGAGCTCGTGACACAGCCTGGGCATTTCACAATGATCAAAACTGGAACCTGTTTACATGTCATGAGACTTATCTTTGGTTTCTCTTTCTGATCCTATTCTCACCGTCCTTGTTTACTTCTGGTCCGCAAATGAGCACTAATAATGCTAAAATGGTTAATTTATTGTACAAGCAAGCGTGCATCACTTTTCTGTAGATGTCATGGCTGGACCCAGTGCAGACGGCTGAGAAGAAGCTTCCATTCTTGTACACATCTGGGTTCCCTGTCCTGAACCGCAGCCTGTTTCCCGGCTTCCATACACCCATGACAAAGAGCACTTACTCGGCTGTTGTGCAGGTAATGTCTCACCAAACGCATGTATCTTCTTATAGGTGTGTTGGCTGGAGCCAGAGCAGACTGCGGGAAAGCTCAAGCCTTATGTTTTTACTCAAGGCCAGGCTGTTCTCAACCGCTCCTTCTTCCCTTGCTTTGATACTCCAGCAGTAAAGAGCAGCTACTCAGCAACAGTTCAGGTGAGGCCATCGGGCCGGGCCTTCTATAGACATAATAAATAAATATATATATATATATATATACATAATCTAATGTTTTGAAGTGGGATTGGATCTTATTAATTGGGAGACAGTTGGATTGCAAAATAAATGTTCTGTATATAACAGATGGTTTGTAGTGAAATAGTAATTATTTTGAATTAGAATTTTTTCATAATCGTAAAGTAATAGTCATTTAAATCATATTTTCAGGACAATTTATTCAAAAGTAGAATTTTACAAAAGATTTCTTCTTCAAAATGTGAATACAATGCAAAACGAAGCAACTCTTTTCAACATTGATGATTTTAAAACATGTTTCTTGATCAGCAGGCGATATAAGATGTTCAGTATTAGCTCAATAATGATTCTATCCAGTTTTTCGTTGCCTATATGAAAAGGCTCAGAGTTTATTTCTTATCATTGCACTTTAAACTGTCTCAGCTTCTTTCTTTGATGCTCTTTACTGCTGTTATCAGGTGCCTGATGGCTTCACAGCAGTTATGAGCGCTAGTAAATGGGAAGAGAGGAAAGCAGATGGCGCTTTCCTGTTCACCATGGAACATCCCATTCCTGCTTACCTGGTAGCTCTGGCAGTCGGGGACCTGCAGTCTGCTGAGGTGGGACCCAGGTAAAAAAATAAAATAAAATCCCTTAAGTAGTCCTATCACAAGGTCTAAAGTCTTTATTGCTATTTTATGTGTTTTAGGTGAAAGATATTTCATGCACATTATACAGTAGTCAACATTTGAAGTGGATCGTAAAAGTTCATCAAGAATAGATATTGTTTTTGATTTTAGGACTACTTTGATGATCCACTTTGAATGTTGACTACTGTATACCATGGACCACAAGACCACATGGACAATTTTTAATTTTAGAGCGATACGTCACTTGAAAGCTGAATAAATAAGCTTTGATGTTTGTTAGGACTTGACAATATTCTGCAATATGTATAGTAATTAATTTTAATTGCATTTCAGGACACGTGTCTGGACCGAGCCTTGCTTACTGCAGGCAGCCAAGCAGGAGTATGATAATGTGATTGAAAAATTCCTGTCTGTGGGAGAAAAACTGTTTGGACCCTATGTTTGGGGAAGGTGGGATGTGCTTATTTGAACAGCTTATTAAATTTGATGGATCTGACTTTATATAAGCCGATTTTATTCAGTAGTGGTTATATTACTCCGGTCACACGCTTTGATTTGTTTAGATATGACGTGCTGTTCATGCCTCCATCATTCCCTTTCGGTGGGATGGAGAACCCCTGCCTGACCTTTGTAACTCCCTGTTTGCTGGCCGGCGATCGTTCACTCGCTGACGTCATTGTACATGAGATCTGCCACAGCTGGTTCGGAAACCTCGTCACAAACGCCACCTGGGGTGATTTCTGGCTGAATGAGGGCTTCACCATGTATGCTCAGCGCAGGATTTGCAGGGAGCTGTATGGTATGCTATACATTATTCGGCCCTTCATTTAAGTATTTTACTAATACAAAAAAACTCAATAAAAAGTACCATTTGAATCTCAGGAGAGGCTTATACGTGTCTGGAGGCAGCGACCGGTAGAGCTCTTCTCCGTCAGCACATGGACAACACTGGAGAGGACCATCCTCTCAATAAACTACGGGTTAAGATCGAACCAGGTAGGCCACTTTTTTTAATTAGACATTGTGGGCAGAAGAAAGATGGCGGTCTTACATAAGTTGGTTATTTTTATTGCAGAATTAGTTGTAACAGCTTCTGCCCGTTCTTTGCAGGTGTTGATCCTGATGATACCTATAATGAAACGCCCTATGAGAAAGGTTTCTGCTTTGTGTCCTACCTAGCCCACCTCACAGGAGATCAGTCCCGCTTCGACTCGTTCCTCAAGGTTGCTCGAACAATGAGTTTGCAGAAACTCTTAAATTTAATATTATTATTTTAATTAATATTAATATTATTTGAAAATATATGTATTAATATATATTAAGACTCGGTAAGGCAGCATTTGTTTGATTAAAATGCAGTAAAACAAAAAACATTGTGAAATAATTTTACTACTGGAAGTACAATAATATTGTAATATAATAATTTATTACATTTTTAAATGAAATGTGTCCTTTTAATGGCAAAACATTTTCAGAAGCCATTACTCCAATCCTATGTGCAGTGTTATTTTAGAATAACATATTTATATTCGGTTTTCATTGAAATTTTAGTTAAATACATAGCCGTTTGTTATTATTATTTTTTATTTAAAAAAAAAAAAAAAAAAATATATATATATATATATATATGTATACATAAAAAAAATATATATGTATTTATAAATATAATTTATATATATTTATTTTTTGTGTGTATGTGTGTGTGTGTGTGTGTTTGTGTTTTTTAGTTAAAAAAAAATCTTACTCCAAAACTTTTAATGACAAAATAAAGGAAAATCTGTAAACAAATATAATTTAAAAAGCACTTTTACCTACATCTCTTTAAGGCTTATGTGGACCGGTTCAAGTTCAGAAGTTTGTTGGCAGAAGATGCGTTGGAGTTTTACCTGGAGTATTTCCCAGACCTGAAAGAGAAGAATGTCCATAAAATTGAGGGTGTGGAAAAAGACCATTAGTAGACTGTTTTCTTTATTAAAATCACAAACAGACTGCCTTTTGTCATCAGCTTTGTCTTTTCTGGGTTGCATTGTTAGGTCTGGATTTTGACAGCTGGCTCAATGTTTCTGGTTGGCCTCCATATGTTCCCGACCTCTCTGCTGGTCAGGAGCTGATGAAGCCAGCAGAGAAGTTAGCTGAAATGTGGGTTAATCCTAACCCAGACTTGGAATCTATCTGCAAAACTGATATAAAACCATGGAAGACATACCAAACTGTCTACTTCTTGGACAAGATCCTTGAGAAGTCACCACTTCCAGATGGTGCAAATAACCCCTTGTGTTTATGGTTCATTTGTTTTGGGTTTAAGTAGATTCTAAAGTAAATTTCCCCATATTGACAGGTCACATAAACAAGCTGGAGGAGTGCTACTCGCATGTTATTGACTCCAACAATGCCGAGCTGAAATTGCGATGGGCCCAGATTGTTGCAAAGAACCAGCATCAACCAGGATTCCAGCATATTCGCAATTTCCTCACAAGCCAGGTCAGTTACTACATATTTATTTATAATTCGTTCAGCTCTTTGGGCTAATGATTAGATCTTTTGTATAGAATAAACATCAGTTTAACTTGCTTTAAAAGATTTTCACGTTTGGCTTTCAGGGGAAACAGAAGTACACGTTACCGGTTTATCGGGCACTTTGGAGTGGATCAGAAGAAACCAAGACTCTGGCAATGGACGTTTTCTCAGCCACATCACAACAGCTTCACTTCAATGTCCGCAATTACGTCAAAAAGATAATAGCTTGAGCATGAATGAAATGGGGAAACTAAGGGAAACAATTGCATTGTATGAAATGATCAGGTTTATAAAGCACCTGGGTATTTTAAAATCACGGGGCTTTGAATAATGACTTAATATGTATTAATTATTCAGGAAATTTAATTCTACTTTTTTGAATTTTGAAATATATTTGTGTTTTTAATAAATAAAATATTTTCTGGGTGTTTAATTGTTAATTGTTAATTTTTTATTTTAAAATATATTGAATTTTTTTATATATGAAGAGTTTATTTCCAAAAACAGATAACTCACAAAATCATGTTTTCTATGTTATCATGTTTTTATTGTGTTAGCTGTTTTTTAGTTGCTTCTGCATTTGTAAATTAACTCTTTAATTGCATTTGTAAGCAAAAGAAAAAATCAGAGGACATTTATTATTTGTACTTTAATTTTAAACATTTAATTTTAAATACATTTTAAGAAATCAATCAATTAACTCGGTTTTAGTTTATTTTATTAAGGGACCGTTTACCGAACTAGTCCTAGTCCTAGTCCTATATTAAAATAAATGTTAAATGTTAAATGTTAAAATAAAAGAGCTGTCTAAACTGGAAAAAGCTTGCACAGATATATGTTAAAGTACATCATTGCCATTGTTTGATCTTAAAAGGCTCACAGGTAATGCATTTTGTAAGACATGTTTCTAAAAAGTCTTAAATGTCCTAAATTTAGCAAAGGTCTAGTCCTGGCTTAATCTAATTCCTATCCGAGAAACCGGCCCCTAATGATTGACAACAGGAAATTTAAGGACTTTTATTTTGACCTAGTTTTTGGGTTTCTGGGTTTCACTTCGTCATCCAGACGCTGACCACAGACATTAGATAGCGTTGCAGTGCGGATGGGATGACGCAGAACGGAATGCGCTGTTCAAATCGTTCTATTATGCGCAATAACTGCGCAGCGTCATTTGCCTCCAACACAGAGCCCTCAGTCTGCATGTTCATGGGTGTGTCGACTAATGTTTAGTCTGAAGATCCTTTCTGACTGAAGCTCCTCGCAGACGCACATCAGCCGTCATGAGTTACGTGATGGTAAGTCATAAAGCTTTAAAGTAGTACACTAAACTTTATTTAAAGCAGTTGGCTTTAATTCAGAGGAAATGCTGCTCTGGCATGCCACCAGGTTTGCTTAACATAGCATTGCTCATCAGTTTATCAGCACACATTATTGACTAACGTTAGTCATGTCATTAACTCAAGACAAGATGTTCAGTTGTTTAGTATTAAGACAGTTTTGTCCTTTAGAAAAATAGCTCAGCAGACAGTTCTTGAAATGAGATACCAAATCAGAAACGTCAGAGTTTATTATTAGAAATAACAGTTACAGCTGATTCAATCAGGCTTTTAACTTTATGCGAAGAAATATCTCACTGGAATATTGCAAGCATGTTTATCATTTATTCATAATTGATAATTTCCTATTTAAAGTGGCGTGTTCCTGTTCATTAATCTGTATTTCAGTCCACTACAGCTGCAGTGACTGTTGGAGTCGTGCTGGTCTCAACAGCAGGTCTGCTGGGTTATTATTACTTTAACAGGAAAAGGAAACCACAGATTACCCTTATTGATCCCTCTGAAAAATACAAATTGAGACTAATAGACAAAGAGGTATTTGCCCTGTCTATTTATTTCCATGTGCTTAAATTTATATTTGTGATAATGACAAGATGCTGACAAAAAAAGGCATTTTTCTTCTTTACTACAGATCATAAGCCACGATACCCGCAGGTTTCGGTTCGTCCTGCCCAGCCCAGAGCATGTTTTGGGTTTACCTGTAGGTAAGTAGTATTTGCGGACTGGGTGGTGGGTCGACGGTTTCTCTAGTGCTAATACAAAGGTTGCAGGGCTTGGTCTGAAGCATGCTGAAATCCCACACCTGTCCTATCGTGTAGACTGCTTTGGATCAGAACTGTGTGCTGAATGATAAATGAGCTTAGGGTTTGAAAAGCAGCTTGTTTAAACATGCATTAGACATTCGGATACTGGCCCTGCATAGACAGCAATGCAAGTAGTCCAAGTGACAGTGGTTCAAACGTAATTTTAGGAAGCTGCGTGAATACTTTTTGTTCACAAGGAACATTTGTTTTTTTGCGCACGCGAAGTATTCTTGTTGCTTTAGTTGTATAGCTGTCTATGCAGGGTCACAAAGCTATATCAGAAATTGTGTTAAAGGTTTTATGCTTATTTCCTGATATCAATGCAAAGGAAGTGTAACAAAAACAAATAAATATTAAGTATATACAAATCTGTATTGGAACTAAAAGTTTAGTTTTTTTTTTTATAATTAAAGAAAATGTCAGGTTTATTTATAATGTTTCAATAGATTTCTGTTTTAAATAAATGGTTAAATATATATATATCAAGCAGTATGTATTCAGTGAACATTATGAAATGCTTCTTCAGCAGCAAATCAGCATATTACAAAAATTTCCAAAACTTATGCATATTTGAGCATAATTGAACAATATTATTATTCAATCTGTATTGTCACACAAAAGACCACTAAAAAGATCTACATAAAACAAAAACATTGTGCAATAGCCTAATATTTTACAGTTTTTACTGTATTTTTATCACATAAATATAGCCTCGGTGAGCATAACTAATTATAAATGTATATGCATTTATTAATTTTTATTAATTATAATTGCAATAATAATTATTATTATTTTACCTTTACCTTTTTGCATAACGTGCACTAAACATATTGACAGAACAAGTGATGTATCAGACCAGATGCGTCTCCGCTTGTGATGGGATCACGTGATACGGATGTTCATACCTGGTGTAAACAAGTACTTGATGTATAGACTGGGGTGTGTATCTAATTATATTAACAGTAAAGTGCTCTTTGTCTTTCTTTCTCAAGGCAAGCATGTTTATCTCTCTGCCAGGATTGATGGTAATTTGATTGTGCGTCCTTACACACCAGTGTCCAGCGACGATGACAAAGGATTCGTTGACCTCGTTGTGAAGGTTCAGATTCTCTATATTTCTAGTAAAAGCTCCTGGGGTTTGAAATGCTAGAGTCATCAGTTGACATGTTTCTTTCTACAGATTTATTTTAAGAATGTGCACCCGAAATTCCCAGAAGGGGGAAAGATGTCCCAGTACTTGGAGAGTTTGAGGATCGGAGATGTGATTGACTTCAGAGGACCAGGAGGTTTGCTGGAGTACAAGGGGCAAGGTCTGACTCGGCACGTTTACTATCAATATTTGAGCTGAATTTAGGTGGATGCGTTTACACAGTGGTCACACCTTACACCTACATCTCCTCCCAACAGGTTGCTTTGCTATACAGGCCGATAAGAAGGCCCCTGCTGAGACTAAGACTGCCAAAACGTTGGGTCTTATATCTGGAGGAACAGGTAGAGCGTCTCTCTCATTGTTCTTAGTTAAAATGAAGCTGTATGATCACTGAAATTATTTGTCCTCCTCCTCCCTTTGAAGGCATTACGCCAATGTTGCAGCTGATTCGTGACATTGTCAAAAACCAAAGTGACACAACGACGTGCAGTCTGCTGTTTGCTAACCAGGTTGGTGTTTCATTAGAGAAGGGGTTGTTGCAAATGTATTAATGATAGACTTTTTGTTTGTAGATGTGTGTATTGTCCCTTTTTTAGTTTTGGTTTTTGTTTTGCTCTCACCTTTCGTCTGCCTTCCAGACTGAGAAGGACATTCTGCTGAAGGATGAACTGGAGGAGATTCAGGCAAGGCATCCGGATCGCTTCAAACTCTGGTTCACAGTAGACAGAGCTCCTGCAGGTATAGGACTTCCTACCTAACCTGCAAGATGGTAAAGCTTGTTATACACTATCTGTGTTTCAGGAAAATCTCGTATGCTCACAAAGGCTGCATTTATTTGATCATTAATACCGTAAAAACTGTGATATTAGGAAACATTATTACAATTTAGAATTACTGTTCTATTTATACTTTAAAATGTAGATAGCTAAGTTGAATTTTCTGCAGCCATTACTTCAGGTGTCAGTGGCACACGTTCCTTCAGAAATCATTCTAATTATCCTGATTGGCTGCTTAAGAAAATTTCTTTATTGTTATCAGTGTTGAAAACGGTTCTGCTGCTTTGTTTTTGTAGAAAGGTTTTTTTTAATCAATTTAATGAATCCTTTCTGAGTAAAAGTATTCAAAAAGTAAATATTAATCCCAGCATTGTTGGTCATTGACATTTTTTATATACAATTTAAAAATACATTTAAAATTGTAATTCATACGTACAATGACTTGATTTTTTAAATTTTAGTTTTTAAAAATATTTAAAAAATGTATTTGGTTCATAAAGTCAAAAATGTCTTTGAAACAACTGTCCTGATGAAATAAAATATCAGTTAATTTGACCTTTCATATGATAAGGTAAGGTTAGTTGATCTCTGAGGTGCCCGATCCTGCTCCTGGTGATCGACTGTCCTGCAAAGTTCAGAAATCCTCTGGTTTATTTTTTATAAATTATAATTTTATAATTATATTTATTAAATGTATATTAATTGTGGAAAAAATAATTTGCATTAATATATTTTTAAACAATAACAATGCACACATGCAAATCTTGCAATTTAAGGCACATTAATTTTTTTTGAATTTTTGGAAGTATTTAAATTATATAAAAAGGAAACCAACATAAAAACATTACATTTCTAAGAACTTTGGGACATGTTTTAAACTATTTATTTATTTATTTATTTTATTTTAAACATATATGCTTTTCTTTGACATTTACATGCATTGACATTTTTTGCAGACTGGGAGTACAGTCAGGGCTTCATCAGTGCTGAGATGATTCAGGAGCACCTGCCTCCACCCAGTGATGACTCTATGATCCTCATGTGCGGTCCACCACCCATGATCCAGTTTGCCTGTAATCCCAACCTGGACAAACTGGGCTACCGGCAGAGCCAACGCTTCGTATATTAGATTGCTCTCAATGCTCAGGGCCCAGTCACAAATGACTCCAAAGATACTAAGTTGTGTACAATCATATTTAAACAAATATGGCAAATCTAATCATATATACAGCAAATATCTATTTTATGGACAGTATATAATAAATATTAAATGCTTAAGTGCTAGTCTGTCCAGAGGTAATTGGTTCTTCATATTAAAAGCCTATCATTCTATGATATGATACAGAGACTGTCTACTGTATCCTCAAGCTTTATGTTGACAATTGTGGCTTGATTTGCCCAAAAGCTGCTGATACTCCAAAAAAAAAAAAAAAACTAATTTAATGCACTTAAAAAAGCACCAGTGTTAAACACCTGCTTGTTTATCTTAATGCTAAATATTATTATACATGTGCTTGTGAGACGTGATTGGCGTTCACGTTTAATGTTCATGATATGAGATGCATTCACTTGAGTATTTTTATATGCATGCTGCACTACACAGGTTTATCTGTTATGTTAACAATTTTGAATTTAAAACGCAATGCAGTTGTTTTATATGAAATGCACTAAAGCAAAAGCAACTAAGAAATGCTTATTAAATTGTTTTCACCTGCATCATTTTGTTTTTAATTCTTTTTTCCTCTGTAATACATGATGATCATTTGCATTCACCGAGATTATAAAGACTGGCTAGGATGTGGATTGGGGATTATAGGAGATTGTAAACTAAGGCCAGCTGGTTTAGCACAAAATACTCCATCTTGAAAGACTGATAGTAGGATTTGTATCTCCATAAAGCTTGCCAGCACGTGCTAGATAAATGTGACCAGTACACAAACAAACACGCAGCGCTATGGTAAAGCGCTTCTGGATTTTCTGTGCAGCCCTCAGATGGATGTACAACCGCCACAGTCTGGTCTTTTACAATAAAATAAATCACCTGCTGCTGGAGATTACTGCTCTAAATTTGGAAACCTTCACAAGAACCATCAAATAAATGGGTTAGCGCCCCTAAAGAGCGCGGTGGGGGCTTTCCCAAATCCAACTCCGCCTTTTTCCAGCAGGCGGCGCCACCGCGGCGTCATTTCAAAGACAACAGCGAGCCAGTTTGAACTCGCCGTCTGACATACAGCAGCTTTCATCTCGTTTTTTCTCCATCCTGCTGCTGTTTGGTGGCCATCCGGAAGAGATCCTTTTTCTTTAACAGCAGATCCGGACGTCAGGTAACAATAAAATGCATCATTTAAACGTAAAGGCGTATTTGGGATTCATAATGTTGTTGTAAACGCATCCAGACAGTAGTTTAGCGGTGCGTAGCGGTTTCTGTGTCTCAATGCTAACCTGCTCTAATTACAGCCCCTTTGGCTCTTTAGGGTTTGATGTCGTACATATTAATTAAGCGTTAAGAGACCATTCTGTGACAATCGTGTAGTTGTTGTTATATCATTGTTGCTACGTTATGTATCACGTAAGTGTTGGTAATGACGTGTACCGGTGTTTTGGGTGCTCCTCTCCTAAAATTTAAAGCCCGCTGTTAGCCAGCAGGCTAATTACCGTTAGTCATAGGTATAAGCTGCCGCTTCCTACAGATATAAATGCTAGTTATGACGATTTTTTTTTTTTTTTAATCTACTGAGCTATTTAAACAGTGAATTTAGAACGATATGTGCGTTCGAAAGTTCGATTTGAATTAGTGATGAGGATTTTTGATACGTTTGTTTTGTTTATGGTGGTTACGTTTACGTGTTAAATGTTTATTAAGCCGTCGAAAAGAAGACAACCATTGTAAAACAAACAATTAAGAGTACCCAGAACGTTCTTACATCGTTTAGAAATACATATGTCATATATTTTCACACTTTCACGACTCTTCTGAACGAACAAAATGTCTTACTCGTTCCTGCTTAAAATCAGAGTTTCGATTTAATGGATCTTTTTTTCCATTAGGATACAAAAGCTTTACAGTATAACACCAAAACAACAAGCTACAAGATAAATCATAAATATTACAAACTTTGTACTTTTTTAGAAAATACATATTCTATGTTTATTGCACATTATGCTTATTAAAATTTTCAAGCAGTTTGAGAGCATACAGAGACAGATTTAACTACATTATAAAAGTGTTTTTGCAGGATTTGATTGTTGCATTATTTAAAAACAAATAATTTGAAATAATGTGGGCTGACGAATTCAACAAGAGCAAATCCCATCAATTAACAACCTTGTAGCTCACATTAGGCTTACATTTTAAAGGTTTATACATTATTGTTTAACTCAAATCCTCTGTGTTACTTCGGAAACTTGACGGTTATACTGTGTAAACATTTCAGTGAATGATAAAACTCGGTAGCGAACAAGGACGATTTGAAAAAACACAAATTATATTTGTGCCTATGATATCCAATAAGCTATCACTGTAAACAGCTTTTTCAGGTTTTAATAAATGCAGTCAGTGTGAACTACTTTGCAGCAGTGTGAGCAGAGATAATGCCTAGTTGTTGTTTTATGTTTTTTCTTCCCCAAGACTGAATGCAATTTCATAGCGAGGCAAACATCAGGAGGCAGGTTTAGACCTGCCAGTGTTCAAAGCTCCTGTCAGAGGTAAGCAGGCTCTGTTGTTGTTGTTACGGGTCACTGATGTTGTCATGACTTGACTTTGACTGTGAAGTTTTGTTTTGATTGAATGTATTACTTTTGGCCCTCAGTGAACTGAAGTGGAGGCTTCAGAGGTCTGAGACGGGTCACAGGGCAGTCTTCTGATGTCAGGCCAAATCAGGTCTGCCAGTCATGCGGACTGCCAGGTCACAGAGGAATGCCACGTTTCGGCTGACGTGGAGCTGATGGAGCTGGGTCCCCTGCTGGACGAAAACGGCCCCATAGGAGCCAAAGGAGTCCAGTCAGAGGCAAGCCACGTAATTATTAATCCGAATACATTGCAGAGTCTTTCATATCCAGTGCCAGCAGTGTTGCAAGCTCCTTTTTGAGCTCTGATTGTGACCACAGGGAGCAAACGGTCTCGCTGATGATGAAGAGGAAGATGAAGAAGTTGGAGAAGTTCTGACGCTCCCACTGCAGGCTCACCATGCAATGGAGAAGATGGAGGAGTTTGTGCACAAGGTGCGATCGCCATGCATGACCGCTTTAAAGTTTAAACCGAAATCAAATAATAATTCATGCTGGATTTCTGTTGTGCAGGTCTGGGAGGGCCGCTGGAGGGTCATTCCCTTTCACGTCCTCCCAGAGTGGCTAAAAGACAATGACTACCTCCTGCACGGTCATCGCCCTCCCATGCCCTCGTTCCGTGCCTGCTTTGGGAGTATTTTCAGGATCCACACAGAAACCGGGAATATCTGGACTCATTTGTTGGGTAAGATTAGGGTTACGGTGTCCAGCCGTCACAGAGAATAGTGGCTATTGTGCACCTCATGCATATATTTAGTGCATTATGTATGCGGCAGATCAATTACAAGAACAAACACCACTCTCATTTTGAGAGCATGTGGGATCAGGAGGAACCTTTTACTTGTGCAGAAATACAATAGCTATTTTATATTAACAAATGAAAAGGAATTTTGGCATTAAGATTTCGAGATAATTATAGAAAATAACATCAATATATAATGGGGTAAGTGACTAAGGCCCGATCCCAACTCTATTTTCTACCCCCCTTGAAATGAAGTGGAAAGGGGAAGGGTTAAAAATTTTCCTCTAAGAAATGGGACACCACTACTACACTGTTATACGTCATCATTCATTGTCAGTAGCTCCTAACGTTACGTCAGAGGACATGTACACACACGGCTGTAAGCAAAACTAAACAATTCGTCACCACATGCAGTCAAGTCAATGACATACAAATATATCTCCTAATATTGTGCAATCAGTGCTATCTGCTATCAAACTTTAGCGATTTTTTTGCGAACGTTTCTTTACAGAACATCACCATAAACACAAGACTAATGGTAATATACATATAATGAAAATTTGCCATAAAAATCTTTTTTAATCCTTTTTTCCTTTAAAGTTTAATTAAAAAATGAAAGTTATGTATCTTAAATGCATTCTTATGTTTTAAATAAATTAAATGTCCAGTCAAAAAATAAAATAAGCATTACATTGACACAGTTCTTTTTTATTTTTTTTTTCCCACAGGGTTAATCTTATTCTTGTGCCTGGGCACACTTACCATGCTAAGGCCCAATATGTACTTCATGGCCCCATTGCAAGAGAAGGTGGTGTTCGGGATGTTCTTCTTGGGTGCAGTGCTGTGCCTCAGCTTCTCCTGGCTTTTTCACACTGTCTACTGCCATTCTGAGAAAGTCTCTCGCACTTTCTCCAAGTAAGTTTATCGTGGTGTTATTAAATGTTTTATTTCAAGTGATCTTAAGTGACTTTAATCTCCCCGTTTCTCGTGTTCTCTCTCTTTCAGACTAGACTACTCTGGCATTGCTTTGCTGATCATGGGCTCTTTTGTACCCTGGCTTTACTACTCCTTCTACTGCTCTCCTCAGCCGCGTCTCATCTACCTCACAATTGTCTGTGTGTTGGGCATTGCAGCTATAATCGTTGCCCAGTGGGACCGCTTCTCCACTCCCCGTCACAGACCCACCAGAGCAGGTGGGCAGTCACTTATTTGCCCCAATGGTGGCAGTTTGATTCAGTTTAGTCCAATCTTTAATGCTAAAAATATGTATTCTCAAGTGATGCAATGAAAATTTATGGGAAAAAAGAAATCTCATCAATTTGTTTATAAATGTAAATTTAGCCATTTGGTTTTTAATGTTGTATCATCTTTTTAAAAATCTTTGTAAAACATTTTTTGATTTTCGTAATTTTTTTTTAAGTCTACCAGAAGTGGAATGGGTTGGGGTTTAGATTTGTACAGTTGCTTTTTGTTTTATATTACTGTTATAAAATAATATGAAAAATTATAATAAATGAATAAATAAAAGTATTAAAAATAATTTAAAATCAACAAAATTTATAATAGTGCAAGACAACAGTGCATTAATTCAAAGTTTATTTTAGGAGTTTTCATGGGTCTTGGACTGAGCGGCATTGTCCCCACCATGCATTTCACCATCGAGGAGGGTTTCGTCAAGGCCACTACTGTTGGACAGATGGGCTGGTTCTATTTAATGGGTGCCATGTACATCACAGGTGCTGGGCTGTATGCTGCACGAATCCCAGAGCGCTATTTCCCAGGCAAATGTGATATTTGGGTAGGATAATGTGTTTTTGCTTTGTCAAGAAATTAATTCCTTAATCTTGTTCCTAAACAGTGCTTTGCACGTGTTTTACTCACTTGCTTTTGCTCTCTTCTTAGTTTCACTCACACCAGATATTCCATGTGTTGGTGGTGGCAGCGGCCTTTATTCATTTCTATGGCGTGTCCAACCTGCAGGAGTTCCGCTATGGCCTTGAGGGAGGCTGCACTGATGACACTCTCCTCTGAGAGCTCTACAAACACATCACGTTTCAATAGGATTTTTAGTGCGCACATTTCTTTTTTACCTAGATTGTTTTGACTTTTTTTCCTGTTACAAAGAGTCCATGACTTTTCATTTAATGATAGTATTTGTGTGGTTAAAGGGCGCTATAGGCTGTACAAGTTTCTGATAGCTGGAACATGATGACCCTTGTTATCATCAACTTTCATTTGAGCACAATCTTTTAGGGTTGGACGTGTTTCTTTTGTAGTGAAAAGCACTTTCATTGAGCTGTAGAGTTGCCCCCTCATAATATAATGCATCTAGGTTTTGCTTATTGTAAACAAACAATTCTTGACATCATTTGATGTGCACCCAAAGTATTGCCCAAACTTTGATGAATAAAGCAATGTGTTTGACTGGAAACTGCACAAAGGGCAAATGAGGGTCTGAGGGGTTTTGGTAGAGTCTACCTGCTTTAAACACTCACAATTTTTAACCTTTACTTCTAGGTCAAATAAAAACATACAGGTCAACTGTTGCACCTTACAGCACAGCTATCAAATATCATTGTTATTAAAGGCTCTGCATGGATACATCTGTGCAGTCTGTAAAGTATAAACTTTCCTGTAAAGTATAAGAATATTCCTGTGCCTTAGGCCACTGGAAATAGGTTTAACATAGATGGGCCAAAACTACAGTGTAGTAAATTTCATTAGTTTCAAGCATAGGTAACTTACTTAAACGAGCAATCCAATCACATTATTAAAAAGATAACATAAATTAAAAAGTTTGACCTTTATTGATGAACTTTCTCAAACTGCTGTTTGTAAAAAAGTAGTGTTTGATCCTTTTTAACTACATAAGCTAATTGTGTGGCTTTACCACAGAGATTAACTATCCATATATTCATGTGTTATGTGTAGCGGTGGTAAGTCATTTACATTTAACTGAAATGTGAATGTTTAAATAAATATTTATGGATCATACATTGTGTTTCTTTTATTTGGTGGATTTATATGACGAAGATTATTAATTGTTCACGATACAAGGAAGATTTTAATATGTTCGCAGTCGAATCCCTAGAAGTATTGTATTTTTTATTATATATTTGCAAAAAAAAAAGAAAAAATACAGAGGATTGCTAATTGTATCTAAATAGATAATCTAATATACGCAGTAATCCATGTGTGATATATTTTCCGGACATTGTCAACACAACGCATAAAAATGGAGTCTGTGTTGTTCTAAGCGGAACCTAAACGTTGTATCTTGTATTCAACCGGTCTGTTTTAGAGGTTGTGCAAAAATTAGCAATAGCCGACAGTAGTCCGCTAGTATTTTCTAACTAGTGTCTATTATTGTTTTTATAGCTAAGTTGCCATATTTGTACTAAACATTTCTAAGACTATATTAGGTGAATACATCTGTCGTATACCAGATTAGTTTTCCTCATGACTCAGAGGCAAGTATTCTTCCCAACTTGTTACTTGTTTAGCCAGGTAGCTAACGTTATTTATATTAATACCATAATAGATCTATTGACAGACCGATTTTTGTAAGTAATGTATGTTAAAATCTAATTGACTGATTTTATTTTCAGTTTAAACAAAGTTGCATACTAACATGGATGACAGCAAACAGACCTCCTCTCCCGAGGGATCTATAGACCCCTCTCTCGTGTCAGAAGATGGTAAAAATGTGAAAGCAGTGTTGTGCCAGAGATGTGGCTCCAAAGTGCTCTGCCCAGGCATGGCACTGTTTGCAGAAAAAGAGGTAACACATTTTAAATATAGTTCTGGTTAAGGTGTTACATCGCATAATAATTAAATATGATTTAAGTAAATAATTATAGTCTTTATAGAATTATAGTCTGCTTGTTCGACTGACTTGTAATTTAAAACATTATCTAATATATAATAATGATGAGAATGTTATTTTAAGACTGTTCTGTCCTCTGTTGTCCACGCAAAACCCTTTCCCATTTCCCAGCTGTTTCTGCCTGCAATGAAAAAGAAAACCTCCATTGGTCAGTCTGACGGGACGTTGGAAGGGGACACATTGACTGCTCACTGGCTGGTTGACGACATGTACACATTTGAGAATGTGGGCTTTACAAAAGATGTAGGCAAAGTGAAGTATCTTATTTGTGCCGATTGTGAGATCGGACCCATTGGTTGGCATTGCCTGGATGACAAGAAAAGCTTCTATGTGGCGTTGGACAGGGTGAACCACGAATAGAGCATGTGCTGAAGTCACTGTTATAAAAAATTCTATGGCATTCGATTACATGACACAAATGGCTTTCATATTTTGTTCTTTTGGTAAAGTTCAGATAAATGTGGTTGGTTTTTGTATTATGTTTTTTTTATTGTGACATTTTCATTCTCACCAAACTGTATGCTTACTACTGCACCTGTCTGTCTGCCAAAAAGAAAGGGACGTTTTAAACATTCTTTAACACAAGTTCCTCCACCATTCTTATCTCTCCATAAGAAAGCTAGAGTATGATAAAACTCATGTGAAGTCATTTTTGTGTGTGAAAAGATTTAGAAAGTCGGCCCTTGTCAAATAACATTCATCCTTGATCATTCCATCATTTCAGCAGACACTTGCAATACAAGCTGAAACTAAATGAAATAAAACTCTAAATTGTTCGGAGTTTTTTTTGTAGAAAATTGTCTTGTGTTTGTGTATATACCGTCAAACAAAATTCACACAGACACTATCAACATTTCAAAATATAACACGATTTTAGAATTAAACTATGAACAAATTTATCTTTATGTCAAATAACTTTGTAGTGTAAAAGGTTGCATTAGCAATTACCGAAAAAAATAATAAAGCATTGTCAGGGCAAAGTATCTGAATAATTTGTGATCCAACATGAATAGCTATTTTACTGGCAGTCTACTTTATGGTGTTTTTTGTTTTAATATAAAATGTCAGTTTACTTTACTTTGCCATCCTCTTTTATAAAAATAAACTACAGTGTCCTGCACCCAAAAGTAAAAAATGATATCTGGTGTCTGAAATCTTTTTTATTTGACTGCATAACATTTCATGCACATCATTTTTAAACTATGTTTATATTTGAACAATAAATATATATTTGTATATAGATAAATATTATACATACACACTTAAAATTGATTGTATATGTGTGTATGTATAAATAGTCAACATTTAAAGTGGATCAAATATATAGAGCTTGATCATTTTCATACATATAACTATTTGAAATAGAACTTATTTGAAAAAAAAAAACAATAATACACACACACACACACACACATATATATATATCTAAACACCCCGACTGGATGTGCTGCTGTGAACAAGAATATTAATGAACAAAGTGATTAGGGGAAAATAAACCATGAAACACGGAAGTCAAATTGACAATAATAATTTCAAAAAACAAAATCCTTAAACTATTGTCGGTAGCAGGTCAGGCTACTGCTGCCACACCTCAGTCTGCCTCGGAGGAATAGAGCTGTGGCTGTTTCCTACAATAGGCGGATCAGGGAACCGGGGATATTTGTCCTGTGTTATAGGGGGCGACAGCTTCCGAGTTGACGTGTGGTACGTGCTCATAGATATTGCGCGCATGGAATACTACGGTGGATGTTAATGGACCTTTTGCACAAAGATATGTAAAGACAGAAGTCCAGCGCAACGCCAGCACGGTGAGATACTTTCTGTCTTGGCACAGTGTTTCATTTTTCCACTGAAGGATCCTGCATTCCGAAATCGGGTCATGTGACGCTGCAAATGCCCACGGATTACATTGTCAAATGGTTTTTGATGTGCTATTTGCACGATGTCACTCCACTTCAGGGGTTAATCGTGAATTTAAATGTCAGTCGGGTGGAGAGTCACTAAATTCATCGTCCCTGGACAACATCTGTTACTTCCGAGTGGGTAACTTGAAAGAGTCCATTTAAAGAAGTAATCCCGGTTACAATGAAGCTGTGGCATATCATTCCGCGCAAGTCACTTCTCTAATTCAATGGCAGCCTACTTCTGCCTTTTTTAAAACACTTCAGTGGAGACGTTAAAACACAAATGCACGAATGTTTTTGACAGGATTCCCTTATATACAAGCTTTGTTTTTGAACACAGGTTTTTTGAGAGTACTGCCTGTTACTTAAAATGTTTACCCTTTTGCGGAGAAATAGAGATAAGAAAAAAGCAAACACGCTTGATAATAACAATTTGGGTGACTTTTATAAACAGCTTCGTGTGTCGAAGAGTTGAAATATAATTCTATATTTTGTTTGTTATAATATAGTTAATTGAAGTAACATTTATTTAATCCTTTGTTGTATCATCCTGATCATTGCTGACCATTACAAAACCAAAAGCTTTGTTATTATTGATCGTTACATAAGTGTTGTGATATTGAATAATGCGTATTTTCCAGTTGCCATACCTTATGGAAAAATAAAGTGTGCATTTTGCATTTAAATAAAAACAACTTTAAAAAAAAATCTACATTGGCGACAAAGTCGGATGGAGAAAGAAAATCAAGCGTCTCTACTTTTGAAAGCGGAAGACTACTAAGCACTGTAACGTCTGCACACCGCCTGTGTGTACGTTTCCCAAAGTGGATGAGGATGTTAATTGTCGGAGTTCAGGTGTAATCATTCTTTAATATGGCATCTTTTCGAGACTAATTAAAACATTTACTTCAACTTCAAACAGTTTACTGCAGTTTCTACATGTCATCATTTGGATCAAGTTCCCCAGAATGACCCATCCACGACCCAACGAGTTTATTCCACCACCGGAGTGCCCTGTCTTTGAGCCCAGTTGGGAGGAATTTGCCGACCCTTTTGGGTTCATCAACAAAATACGTCCAATTGCAGAAAACACTGGTATCTGCAAGATCCGACCACCCCCGGTAAGTTTCTTCGACATATATCAGAGCTGTCAGATGCACGCCCGTGCGCGGTCGTCTTTTTTAGTCGCAGATCGCAGATCCCGAAACACTTTTTCTGAAGACAGGTTTTTTCAACATGGCGGATTGCGGCTCCAGCCATTGCGAACGTTCGTAACGGCGTGTGCGCGTGTGTGCGCAGCTACTAGCTATGCGTGAATGCTTGCGTGTGGTTTACTCCAATAGCGACCACAATAACATCATTTTTTTTTCTCAAGAGAGTTTTATCGTACTCTTGCTTTCCTTTTGAGTACCACGACAGTTTTTTGTGGATAATTTTAATAAACGTTTGCTTGATGGAAAATGTTGGTGGACAGAATGTAGTGATTGTTATTGTCTTCCAAAATCAATGTTGGCTAGAATGCATCCACCCGAACAAGAGCAATCCTCGATAGTGAATTTCAAAGTATTATATAACTTTATTTTGCATTTTAGTTTGGAACATTTTGCGAATAATCTAGACTTTTTGAACACTGGACATTGTCCTAACCATGCAACTTCCTACTTATACCTTTAACGTAAAACCATTTGCTTTTAAATATACAATTTTATTTGGTTATCTCAGTTTACAATATGGCCTTAAAGTGTCTGTATATGATTCAAAAGCGGACCAAATGCGTTTTTACTGTTTATTCGGTGCTACGGAAAGACTGTTTTGATTAACAATGACCACTTTTGTTAGCATATAACGTAAAACCGCTGCATTTGTCAACATATTTCTGTCGTTTATCAAATACTTAAAGGTTTAAGTGCATACTGAAACAAACGTAAAATATTGCTGAAGTTTGAGGTGGCGTAATTGGTCTCCGCCGTTGTCCTCCATGTTGTGCGAGTTGTTGTGTATTTGCATTTGGCCACTGAAACTGAAATTTGATGTAAATAACGCAAGTGAGAAGTGAAATTTGTGTTTTTAGAAATTCGCGTTTTAAACGTTTGCACAGATGTTGTATTAGCTATGCGTATTTTTGCGTTTGTCTTGTTATTCACAATTGTTAACACCCTAAAACGGCCTCAGTGGAAAGATAAAGAAATGTATTGTAGTCTTCCGTACTCATATTATCCTGTAATGCGAATATGATTGTATGGCTAATGTGTACCATTACTTAAATATATCCAAATATTATTTTAATGGTTTCAGAATCGTGCCAATGGACATCTGGACCAACTTTAATATGTATACTATGAAATGAATACATACCTTATGACATATAGCACAAGTGATATAGTGGAAAACAAATTATGATTTTGTCTTAAGTGTTAAACAGTATTTTTTTATCGTCTTGATGTAGATTAAATGTTATATCACTTATATATTTAATTCATAAACATCATTGTTCAGTGGAAAGATGGCATAATGAAAAACCCAAATGCAGATGTAAGCACAAGTCATTTTCTTCCGTTACAGGACTTTGACTTGTGGCAAATGGTAAGCATAAAAGCTTAACACATTTTTTTTCTTTATATTAGGGTTGGCAGCCACCATTTGCCTGTGATGTGGACAGACTTCATTTCACGCCACGCATTCAGAGACTCAACGAGTTAGAGGTGAGACCTCTATTTGTGTCCTGCTTGTCAGATATTTTGTATTTGCAGATGTTCATGTTGCCTTATTAAACCTAAACCTGCTACCTGCGTGACCTCTTTTTGGTCTGCCACAGGGTTTTTAGTGTCAACTTTAAAGAGGTCAATAACAAAAAGAAAAATCTTTATTGTTGTCACCACTTTTGGTTTCTCAATTTAAATATAAACTCAAGTTTATTTGTTCAAACATGCAGTAAAAACTGTAATATTGTAAAGTTTTCTAAAATTGTATTTATTTCTGTTATAAAACTTCATTTTTAGAAGCCATTACTTTAGTCTTTAGTGTCACATGGTTTTTCAGAAATCATTTTAATGTGCTGATTGTTTTTGTTCAAGAATAATCAATGTTGATATCAATTGAGTTTTCTTCTTCCTTGTTTTGTACTCTTTCAAAAAAAAACATTTTTTAAAGTCTTTAGAAGTCTTCTGTACCATTATAAATGTATTACTGTCACTTTTGATTAATTTAATGCATCTTTGCTGAAAACGTATAAAATCAAACTGATCACAAATATTTGAACATTAGTGTAAATTATAACAGAAAGTCAATTATTTTAAACCTAAAATGCTATGATGCTTTCTCCTTTGCATGCCAGAATGTTTTGAAAGATCAATGACTTTGTTTGATTGTTGTGTTGTATTGTTTAATAGGCCCAGACTAGAGTGAAGCTCAACTTCCTGGACCAGATAGCAAAGTTCTGGGAACTGCAGGGCTGTACATTGAAAATTCCTCATGTTGAGCGCAAAACTCTGGACTTATATGTGCTTTACAAGGTAGGACTGATATTATGTAACCTCTAGTGGCCATGTGCAAATTTTAAAGCTCATTACTTAATGTTTTCTTATTGGCCCTTTTAAAAATGAAATATGGGTGTTAAACACGTTTTTGTTGACCCCCTGTCTTCATCTAGCTGGTCAAAGAGGAGGGAGGCTTTGATGTGGTCTGTAAAGAGCGGAGATGGACCCAGATTGCACTGAAGATGGGCTTTGCTCCCGGCAAAGCAGTTGGCTCTCACCTTCGTGCTCACTATGAGAGAATTCTCTACCCATTTTATTTGTTTCAGGCTGGAGCCAATCTTATGGTGAGGTTGCTAAAGCACTTGTATAACTTCCCCTATTCAGCCTTATGTTGTTGTTTTCCTTCCCTGATCAATTTCTTTGTTGCGGTGCACACATTTTTTGGTTTGTTTATATTGTTTATAAGCAGCTAAGTTTATTTTGACCATATATATATTCAGTGCAGATCAGGTGGCATGCACAGTAGTTTGCATAAATCAGGACAGACAACTAGGAAATGCAGTGAACAAACCTGAGGTTGTGTTCCATGTTTTATAGGGTGTCATTTGTAGTTTGTTTTTACTCTTTATGTAGTGTCTGGTAGGCGGTGCGTCTGTGTTTTGGTGTTCCTGAGGGTTCAGTGGTTAACAGCTTTCTCTGATGTGCATGTTTTTCAGTGGAGTACCCACTGTCCCTTCCCCCCACCCATAAAGGGGTGTGAATTCATTCAATGAGCCCTGAGCTCTAGGCCCACTCGCCTGCTGCTTTTACCCCATGGTTAATACCCTAGGGGTGATCTGCTTTGCCTCTCACTGTTACTGGCTTTCATAATGTCCACCCTGCTGTCATGTGGCTCTATGGTTAATTAAATAAGAGTGAAGCCACATGTGCACACTTACAACAGTGTTACAAATACAGCTATGCAATTGTATTCTTGAAATTTTCATTGCAAGGTTTTTGTTTATGTATGGGCTTGTTACTTGCATGTTGTCAACATTAAATATCTTCCTCCAACAGAACTCTCAGAAGCCAACTTTGACTAATGACACCAAAGACAAGGAGTACAAACCCCACGACCTGCCGCAGCGTCAGTCGGTGCAACCAGTGGAAACCTGCACTATTGCCCGCAGAGCTAAACGAACCAAGGTAAAGAACAGCTACAAAAATCTGATTCATACATGAATTTAGGGCTGGATGATATGGCTAAAATTACATATCATGATAAATATATTTTTTTTAATTTCGGTCTATACGATATAATTCCTATATCGATATAAACACTACATCCTCCTACAACACATACATACATACATACACACATATATATATATCTCAGCATATCAGCATCATAACTCCAGTCTTCAGTGTCACATGATCTTTCAGAAATCATTTGGTAGTGTATGTTTCTTTTCTTTCTAATTTATAAAATTAGAAAGAAAAGAAACATACACTACCAAATGATTTCTGAAAGATCATGTGACACTGAAGACTGGAGTAATGATGCTGAAAATGTAGCTTCAGTCACATGAAATTTTTATTTATTTTTTTTCAGTATCATTACTCCAGTCTTCAGTGTCACATTTAAAACTCCATTCAAGTTGAAAGCAGTTACTTTAAGTAGTATAAATATTTAAAAAAATATGGATCAAATAAATGTAGGCTTGGAAAAACATTAAAATATCTTCTTTTTAGAACTTGACTGGTAGTGTTGGCTGATTGTTCTTATTGGTGAAACAAACGCCACAAATCAATGTATAGAAACACTGGTATATTGAAGTATCAAAAATGTTTAAAAATCATATCACTTGTTATTGAGAAATTATATTTTGATACGTATTTGTATTGAATTATTGTTCAGCCCTACCTGGATTAGGTAATAGTGTTTACTAGATGGTGATATCTTGATTACTGATGTTGCCTGTTTTATAGGGACGCTGTTTTAAATCTGAACCAGGCGAGGTGTGTGAAAACAAACCCAATCTGAGGCGGAGAATGGGCTCATATGTGGCAAAACCAGAACCAGGTACAAAACCATATTATTAATTTTTTTTATTATTTCCTATTTAAAGTTCTTCATGGCACAGTATTAACATCTAACTACTAAACATGCACACAAACATACATTTTGTTAATTTACTTTTCCTTTCTTTCTTTTTTTAACTGTTTTTTTTTGTTTTTGTTTATATCCTAATTCCCTGAATTATTCCGGCTCAGTTTTTGGCATTAAGACAGCCATAGACAATTAAATAAGTACCACTATTCCAAAACATAAAAAGAAGTTCACCAACCCCAAACTATTGGATGGTAGTGTGGCATTTCTAACTTATTTACTTTATAAATTTCTTCCAGTACAAAATTTTCCAGTGCAGATAAAAGAAGAACCTATTGAGCAACCAGTTGAAGGTGAAAAATCAAAGGTGAGGGCTAAGGTCAGAGGACCATTTGATTTTTACACAACAGAAAGTATGCTATGCGTTCTTCTATGGCAATGTTTTGTTTTGTTTCCCCATAGGTGGAGCAGTACATATGCTTGGTATGTGCGGGTGGAGGTGATGAAGACCGACTATTGCTTTGTGATGGGTGTGACGACAGTTATCACACCTTCTGTCTGATCCCACCCCTCCACGATGTCCCCAAAGGTGACTGGAGATGCCCCAAGTGCCTGGCTCAGGTGAGCCACTCCCAAATGTCTGCATTTGCAAATCAATGACTTCCTTGTCCTTGTATTTATATTAAAGCAAAGTTTACATGAGGTCACTAAACAATCAAGTGACAAAGTCATATTCTTAAGAGCTTTTTTTAATAATTAAATTACAGCTACTCCTGTTTGTGTTCTCTGTACCTATGACCTACTGACTGTTCGTACAAGTCATTTGCATGTAGTTTGTAATCATTGGCATCTGTGTTCTTTCTTTAGGAGTGTGGTAAGCCACCTGTGGCATTTGGCTTCGAGCAGGCCTCAAGAGACTACACCCTTCGCACCTTTGGAGATATGGCTGACTCTTTCAAGTCGGATTACTTTAACATGCCCGTTCATGTATGTCTGTTAAACAGCACTTTTGCGAGACACATATGGTTGTATACTATGTGGAACATAAAGTGATCGGCCTTATCGTTTGTCAGATGGTCCCCACAGAGCTGGTAGAGAAGGAGTTTTGGAGGCTGGTTAGCACCATCGAGGAGGATGTCACTGTAGAGTATGGGGCTGATATTGCTTCGAAAGATTTCGGAAGCGGCTTTCCTGTTAAGAACGGCACATTTAAGGTCTCACCAGAGGAGGAGGTACAGAAATGACCTGAAATGCTTTGTTTTTGCCATCTGTATGAAAGCACAAACCTAAATCTTAAGATTACAAATGCAGGTCCTTGAAAAGGTTTCTTTTTGTCTAGGATTATCTGAGAAGTGGCTGGAACCTCAACAACATGCCAGTTTTGGATGCATCTGTGCTGACTCATGTCACAGCGGACATCTGTGGGATGAAGCTCCCATGGCTTTATGTGGGCATGTGCTTCTCCTCCTTCTGCTGGCACATTGAGGACCATTGGAGCTATTCCATCAACTATCTGCACTGGTAATCCACTTGCACTTTCCTGATTAAAAGTAACTAATAGATTGAACCAGCGTACCTGCTCTTCATGTAAGGTGACTTATTAAATGGGTGGTTTGTGCTTCATTTGAACCGCTTCTGAGACAAAAACAATTTATGTTCTGAGGTGGTTGTGTTTTCATTCTCTTTTGTTGTTTTTGATTTGCAGGGGGGAGCCAAAGACGTGGTATGGCGCTCCTGGCTACGCTGCTGAGCAGTTGGAGAATGTGATGAAGAGCCTGGCCCCTGAGCTCTTTGAGTCTCAGCCAGACCTGCTTCACCAGCTGGTCACCATCATGAACCCAAATGTTCTCATGGAGCATGGAGTACCAGTGAGTGAAGTTATGGATTTAAAAAAAACAATAAAACAGTCTTTTTTTATTTTTTATGTGTGTGTGTACTTTCTTCCTCCTTTCTTCCTTTAGATTTATCGTACAAACCAGTGTGCTGGGGAGTTTGTCATTACCTTTCCGAGGGCCTATCACAGTGGTTTCAACCAGGGCTTCAACTTTGCTGAGGCAGTCAACTTCTGCACTGCAGACTGGGTAAAAGGAGTTTAAAGTTGATATTAGGACTGGGGTATAAAACAGTACTGCTATTTTATTTGATAAAATAATAACAAGAGTTTTGATCATAATTACGCCCTAAAAGCAGAACGAAACATTTGAACTATGCAACACGGCCCATTCATGTACTCGGCAAAAAGTGGAAGCAGTAGTACAGAGTAAACTAACGATCATGTAATGACTAAATAGTGCCATGAGATCCAGTGTGAGGTGCTCAAATTCAGCAAAGAACACTAATGACTTTGTGGTTAAAAGTAATAAAGCCAGATGAAACAGTGCTGAGAAACACTCTGCACGTCTATACAGTCAGAAGGCTTTTAAATCTACAAATCACTATAATTTACCATGGATTTACTGTAGTAACATTAAAATGTGGATTGTTCATAGCCTATTGTATTGTTAATGTAGATGTATTAAATGAGTAATGGAATATAATTACAGTGTTTTGTAATGAAGCTGTAGTGTTTATACTGAATGAATTTAGGCTAGGCTACTGTTTCATACAAATACCTAGAAACCATATAGTTCTATTTTTACCTTGATGTTGAGGTGCTATGTGTGTAGTTTAATGATAAATTTATGGAAGACCAGGGGTAAATGTTAGTACAATTCAATAATAATTACATTTACCAATATAAAAATTAGGTTGTTACAATTTTTACAGATGTTACTGTTTTTGATAATGAAAGTACTTTTACATCTGCATCCTAACTCAAGCTAATTCTACTGAAAATGCAGTAGCGTAAATGTAGTAGTTAATATTGCAGCCTGCACTGCAAACTCTGCTGAAGATATGCTGATGATTTGAAACAATATTACCATTAGAACATGCAGAAACTGAGAAACTAATTCTTCTGTTAAGATTTTAAGGAAAAGTGTAAAGACTTCAAAAACAAGAAGTGTTTGTCATGTTTTGACCATAAAGATAAGTCTAAAGAATTCTTTCTACAACTTCTTAACTTAGGAGAAATCTGCCTTTAAACTTCAAAAACTTATCCTTATTGATGATGTTTTTGGCAATATCGCCTATCCCTAGTTGGCATGAAATTAAAATGTACTCTGTTCAATTTGTAATTGTGTTTTATGTGACATAAATGTAGGATAAGCTTAAATTTGCAATGTAAGTTATGAAGGATAATGAACTCAAGTATGGTCTTGCATTTTCAGATGCCTCTTGGTCGGCAGTGTGTCGAGCACTACCGGTCCCTCAACAGATACTGTGTTTTCTCCCATGATGAGATGACCTGTAATATTGCCTCCAAGGCAGACTCTCTAGAGTTGGAACTGGCCTCTGCTGTTCAGAAGGACATGTGTGCCATGATTCTGGAGGAGAAGATGATCCGTGAGAAAGTCTATAAGCTGGTGGGTGGCTATTTTAATGGCAGTTAGCCAATTTAAGCTAAGCTTGTTGAATAATCACAAAATGTGCATCTTACGGTCTATCGCACTATAATATTACAATAGTAATATTTTATGTATTGTTTTTCTTATTTGTTTAGTTGAAGTAATTAAGCCCGTAGCTCTGTCTCTGTTCACTTTGTTTGTATTCGAGGTCTGTCTGTCTGTTACTAATTGATCCCATTGTGTTTGTGCTGTTCTCCAGGGCGTGTGGCACTCCCAACAGGTTGACTATGATTTACTGCCAGATGAGGAAAGGCAATGTGCTAAGTGCCGGACCACCTGTTACCTGTCTGCCATCACCTGTCCCTGTAGCCCCGACCAGCTGGTCTGTCTCCATCACATCGAGGACCTCTGCTCTTGCCCTGCTAGAAGCTACACCCTCAAGTGTGTGTTTGCAAAAGCATAGGACAAACCTCTAAATACTAGATCAAATGCAAATTCGATTTTTAGCAGGTTTTCTTAAATTAGCCTCTTTTGTTTTTTACTTGCACAGCTATAAATATACACTTGCCGAACTGAAGCCATCGTTCCAGGCTTTAACGGCTCGTGCTGAGTCCTATGAAGACTGGGCATCTAAAGTTAACAAGATTTTGAAAGCAGATCACGACAATAAAAGCGGTGAGTTATTGCAATGTGGTTGTCTTTGCCCTTTAGTATTTAAAGTATTGAACCCTAAACCCCAGTGTTTAATTCATGTATATTCAAACTTTTAAGGCATGATTCATTTATTCTAAGTGTTAAGAATTGTTTCAGCTAGCTGATACGATTATGTAAGACTTTAGCCAGCTGTAGCAGTTCATCTCCCACCAAATCTTTTAATGTGTTTGTTTTTCACATATTAATTGAAAGTTGGATATTATTTAATTGCTTTGTACAAAAGTTGTGCAATAATGGATTTCTTTTGAGTTAAAAGGGCCATTTAAACTAAAATAGGGGATTTTGCTTGCTTACTAGATTTGGAGGAGCTTCGCTCGTTGATAGTAGAAGCAGAGAAGAAGTCATACCCTGAGACTGACTTGCTAAGTCATTTGCGTCAAGTCATTCAGAATGCAGATAGATGTACTTCAATGGCCCAACAACTCCTCAACGGCAAGAGACAGACAAGGTACAGTTTATTCTTTCCTCTGGTTCGTAAAGCTGAATCTGACATTCACTCATTTTAAATGGATGTAATCTGTTAATAGATATCGCTCTGGTGGGGGAAAGTCTCAGAACCAGCTCACTGTGGAGGAACTGAGGTCGTTTGTCAATCAGCTGTATGACCTGCCCTGTACCATTCGGCAGGCCCCTTTCTTAAAGGTACCCAACCATACAACATGCTTAGTGCTATTCTCCCAGATGTATTAGTGTTGAGCTGACATTTTCTGTTTCTACTTCCATCTTAGGCTCTCTTGAACCGTGTCGAGCAGTTCCAGCAACAGAGCTTGGATCTCCTTGCAGAGGACATGCCCGGTTCCTCTGCTCTTCAGAGCCTCCTAGATGAAGGTGCAGGTTTGGATGTGGAGTTGCCTCAGCTAGTGGTTCTGAGGCAGAGGCTGGAGCAAGCCCGCTGGGTGGAGGCCGTTCAGGAAGCCAGCGATCAGCCAGCCGACCTCAGTCTAGACTGTATGAGGAGGCTCATAGATCAAGGAGTGGGCCTGACAGCGCATGCCTGTGTGGAAAGAACCATGGCCCGCCTGCAGGAGCTACTCACTGTCTGTGAACACTGGGAAGAAAAGGCTCATAACATGCTCACTGTTAGGTTGGTGTTTAAGTTTATGTTTATATAAATGTAAATAGATGGCTCACTCAGAAAGAATAATTCTGTCATAATTTACTCATCCTCATGTCTTTGTAAAACTATTTTTGAAATGGTGAAACCCAAGAGAGGAGTAAATTGTAGCAGAATTTTTACTGGGAAGTTTATGGGGCACCATGCAAACTCTTATCTCAAAGCAAAAATGTTATCATCAAGATTTCAGAAGTGAAAGCAACTTGTGGTGGTTTAGGATTGGCAGTGTACATGACCATGTTGATTGTGCATCAAAATAATTTGCAAACTATTCTGGTAAAATTTTGTTTGCAAATTTTTATTTGACCTATTTCTTTCAGTGGCTCATTGTCAGTACAGTTCATGCTCTCCCAGCATGCATGTTGTAAAACGCAGACACATACGGATGGTTGAGTTAGTTCTGATGGGAAATAAAAATGTGCCGGGTCAGCCTTTTGACTTAAAGCTGTTTCCTGGCAGATTAACTGGTTCAAACTATTGTGACATTGAACAATGTATGGACAATGTAGGTGATGCACTGGGCAATGTATTGTTCAAAGTTTTGGGGACAGTAAGGTTGGTTTTATTTTTATCTTTAAAGTCTCACAAAGACTGTATTAGTATATTGCTGCTTAATATTTTTTATGGAAACTGTGATCATTTTTTGATGAATAGATAGTAAAAAATCTGCTATTCTGAACTGTCAATTTTGGTCAATTATTATATTCCAAAGGTGAAATTATATTATTGATACTTATAATTAAACAACAAAAATACTGACCCAATAATCTGGCTTAGTGCAACATCTTTAAAATAAAGCAGCATTACTTGAATATGGTTGTTCTTTATGAAAGATGTTTAATCCTGACCATGTAAACCTGTAAAATAATGCAAACTGTCATTTATTTATTTTTTTTGTTGATGCTTGTTTTAGGCCTCGTCATAGTATTGAGACTCTTGAGGCAGCTATACAGGAAGTGGACAGCATCCCAGCATACTTGCCCAGCTGTCTTCAACTTAAGGAGTGCGTGAACAGGGGCAGAGAGTGGATAACAGAAGCAGATGCTCTTCAGGTATATTTACATGTTTCATAACCCTATGATTAGACACCAAGAACATTGTGTAAGTTGCACTCAGTCCATTTTAAACGTATATTGCTTCAGGCTGGAGGTCGAATTCCTGGTCTCGCTGCCCTATCTGAACTTGTGTCAAGAGCCAGAAGTATTCCTGTAATGTTAGAACCACTATCTCGACTGGAAAGCTTAATATCTGAGGTACAGGCCTGGAAGGAGAGTGCAGCTAAAACATTCCTGTTGAGGAACTCATCCCATTCTCTCCTCGAGGTACATGCTTGTTTACAACAGTACTTTTTTAGGCTGTGAGTAACACTGAATTGGGTGAGTAAAATGTGTTGTTCTGTTTGTGGCTTTAAGGTTTTGTGTCCTAGGTGTGAGACTGGACCGCAGAAGGCAAAGTCTAAAAAAGCCAAGGATGTCTCGGTACCCTGCAAGAAAGCTGAATTAAAATTGGACTCTCTTTTTGATGTGGAAAAGGCGCTTTCTACAAGCAAAGATACGGTTTCAGCAGTAAGTCACGTTTTGGTTGGGTTTTAGATTGAATGCAAAACAAACAGGTTCTGGCTGGTGCTGCTGACCCTGATCTTGACTGCAGCACTCAAGTGTATATATTTTGAGTATTTCTGTCTTTAATGTTTAAAGCCTGTTTAGACTCAAAGAGAGGATCGAAAAAGTTATGATGTATTTGTTAATATTTAATGATTTGATTAAAACATTATATAAAAAACATGCATGCTATTCATGTCCCCTTTAAATGGTATTGCAAAAGTCCATTATTTAAAGGGATTAAAACAGTACGTTTAAAATTTATGATTAAACTTAAAATTTAATGATCACATTAGCTGTTGCACATACATGGTTTCTTAGCTTTTCAAAATATGTGAATATTGTGCAAATACAACTATTATTACCATTACCTTATGTATTTATATTGTAATATTTAGTAGATCGTTGTATCTTATCTTTTTTTTTTTTTTAATGAGCAGCTGGTAGAAGCAAAGCATTTCAAAATAAGAGTCCCAGTGTGTTTCATTATTAAAACTCCCACATTATGCATAAAAAGTACTGGCTGTTCACATCTGGACATTTTCTGCTCGGACATGAATTGTTTTCTCATATTTTTTTTCTCTCCCAACAGATGGCCACTCTCAGTGAGGTGCATCAGAAAGAGCTGGAGAGCCTGTCAATGTTAAGGACCTCAAATGAGTCAAAGTTTCAGTCTTCGCCCAGCTGTTTGGCCCCCACAGTGTGCTTGTGCCACACTGTCCCAGCAGGCCCTATGTTACAGTGTGAACTCTGTCGAGACGCCTACCATAGCGGCTGTGTGCCGGGGTTCAAGGACATCCAGACTGGATTACCTTGGTTATGCCCACTCTGCAAGCGCTCCGAAAAGCCACCCCTGGATAAGGTGCTTCCCTTGCTAGCTTCCTTACAGCGGATTCGGGTTCGGCTTCCCGAGGGCGATGCACTGCGATATGTGATTGAGAGAACGGTGCGCTGGCAACACAAAGTGCAGCTGGTTTCTCCTGCACAGCATCCAAATGGAAAGGTGAGCTTAATATTTTTAATATAGTTAGTTTGTAGAGGAAAATCAATTAAAATTTGCCGCTTCTCCATTTATATTCATGTTCTGTTCTATTTATATAATTCAGGCGAGACATATTCCTGGAGCAGCATCATCTCAGACACTGGGGAGCAACACCTCTTTCTACATGCTGCAGCCATGTATTCCCCTCAATGGTGAGACAACCAAAGCCGTTTTAATACACACTTACCGACTGGATAAGATTTTCTGGGTGTGAACATTTGGGATTGTGTCACGTTACAGAACTTGGTAATGAGTTGGAGGAGCTGTTGGTAGAAGGCCTTCTGATGCAGGTGACTTTACCCGAGCTTCAGCAGCTTTATAGCAGCCTGCTCAACAGGTTTTCTCCATCCCAGCATTCCCTGCAGAGCAGCGAACACGATCACCAGTATCACATTGCTCAAGACAGAAGTCCACCTCACAGGAGCCCACCTCACAGCAAAGGACCGGTGCGCAAACATTCTTCAATAGCACAAGATTTGTTGCATTGTAAACGCCTCTTATTTAGAGGGTTTCTTAACCTTTTCTCTCACAATTTGAACTGCCATAATTAGGACTGAACCGTAAATAATAGAATTTGTGACTAAAGTTTAAAAATTGTCATAATTACAATTTTGTCATAATTATGGCTTGATATAATTAACTTTTATTTAATCATGGCTTTGAGTGTAATAGTTTTAACTTCGTCATAGCGTTTTAAGTGCCAGAAGTTGGTTTCCATATGTTTGTTTTTTGAACTAGTTATCTAATTTAATTTAAATTATTATTTTATTATCATTACAAGTTGAAAGTGCGAAGTCCAAAAAAGGAGAGAAATTAAACTATTCGAAACTACTTTTAGTAATATTCCAGTTCATCATAAAATACAAGGTGATTTATTAAAATATATCTAATATGTGTGTTCTGTATACTTGGTGTTGTACTGTTAGAAAAGCAATATCTTACAATACTTCTAACAATGAGTGCTGTTCATGAGGACTACTGTCCACATCAGCCACTTATGAGCTTCTGTAACTGTTGGGATGCTGAGTAAGAAGGCAGCTGCTAATGCAGGACAGAGGGCTCACTAGGTTTCAGAACGGGAGCTTTTGACTTGATTAGAATTTGTTCTGTCTAGGATGGAGTTCCAGAGCCCAAGAAGGAACCCGAGAGGCTTGAGAAGAACAGCAAACGGCGTCTAGAGAAAGAAAACATGGAAGGGCAGCACAGAGACAAGATAAAGAAGCCCAAGAAAAAGAAGCCCAAAATGATTAAGGAAAGGAGAAGAGAGGAGAAACGTACCACCTCTCCCTCCAACTCCCTTTCTGACCTATCGTATTCAGACGACTCGGAGGAGGATTGGTCTGTGTGCTCAGCGAAGAAATGTCAACAGCCAGAAGGAAACGAGGTTAGTTTTAGCATAATTGAAATGCTTGAGGATTTGTTTTCTAATCCTCTGCATCATTCTTGCTTCTATAATTGGGTTATTGTGTGTCTCTGCCTGCTTGAATAATTAATGCTCTTTCTGGTCCTCGCAGGTAAACTGGGTCCAGTGCGATGGCAGCTGTAACCAGTGGTTCCACCAGATTTGTGTGGGAGTGTCTGCTGAGCAGGCTGAGAAAGAGGACTACATCTGCGTCAGCTGCGCAATAAACGATTTGACAGAATGAGGACCAAAATCATGTTTTTCGAAGGATAGTCAAAAGGCTCCCCGTTTTGCACATAAGTTACAGCACCAAGAATGCACCAGATATCATCCTCTTACTGAATCCCTCCCCTTCTGTTCCCTTGGTGCTACTGCCTTCTTGATAGGACTGTTAACAAAAATCTGTATGATTCTTCTGCTTTTTGTTTTGTATTTTTGAAGATTTCCTTCTATAACATTTTATTTCTTCTCTAGAGAACGTGATGCATAGATGTACCTCAGGGGTTTCCATCCCACGAATGCAAAACAAAGGGGAATTTCAACTTCCCTAAATGTATTTTTGTTCATATTTATTGTTTTCTTTTTTTTTTGTTGCTTTCCCCAGTCACCTTTAGTATTTCTAACATGAATTTATCAATCTGGGCTATTTACACCAAATAATATTAATTTGACAACAAAATGGTCTCAAATTATTTTTGGAACCCGCTGTTTTGGTACATGTGTCTAATAATATAAAATACTATTTATTTATCCCAGCAATAACTCGGCTGGTTACCCTGATTTTTCAGTAGCTTGAGATCTGCTTCAATCTGTTGCTTGATGCATTAGAAGTGTTTGTACAGAATCCTAATGTAGGTTGTCAGACAAAAGAGATGTAGCAGGCAGAAGAAAAAGCTGTGTGAAATATACTTTGTGATGTATACTGTGGCTTTCTTTAAAACTCAAAACAGATCTTTCCGATGTTAATTCAGTTGTGGAATAAAACGGTTTGTTCTCACCTATAAATACTGATCTACTTCTCATTATCACGAGTCGTTCTGGTCTTTATTTGTTTGCAGCTAGATATCTGTTATTTGAATAAAGCCCGGGTTTGAGCATCAGGTGGCGACAAAGTAAAAAAGGCAATTCAGTGTAGCTGTTCAACCTCCATTCCTGTGGATGGAGCCATTATGGTCAAGAAAGCGCCAATGATTCACGAATGGCAACATTACATCGTTTCGTAGTCCCTCCCTAAACGTGCATTGGCGCGCTGTGCATCCTTCCGTCGGGTCCCCGGTCGTCTCCGTTAGCCTCAGCAAGACTGGCGAAAATATGGCGGGTTTGAACGCGTCGGGTCCCGGCCCGGTTTCGACTCTCGACCAGGTGGATAAAGGACTGAAGGAGACTCTTATAGACGCGCTGAATGCCATTCTGTCGCCGGTGCAAGAAGTGCGTGCCGCGGCGGAGGAGCGTATTAAAGTATTGGAAGTGACGGAGGGTAAGACCTGACGTGAGATGCTGCCACAACATGCATGACACCATGTGAAGTGCACATTTTTACAAGCGGGCCTTCCTGGACACACGCCTTTTTTTCACTATGGTTGGTTTTATGACGCTTGTCGACGGTGTTTATTATTCATCCAGTGGCGGTGAAATTGTCAACACATGGGCTTGAATTGGGGAGACGGAAACATGTGCAGCCGAATCTAACATGTTCCCGCATTTTTATTGGATTGTTTAGGAGTCAAGACTCTGAATGAGAAGTTTGTTTCTCTAAATCTGTGTTCAGTTTCACTTTACGTCCACGCACATGATGGACCTTTACTGTAGATAAATACGCGTCATCTTTGTGGAAATGTGTAAGTTTTTAGCGGTAACTAGTTTCAGGAATGGCTCACCCCTCAAAAAATAAAACATTGCCACTTACTCACGTTCACGTGGTTCCTAATCTAACTTCTAAATGTAACTTTTAATGCATGCTTTTTCAATTGCTGTGAATGGTTATTGAACATGAGGGTGAGTTACCCCTAAGAGACTGTATTTACGTAATTCTTTTGTTTTATTTCTCAGTCTTCTTTATTTATCTCACGTGAATTAAATAATACCACAACTCCTCATCCAATTTGCCTTCAAGCTACAATAGTTGATTGTGACTCGGAGTTGGGTTTGTACTTGGTGTCCATAATACCAAGTCTGGCTACCCACTATCATCACCCAGTATTTTAAGTGAAAAAATTGCCTACAGATTCTTCATCTTTTGGGAGAAAAAGAACAGATTGCTTATTTGTGTGGCTAGATGTGAGCTAGTAACATGGCCAGAATAAATGTGTAAGTTTAGGAGCCAGTCATTTAAAAAGCCATATGATTTAACTACAAAAAATGAAAGCTCTATATATTCGCTTTATATTGTAGTATGCTCTTTATTAATTTTCTGAATAAAAAACAGGTTTTTAGCAAGATTCTTTGACGAGAAGAAAGTTAAAAGCAACAGCATTTACTTGGAATAGAAATCTTTTGTAACATAAATGCTTTTACTGTCACTTAATAATAATTTTAATGAATCCTTGCTGAATAAAAGCATTAATTTCTTAAAAAATCTTAATGACCCCAAAGATTTTGACCAGCTGTGTATTTGTGCACTGACCGTACACTTATGTTTTTATATTTAGAAAGCAAATACGCCCACTCAAAGGTAGAAATGCCCTTGAAAATCAGTTGGTCAGTTTAACCCAGCGGGTTGCTGGCGGTGGCATCTCTTTCAGTCTGTCAGGGTGTTGGGTGTCAGCAGTAACATTGTCTTTTGGCCACCAGCCTCTTATTGAGCTAAATCCATGGATGATGAAAGAAGTGGCAGTGCTGTGTCGCAGTGAATCAAGCATACACGAGACTTTATTTTTTCTAATGCACTCATGAGACTTTGCTTCTAATGCATTTGTGGTCCCGGCTTGTTAACTTATTGTTAGGCAGATTGATTGTTGGTTGTGATTCTAAACTAAACCTATAATAATGAACAGTTTTGCTTTGCTAGTGGTTGGTTTTGGCCCGACTACCGTGTAATATTACTTCACCTGTTTTGTAGAGTTTGGTGTTCACCTTGCAGAGCTCACTGTCGACCCACGCGGAGCACTTGCCATACGCCAAGTAAGACTTGATATCAAAGCAAAAATAACACAAGGAAATTTGGTTCTTACGGTAATATTTAATTAAATTGTTCACTATGTGTCTTTTGTAGTTGGCCTCTGTCATTCTAAAGCAGTATGTTGAGACACACTGGTGCTCCCAGTCAGAGAAATACAGGCCCCCAGAGACGACTGAATGGGTAAGAACTGCATATTTAGTTCTGGATGTGATATTATCAGAGTTGTAATTTTTATGCATATCCCTTTATGTTCAGGCTAAAGCTGCTATCCGTGAGCTCTTGCCAAGTGGCTTGCGAGAGGCCATTAGTAAGGTGCGCTCCAGCGTGGCCTACGCCCTGTCAGCTATTGCACACTGGGACTGGCCTGAAGCTTGGCCTGGGCTCTTCAAGCTCCTCATGGACATGCTGGCCAGTGGTGATGTTAACGCTGTACACGGCGCCATGAGGGTCCTCACAGGTAATCACTCTGAACATCTAGACCTCTTCCTCGCAGTTGCAACAACCGACAATGTTTTTCGCCATTAAGCAACACATCTGTTCTATAGAATTTACCCGAGAGGTGACAGATGTACAGATGCCAGATGTTGCACCTGTCATTTTGCCACAAATGTACAAGATTTTTACCATGGCAGAGGTAACGCACTCAGAACACAGTGTAGTCTTTGCTTTTGGGTTCAAAGTATGTTATTGACAAAAACTGTGATGTTACTGTTGCAGGTTTACAGTATTCGCACGCGATCCAGAGCAGTTGAGATCTTTACTACGTGTGCCAATCTCATCTGTGCAATTGATGAAGTAGCAAAGGTAAAGTTTCAGTGAAGTTCTTTTGTTTATAGGTGAAAAGGAAACACTTTGGACAAAAGAAAAAAGTATTTAATAAAAATATTTAATTTATTCAGATCTAAGATGTGTTATTTTAGTGTTCCCTTTATTTATTTTATTTACAGTAGAAATATATATTTATTTTGGCTATTGCTGCAAATATACCCCAGTGACTTCAGACTGTTTTTGAAGTCCAGGTCACATTTTAATACAATTCTGTTTGATTTCAGGGTGCTGCCAACACTTTGATCTTCCCGGTGGTGCAGCAGTTCACAGAGGCTTTCATACAAGCGCTGCAGATTCCAGATGGACCAACTTCAGATAGTGGCCTGAAGATGGAAGTACTAAAGGTGACTAGCAGTTGCATTGTGCTGAAAAATGCTTTTTTCCCCTCATTATGTGAGTGTAATTATCAATTGTTTTCCCTTCATAGGCAGTGACAGCTCTTGTGAAGAACTTTCCCAAACCCATGGTGTCCTCCATGCAACAAATTCTACCTATTGTATGGAACACCTTGACAGAAAGCGCCTCTTTATATCCATTCATTCCTTGACAGCTTTTACCACTTGTTTTAAATAGCACCATTAATGGAAAGAGTTTGCCAAAAATGAAAATGTACTTATGCTCATGCCATCAAAAGATGTAGAGGAGTTTGTATAATTATCATAACAGATTACGTCACTTGCACACCAATGAATCCACTTCAGTTCAAACAAATAAAACATCCATTCGAACACAGTCCATTAATTAACATCTTATAAAGTTAAAAGCTATGTGTTTTTAAGAAACACATCCATCAAGACATTTGTAACTTGTAACTCTTCAGTTATGAGTCCATAATATTGCTTTCTCTATCTTAGCAAATTTCCATTTTTGGGTAAACTATTCCTTTTAATATTTCAGACCCATTTGTTGTTTTAGTCAGTGTCAGTAACTTCAAAATTGAAGTATTTTTTTTAACCAAGCATGTACTTATGTGAGAACTGAGGTCAACTACACGGAAGAAGTAGATGATCCTATTGATTCTGATGGTATGTGGCAATAGATTTTTGCAAAAATTGATAAAGTTATTGAGTTTAGTATGCATTAATACATTGTCGTTGTTACAGGTGAGGTCCTTGGCTTTGAGAACCTCGTCTTTAGCATCTTCGAGTTCGTCCACACACTGCTGGAGAACAAGAAGTTCAAAAGCACAGTGAAGAAAGCTCTACCAGAGCTCATATATTACATCATCCTCTACATGCAGATCACAGAGGATCAGGTTTGTGGGCGGGATTAGTGTGTGTCATATGCCTTTTTTATATAGCTTTTATCATAACATTCTCATCCGTTTCCCAGATCAAGGTGTGGACAGCCAATCCACAGCAGTTTGTTGAGGATGAGGATGATGACACGTTCTCTTATTCTGTCCGGATATCAGCACAGGATTTGTTGTTGGTGAGAGCACGGAAAGCTTGTTTATAGATATTGAAATATTTTCCCACTTTTATGTTCAATGCATCCTTTTGTCTGTCAGGCTGTTGCGGCCGAGTTTCAAAATGAGAGCGCTGCTGCTTTAGCGGCGGCAGCAACACGGCACCTTCAAGAGGCAGAGCAAGCCAAGAACACAGGCAGTGAACACTGGTAAAGAGAAAAAACATTTTTTTTTCACAATTATACTTCTTTTTCAGTGTGTTGTTTTACATCAGGGTTTCTCAAATGGGGATTGGTGAGGGAATTCCAGGGGCTTTGCGAGTTGATAAAAAGCTACTAACTAAACAAATGTGGTTGCTCAATTAATTGAAATAACTAAATGAATTGAAATGAGCCAATAATCTTTTGCACATTAACACACTTTTTCCGACATTTATGTGGATAGAACTTTACAGCATTTCACCAGAATTGCAGCTTGAAGGTTTTAATATTTATAAATAAATACTTAAATATTAGTAGCATATCGTGCTGTCTGAAATAATTATTTTTAATTTTTATTGGCAGACAATTTTACAACAGTTTTATTTATATATTATTTATTTATTTATTTATTTTTCCTTTAAGTCAGAGTTAAAACCTTTACCCATATATGTACACTCTGATTTAAAATTAAAACACATGTATACAAGTGAACGTTTTGTCCAATTGCATGTTGCATGATATGCAAGTGTCATTAAATTATTGAAGTATTAACTAATCTCTAATGGTACTTTGAGGGGTTAGACTGACAGAAAAGTTTCTTTCTATGAATATGCAGGTGGAAGGTCCATGAGGCTTGCATGCTGTCTCTGGGCTCAGTCAAGACCATCATCACCGAGAATGTAAAGAATGGTCGAGTGCAGTTTGATATGCATGGATTCCTCGCCAATGTCATCCTCGCCGACCTCAATTTACCAGGTAATCTTATTCTGGATTTTCATTTTGATCCTGCATCTGTATATGGCCTGAGCGTAGACCTGAGAATCTGATTCCTGTGTTTTTCAATCCCCAGCAGCCTCTCCATTCCTCTTGGGCCGGGCCTTATGGGCAGCTAGTCGCTTTACTGCAGCAATGTCCCCAGAACTCATACAGCAGTTCCTTCAGGCCACTGTGAGTGGTCTGCATGAGAGCCAGCCGCCCTCGGTCCGCATCTCTGCTGTGAGAGCCATTTGGGGGTAGGACTTTCAGATTGTAATGCGCAGGATCTAATAATTTGTGCAAAAGTGTATTCATTTTATTTAAAGTTTTATTATTATTATTATTATTATTATTTATTTTTCACAATTTAAGCTGGAAATTAATTTAATATTATTTATTGGACTACAGAACGGTTGAATGCTTACTAGAGCAAAAGAACCAGGAAATAAGGTCACTGTTTCAAGGCTTAATAGGGGACATCTCCTGCTAAAGAATGGGTAATACTTTACTTTAAGGTGTCCTTGTTACATGTCACATGTACTTACTAATGTAATACTAATAAAATATACATGCAAGTAACCCTAAGCCTAACCATATAGCAAATACATGTAGTTAATTAATATTACTTAGTACTTAAATGTATACTTGCACTGTAACAAGGGCACAAAATAAAGTGTAACCAAATATATAATGTAATTAGGGGTGTCCTCGAATAGTCATAAAAATAATGCTGGAAATAAGAATCTGAAAAGAAAGAAGCTTTAAATTAATATTTTAACATTTTTTTACATTTCAATTTAATTTCATTTTTTATAATCCGCGACCGGCAGAGGTTTGGCAGCAGGGATTTAAACCTTTATCAAGACTGAAATTGAAGCAGAGTGAAAGGCTTTTTTTCGAAGAAGTGATTTCAAATGATTTCAACTGATTTATATGTATCTTGTGTATTATTTATGTCGTATAAGCCCTTATCTCTTCCGCACAGCGCGAGCAGGAGAAACAATAAAGAATAGTAATAACTAGGACTGGAACATTATAATGAGAACACTGTTATAATAAAACGTGGTGAATCTATTAGAGTTTAGCTGTCGTGTTTCTGCATGTTGTGTGAAAAACACAAAAGAAGTTCATTCCGAGCCGCACAAACTCATTCACTTGTGCAACATTATGCTTAATAAATAACGAAGCGTATTCTATATGAGAAATTAATCCCACTAAAATCCTTCTATCATGCTTCATTCTACTGATTATCTTCAGCGTGTGCAGCTCAAAACAGAAATGCAGAACTTTAAGAACTATTGTCATATACATAACGTTATAGAGCACTACAAGTTAATTTTTAAGGTTTTGATGACGTTTAGTTTTATGTTTAGTAAATATCTTTACTAACTGAGGCTTCTGTTACACATTTTCCGTGTATTAACATCAGTAATGATGACTGTCGCATGACTGACATTGATTGACTGATTTTGCCCCACCCCCGAACATATGATTTGCCGACCAGTCGAATTTTGACGAGATTGGAATATTCCGATACGACTGAAAATTCTTAGTCGGGGACACCCCTAAATGTAATATACTGCTTATTTGTACTTTATCTGCCATGATTATACACTTTCAAATGAGATACAGTGGTTTGGGCTACTCTTAAGCAGGAACCTTATTTGTTTCTACAACTTTTAGGGACAAAAACCTGAATAAAGATTTCTGTTTAAAATGAATGCTGATATTTTGAACTATTTGGTTATTAAAGAATTCTGAGGAAATATATCATGATTTCCACAAAAATAGTGATCTCTCTTTATATCTGTTTCACAGGTACTGTGATCAGCTCAAGCTTTCAGAGAGCACTCATGTCCTTCAGCCGTTCCTGCCCAGTGTCCTGGAAGGGCTGGTGCAGCTCGCAGCTCAGTTCAGCTCTGAAGTTCTCACTTTAGTCATGGAAACCCTCTGTATTGTTTGCACCGTGGATCCGGCTTTCACCACGAGTGCCGAAAACAAGATCTGCCCACTCACTATTGCCATCTTCCTTAAGTATAGTAATGGTAAGATCATTCAACAGCTGGTGTCTTCTGCAATTTATAAGATTACCTGTGGCTTATAATATTTTCATTTCCGTTTTTGATAGATCCTGTTGTAGCCTCTTTGGCGCAGGACATCTTCAAGGAGCTTGCCCAGATTGAAGCCTGCCAAGGACCCATGCAAATGCGCCTCATTCCTACTCTTGTTAGCATTATGCAGGCACCGCCTGATAAAATCCCATCTGGCCTTTGTGCTGTAAGTTACACTACTCAATTGGTTGTACTTATTACTGTATTCTGTAAGTAATGCCTGTTTTTTGTTGTTACAGACATCCATAGATATCCTAACTACGGTTGTTCGTAACACTAAACCCCCGTTGACAGACATGCTTGTGTGCCAAGCTTTTCCTGCAGTGGCCCAATGCACCCTCCGCACAGATGACAACACCACAATGCAGGTGACATTCTCACAGAAATAAATGTGATATGTCTTTTTTGAGTCCTCATGTCAATTAATATTTAACTGTCATCATCTTTTTTTTTCTCTCAGAATGGTGGTGAATGCTTGAGGGCCTATGTGTCTGTGGCGCTGGAGCAGATTGCCCAGTGGCAAGATGAGCAAGGCCACAGTGGCCTGTGGTATGTCATGCAGGTTGTCAGCCAGCTCCTGGACCCCCGCACGTCTGAGTTCACCGCTGCTTTTGTAGGTCGCCTGGTGTCCACTCTCATTGCACGGGCTGGAACTCAGTTGGCTGACCATTTGGACCAAATACTGCGTGCTATTCTTAGCAAGATGCAGCAGGCTGAGACCCTCAGTGTGATGCAGGTAGGGTTGAATTGATACCAGAACTTTGATACTAAACTGAAACCTTGGGGCCACAAGGGGGTGCTGGGTGTCTGTAGACAATTTGAGTGAACCAAAATATTTTTTTTTAGGGCTATCGCTGTTAATGTTAACTTTAAATGTCAATTAAATGTTTAACGCAGCAATTTTAATTTTGCAGTTACTGCTGTTTCATAATTATTTATTTTATCGGTTTTCAATTATTGTATTTTTTCCCATCAAAACTAAATCACTTTTTATTGTTTTTGTGTTGATTTTTCTTTCATATGTGAAATAGGTACTCTATAATATTTGGGAGTCATTGTTATCAAGTTTGAAAACCTCTGCATTTGTCATAAAGTAAACACAGTTTCAGTGGTCATGAAAAATTTGGAAATAAAAAGGAATTTTTAAATTGTTTTCTAGGACCGGAAACAGAGACTATTTGTTAAAAAAAATACTTTAGGAGCTATTTATTAAGCCATACTTGTTTAATTTGGTGAACTGATTTAGAGTCTTTTCTTTTCTGGAAATCGTTCAAAGCCGTTCACAAAATGGTCTGAGTGATTTATAAACAAATCAGCCTGAATAAGTTTGAACAAACTTGCAGTCTTTAAAGTGTAAAATAAATAAATACCATGGGCAAATTATAAAATCAAACTATGACTGTAAGTAGATAATGAGAATAAGAAGTATAATTTATTAGGGATTGATTTGTAGTTACCATGTTAGAACTGGAGCCCAACCGATAGAGGAACATCAAAATATATTAAAGTTTTGATACATAAAATATAAAAATAGAATCTTTAGATATGAAACTTTAAAGAGCTTTAAACACCAGTAAGGTGTTTCGTCCATTTTTATATTATTTTTGAAGTATTATTTTATCGGCCAATATAAATGCTGATACCGATAGTTTAGAAAATGCCTAATATCGGCCTGCCGATATAGCGGTCGGCTTTAGTTAGAACATCCTGAAATGTGGGAAATGTTAGTTACCACATTGTTGAGATGTCTCAGCAGGTGTGTTTAGAAATAAAGAATTAATTAGAAGTAAAGAATTAATAACTAAATGTATGCTTCTTTTTTATATGTTGAACATACATTTTCTTGTACGACATATATGTTTGAATTGTGCTGTAGCTACTGGCTCAAATGAGGTGTGAAATACATTCTCGCTCTTCATTTTACAGTCCCTGATCATGGTTTTCGCCCACCTGGTCCATTCCCAGTTGGAGCCTCTGCTGGAATTCCTGTGCAGTCTTCCAGGTCCCACTGGGAAACCTGCCCTAGAGTTTGTCATGGCTGAGTGGATGAGTCGCCAACATCTTTTTTACGGCCAATATGAAGGCAAAGTCAGGTGAGGGTTTCCAATCTTGTCTGCATTGTTTGAAGAAATTGCACATCTTCCATTTGAAATAACACTGTAATCGCTCTGTCCACAGTGCTGTTGCCTTGTGTAAACTTCTACAGCATGGTCTGAATACAAATGACAAACGCCTCCAAGATATAGTTGTCAAAGGAGATGAAATTTTTAATCCGGATGAGGGAATCTGTACGCGTTCCAAATCAGCCAAGAGTAAGTTAATAATCACTAAACTCCCATTGAATTAATAATTAATGTCTCAGGGATCTGACTGATCTATTTATCTCAGACCCACAGCAGTGGACCAACATTCCTTTGCTGGTAAAGATCTTTAAACTTATCGTCAATGAACTGTCTTCCGTGGTTGAGGCTAACGCAAATAGAGCCAATCCTGCAGACTGGAGCCAAGGTAACCCTGTGTTTAACCCTAGTATTAGTATTGATTGGTGACATTGAAGTTTGTAGCATTCATGATGTTTTTTAAAAAGCATTATTTTGTGTATTTGGTTTAATGCAATCTGATTATGCGATTTAAGGTATTTTAACTAAAAAAACATTTTCCACGTACTGTACATCGTTTCTCCTCTAAGCCCGCCTTCCTGAAATAGGTCGATTTGTACAAAGCTAATCGTTATAAAAAAGCAAGGTGTGCTTTGATTGGCCAGCTATCCAGTGCATCATCCGGGTGGCGGCCGCTTACCAAAAAGTGTTGCCCTGTCCTGGTGCTATGACATAAAAACAATGAAAGCCTTTACAAATTAGGCATTTGTTGCATCCAGTGGGGACATAATTACTGACTATAATGATGTTTACTCTCTTTATGCATCTTTTATGCATTGCTTCTCTTAAACATAACACCATGTCTGCATTTGTGATGGGAGAAACAACAAGCAATAATCTACACTGCTCTAAACTAGTGGTTAAATAGTAAGTTGCAGGTTCTTTTAGTAAGAAAATGTAACTTACCTTAAGGGTGTGAGTCAGAAGTGCCAGACTGTCCTTACAGAGTTGGAATCACCTCACTCTAAAGTCACAGCCAGACTGCTTTGTCAGGTTCAGGAATCAGTCCTCAATAAATGTGCTGGACACACTCTAATATTTGGGTTGAACTGTTCTGGAACAGTGTTGTAAATACAACTTAACCATTGATTTCTAGTTGTGTCCTTTTTTGGAAGCACAAATTATTGCATAAACATTTGAACGGTGTTTGAAAATAAACCCACTTTTTGACAGAAAAGTGGGGACGTGTTTAAATAAGCTGTTTTTGGGGGGTATGGAAAAGTCATAACTTTTATAAGGAATATTGCTTTGGTTTTGAAATTTGAAGGATCTTGTAACTCCAGAGAAAGGAACACTTTAAATCACATTATATGACCCACTTAAGTTTAGAACATTTGTTTTGCAGACTCTGGTGGAATGTGGGATGACGTGGCGGATGAAGAGGATGATGATGAGGAGGAAGATGAAGGATTAGCAGGACAGCTGCTGTCTGATCTCATTGCCTCCAACAAATATGGTGAAAACCCATAATACAAAAACAGGGTTAAATTTGCATTTGTCCATTCTAATGTTAAAATTGCATTTGGCATCCAGAGTGACATTAAAGTACGCATTTTATTAATTCACACATTTCCTGGGAATCAAACCTTGGCTCTAAGCATTGTTTTTCATTTTTTAACTCAGAAATAAATAAAAATGTTTTATGGTTAACACTGATGATATAGAATAAGCAGACAGACTAAGGCCCGGTTTCACAAACGGGGCTTAGCTTAAGCCAACACTAGGCATTAGTTAAATTAAGATATTTAAGCAACTTTTACAAAAATGCCTTAAAAGAAAATATTACAGGTGTGCATCTTAACAGATAACAATGACACTGACATGATTTAAGATTTGTCAGAGAAAGATGTTTTCATTTGAGACAGCTCAAACATGGAGTTTAGTTTGGGACTAGCTTAAGCCTTGTCTGTGAAACTAGGGGTAATTGTCATTTATAAAAAACTAGTTTTTAATCATTGGAATTTTAATTAAAGTATAAATGTTAAATTTCTAGCGTTATAGCATCTCTGTAAAGTACATCGTAAGTGCCATCTCGCTTTGCTGTCATGGCTACCGGTTATCGTGATAATCTTTGGCTTCATTATTTTTGTGATTTTGATACTTTTTTTTGATACTTTATTTTGTATAAAATACTTGTTACATGCTCTTTGTGATTAGCCGTTAAAGTTAAAGGAAACAAAATGAAAGGCGAAACATAAACACTTCAGTGTGTATTTGTGTTTGAACTCAGGTTTCTATTTTCAACGTTTTTATAGCACTGATAAATGCAGCCAATCACTGACATTTTCTACTGATTTCCTGAATGTAGCAGATAAAGTTTTTAAGTTAGAATTCATTCCACACCACAGTTTTGTTCAGTGCTACATGTTTGGGAGCCTCTCGTTATAACAAAGTGTAACACAATGTAAATAAGAGATTCTTTGTGCAGTGTAGAGCTTCATCTGTTATAACAGAACTTTGTGGGATTAACTTGACAAAATGACTTTTTCTAAGAGGAGTGCTCAGATCCATTCAGAATTTGAATAAGCTTTGTTTTTAATGATGCCAATAGAACGTGACCGCTAACATGCAAATGTCACTGGACAGGGCAAAATAGATCTACATTAAGGCTAAAGCACCTTTAAGTGATTTGCTTCTGATACTGGGCCTGTGTCTGGAGAAGTAGAAGAAATTATTTGATATATTTCTATATTTGCCACTTATGTTACATCATGTTTAGCGCTCTAACACAATTCTAATTTCAGTTTTGGCTTTCAGCATAGCATTTAAAAGCAAAACAACTTGTTCTTTTTCATGAAAAAAAATATGAATTTGCACAATTAAAAGAACCCCAAAAATTGTCAACAGTGTTATATTTATATTATTGATTACTATTGGAGTTTTTATTCATATATATATATATTTTTTTTTTTATTTAAATGTTAGCACTTTAGCTTTATTTCAATTAACAAAAATGTTTTTATAGTTTAATGATTCTGTGGTGGGCAGATGTGCCGTTATTTAAATTATTAGGATTTATTAGTAAAGCAAAATGACAAAAATATGAGTACTACTGTGAAGTGCACAATGCTTATCATATTCACCACTTTGTCTTTACTACATATCAATCTATAACAATTATTGTTATTTTCCCATAGACGATGATTATTATGAGGATGATGATGAGGAGGATCCAGATGCTCTGAAGGACCCCATTTATCAAATTGACCTTCAGGTAAATTAACTGACATCGTCTTTTGAAATATTACTGTAACCATACTTAATATCTTCATGTCTCCATGTTTTATTCCACAGGCGTACCTGACAGATTTCCTTACCCAGTTTGCTCAGCAGCCTTGCTATAGCATGTTTTCAAGCCACTTAAATGAAGTAGAGAGAAGAGCCTTGCAGTCCATCGGTATATGACCTGTATCCCACACCCAACATTGGCTCCTTGTCCTTTGTTTCCGTCTTTTCCACTCAGTCATCTTTTCTTCAAACTTGAACATTCGAGTGGACTCGCAATGCCTTTCAGAAGACGCTCTTGATCTACAACCCAAAAGAGTACTTAAAGGTTTACGTGCCTCTCCCTGTGCTTTATTAAGGGAAGGAATGGACATTGATTCCCGGGGATGTTATAAGAGCGGGGTGCGAGGGGCAGCTTCGTTACATCCCAGACAGGACTGTTTGGGTGGATTTGAATCAGATATCAAAACACTGCTGTGCTTTGATAGACCTGTCTAGTATGATGAAAAAAAATGTTTTGCAAAGAAACTGGCAACAGTAAAGAAATGATTTAAAAGTATCCTTTATCCATTTGTACCTTTTCACTTCACCTAATCCTGATGGTTTCTGTGGAGGAAGGAAAAAGACTTCTGAAAGATGATGAATCTACAAGAAAAAAAATAGTTGGAACTGTTGGCGGCCTTATTAAAGTTATTCATGTTGTTTGTCATTACGTGGTTTCATGAGCATGGTCTTTATGGCTACACTGTTGGGTGAGCATGAAGAATAATATAGTGTTACCATAGTGATCCTACAATCTTATTAGCAGCATTGTCTCTATTGAGGTATGAGAATTTCATAATAAAAGGCCTGTTAAGGTCTAAATTTTAAGTGTCTGCATTTAAAGTGAAGTTTTTGGAGATTAGACATCTCTATGAAAGTTTGTTTATTTGCAAAAAATGCTACTAACTTTACAATGCCATTGACGTTTGACTGATTTGATTATGCACATAAATATTTAAATTTTATATATTGCATAAATATTGGATTTTAACATGGGAAAAATTAGAAGCTTTAGAACTAAAGAATTAGGGAAATCCAGATTGCATTACTCAGTTATTTACAGATTTATTTTAAAATTAAAACCGTAGACCAGTTTTTTACAATAAGTCAGTCATTTCTTTTTGAAACTTGCTTTATACAAAAAGGCATCGTTATGTTAAAATAAAAAAGGGTTCTGCCCAAATTGTTGCTCTTAAAAAAATTTGCATAAATATCATTAAATGCCTAAACATAAGGTTACTAAAGTACCTGTTCATTATAAGAGGGTGTCTTGATACATTTGCCATTATACCAGTATGTGTAAATTTGCGAACTTGAATACCTGTAATACAACCCTCATCCCTTCTGAAAAAATAGTGTTTCTACATATAACGTGAATGGGTGCATGCTCTCCAGAAATGCGAACTATTCAGAGGGGCCGAGGCGCGCTGCTACAGGAGCCCACGGGTTTCATTTTTCCTCGTGGAATTTGCCGCGTCTGCGGTCAGTCTCCTCAATAACTCCATCATTTCCCGTCTCCGTTAGCACGAACTCTACGCGTTTGATTTGTTTCATCAATGAGGCGGCTGGTACTGGAGATCTGTCGCGCGGGCGTGTAGCGTCACGGGCGGCGTGTCGTTCCACACAGATCGTATGTTGATCACGAAGCTGCTTGATCCGGAGCTCCGCTGTCCGCGAGACGTGGCAGATTGCATCATTTAAGGCCTTTTTTTCATAGGATGCAGATGTAACCGTTTTTGTCTGGTGTAGCGAAAAGTGTACTGGAAGCAGGATGTCCTTCTACGCCGTCATTATACCGGTCCTTTATATTATTTTCTCTGCCTGGCAGGGTAAGACGATATTGTAGTTTCTTCATAGGCCTCTTTGCTGCAAACATGTACTTAGAAAAATGCTTCTGTTTATAATCTGTTATGATCATCAGCGAGAGAAGAATTATATTACACAGATGCCATGTAACCGTTCTTATCTAATGCAAAATATATATATATACATTTATACATAGCTGCCATATAATTACCATGGCTATAAACCAGAATATGTCATGTCTATAGCAACAGCTCTGATGTGTAAGTTCACGTGAGGCTGCGGTTGTTCTGCGTTAGGATGGGTTGGTCATTCGCCGCAGAACCAGTAACTAAAACGTAATCCAAGAGTTGTGAACTTGAAGCAGGTGGTTAACTGACCTACATTTTAGATACTGCAGCTGAAGATGAAAACAAAGATGCAATTTCTGTTAAAGCTGTTTTTAGACGATTTTACTCTAAATAAATGATAGAAAATACTTCCTAAGCAGCACTTATTTTGGGTTAGGCTAATTAAGTGAGCGCCTACGTAATTAAATAATCATGAAGTGATGAATAATGTACTTATTAGTGTGCTCATAATTGCCTCTATTTATTTAGATTATTGTTAATATTCAGTATTAATATTTAAATGCGTGTGTCTGTATACATTCAATTTATTATGTAATAACAGATTACAATATGTTTTATTTATGAATGCATATTATATTACTATTTCAGTTCCTGAAATATTATATAATTTTTTAATAAGAGATTTTGAATGCTGTTTATTTGTAGGTCAGCCTGCGAGTTTTATAGGATTTGGCATCACCTTTAGAAGCTCCTATATGTGTTAGTATTTTGATATTGATAATCACCAGAGGTTTTTTTTTTTTTTTTAGTGAGTGCAAATGAGGACTGCTTGTGGTACGTGGACAAAAATGGCACCTGGCACAATGGCTTTGACTGTCCACTCATATCTTTCTGCTGTGGGAACTGTCACCGCCGGTACTGCTGTCTTGATGGCTTCAAGATGATCACAGAAGCCGGACAGAAGCGCTGCATGCTGTTCCATCTCAGGTACACTATTCAAGATTTTAGATTATTGACCTATTACTGACCTGGAGAGGCTCATTAACCTACATAAACTCCTACATAAAATAAGTTTTTTTTATTTTTATATATAAAGATAGATGGTTCAGAATTGGTGTTGGCTAAGATCAGTGAAGTTTTCTGTCCTGCATCTTTCAGCCCTTCCACTATAGCTGGCATTGCTTCATCGATCCTGCTCTTTGTTGCTGCTATAGCAACCATGGTCTGTTGCTTCATGTGTTCCTGTTGTTACCTGTACCAGCGCCGCCAGCAACGTGGCAGAACTCTTTATGAAGGTAATTGAAATTACATTATTCTCTTCACAGTCAACCCTGAATTGTTGTTGGGTTGTTGTCATTTTATGATATCCTAGCTGGATACATCAAGCAAAACCTAACTGCTTGATTGTCTGTATTGTTTGAAAAGTTAAACAGTCCAACTTTTTTTGTATACACATACAATGCACTCACATTATATACTAGCTACCGTTTTCACAGACAAGCCTTAAGCCTAGTCCTAGACTGAAGTCTATTTCTGAGCTGTTTCAGCTGCAAGAAGCTTGCACTGACTGATCTTAAAACTTATCAGTGCCCTTGTTAAGATGGACACCAGTAATGCCCTGTCTATGAAACCATGCCGGCATCACAACTAAATGCGGCTATAAGGCACAAAATTAATTATTCTTTTAAAAAAGCTGTTTTGAAACAATGTGTATTTTAAAAAGCATTACATAAATAAATGTGACCTTATTTCTTATTTGTCTTATTTTAGGATTAAAATTGCATTGTTCTTTGTTAGCCTTTCTATTGCAATACCATCTCTAATGTTCAAAAAGTTTGTTTGCATGAACTTATTCTTACGAAGAATAAAAATCATTACCTACTAACACAGGTCTCAATTTTTTAGCCCAGCATATTCCAATGGCCAGCTATCCTGTAGAGCACATGTACGATGCTTCTGGTAAACCCATTGGACATCCCGATTATCCTGGATATCCTATGGTGCCGCAATATCCAGGTGTCCCCTACCATTATCCTATGATGCCCCAGGGTCCTTATCCTCCCAATCCTCCTGACGCAGGATTCAGTCAAGCAGGTATTCAGATGGTCTCTGTGAGATCACAGACTACACTCTTAAACACAAAGGTAGCGAAAAAGTGCAATAATTATCCTGTGTGCAATAACAATCATTCAATCAAGTCAAGAGACAACTCTGCACTTTTCTGTACAGTCAGTATTTTTTATTTTTCTCTTATATATGTACAGATAAATATTTTTATTTTTTATTCTATTTATATATGTAAGCTGACTTGTACTGCATTTTTATTCTGTTTATCTTCTTTCTTCATTGTATCTGTAGAAATATGTAACCACTGGAGAAACAATTTCCTTCGGGATTAATAAAGACTTCTCTTGCTCTTACTTTCTAAGAGTGTGTTGTGGAAATAATACAAACACTACACTTGCATATAATAATACAGACAATCAACAATTTTCTCTAAGTTGTGCTATTTTTGGTTTCAGCTCCTCCGCCATATTCCCCTCCCCAGTACCCAGGGCACTGAAAGACCTGAAGTCATGACCTGAAGAGGGCCCAAGCTTGTGTGGAATCCCTTGTATGAGAAACCGTTTAAAAATGATTTATGTTATTTATTTCTTGATTAATTTGTGGAGTGAAGCATGAACTGACCTCAGAATCGCCTCACGCATCGGAGTGTTTTCATGTTTGATGTACAGCTTTCATGTGTCACTTTAATCCAGCAACTCACAGACTCAGAAGACTGCTTTAAATGTGCCATTCTTTTTTTTTTGTCAAACTCTCTGAAATGGATTGTTAAATATGACCGACTGACAGTTCTGACTCATCCAGGATGTCGTTCTCTGTTCAACCAAATAAGAAGCTTGTCATTTGCCCTTTATTCTGCAAAAGACATGCTTAGCTGTCTCTCCTGGTTTGTTTGTTCAAAATGTATTTATTTAACCGCTAATTCAAGCATGTCATTTGCTTCATTAACACCAGTTCATGCTGTACGCTTTTCATGTCTTCAAGACAGCTAACATGTGGACAAGAAATGTAGTTGTTGTAGACAGTCAACATGCAGTATGTAAATAAGAAAGAACCTACATTAGGAATGAATTTCACGTTTCATAGCATCCAACCAAACTTTATTCTGTGCATTTAAAGGATGTCAACTGTCGTCACATCTGGCTTGAGGTTGAGTACTGTTAACTCCCCTTAGATTTGCAGGTCTTTAATTGCATCTCATGCTACCTAGGCCAGTTGTCAAGGGAATCACAAAAATGTGTGCATTCAGGTTAGCTGTTTGTCTGTGCATTTTTATGTTTCCAAAAGCAATTTATGCTCTTTTTTTACATACAGTAAGTTTAAACATAGTCCCTTTAGTTTTCCCTCCAGATTCTGAAAAAAGTTTGAATAGTGAGATGTCACAATGGTACGGTCATATTTACCATTGTTTAGCAAATTTTTGCAGGTAGTATTTTTAGTTTGAATCCATGCATTCAGGAATTTCTCATGCAGGCGTAAGAGTTTCTAGTGCCGATTTCTCTATGGTTTCATTGGTCATGCAAATTTCTACTTCTATGTGAGCTGTGCTTCATACAGTGGACCATTTTTTTCCTGCAAATTTTTTGCCAAAATTTCACTAACTGCACATTAAACCGGGACTTCCATTGCCGCCATATTGAATGTTCCAATTTTTCCCAATCATATAGGCATGAGGGGACCATCCTAGATTAATTTAAAAGTTCATTAATTAAAATTGTTCATTATAAATTAAATGGAAATTAAAATAACTAGACTCTTTAAATCAGCTTAAAATAATTCCCCAGATATGAGGTGTTTTTATTTTTATTATTATTTTAAATGATTTCTGCTACCTCCTCATCTCACATTTGTAAGATTAGTTGTGATGCTTTGTCCACGGTTTAAATAACTTGTTAGTTATTTAAATTAATGTATAGTTGACAGTGTTGTTTTTGCTATATACAACTTATGCTACTGTATTTGTCACTTTGGAATGTGAAGTACAAATAACAAAAGGATCTATAAAGAGGAATTTTTACAATGTGGAATATTAACAGGTATTTTCAACTTGGGAAAAAGGTGGTTAATAGGCTACTAGTGCTTGAACTTGCACTAATTCTGCTATAAGGGAGGTCTAATTGAAGGAGTATTGCTTAATTCTCTTTTTACAATAAAAACAGAATTGACTTTGCATGCCGTCTCCATTAATGCTGGACCTGAAATCAATCCTGGCCTACTGTCATTATTTAATGCTGTCTAATTTTGCCCAACGTGAATTTGATACATAAGCTATTATTACAAATATTTTATATAGGCTACCACAAATTACTTTCTTATTAACAGTTAATGATAGCTATTAAAAACAGGCTGAATAAGACGAATAAGAATTGAATTATTCACTTATGACTAATATTTTGTGGTATAGCTTGCTTCCATTAATTTACTAGAATGAAATATTATCACTTCAAATTTATGAATAGAACAGGCTATTCATATCCTGGAATAGAGCAGCCTACAATATTGTCCAACCTATTTCTATAACTTTCTTTAATATCACTGGAAAAATATTGTCAGTACTCCAGGAATCCTGATTTCCTTAGCGACCAGGAAGTAACAGTTTGTTTCTGGGATGCTTTTGAGTTTTAGTAAACCATACCCTTCCCAATTGCCTTTAAAGGACTATGTACCCCCATCTAAATATGGGCATGAGCTCGCGATGGATTTCAAGGAATGTCCGAGCACCACAAACTTGCGCTGATACTCCATCGCGTCTGGCGCTGCTCCTCGTGTTTCCAGAAAGGCTTCAGTTTGGCTCCTTGATTGTAAACTTTAACTGCTTTGAATAGGCTAGATTTTTTTTTCAAACAGGAAAAAATAAGTTAAAATTATCTTCAGCAAATTCTACATCATTCTGTGTCGTTACTGAACGCCACTATGTCCCGGAGGAAAGTGAGGGGACTCACGAAAACAGGGCGACAGGTGAGCGAGGACCCGGACCTCGACAGTTTACTGTCAAACCTGTCGCCCGAAGAAATGGAGGAGCTGCAGAAAGAGGTTTCCGTCGTTCCCGATCCAGATCCCAGTGAATTAATCGTTGAGGACCAAACGGATTCAAAACCAACCGCGTTAGTTAAAAGGGAATCACAGCTGAACAACCAGACCGATGACTTCAGATCCCGCTTCCAGAGAAACCTGTCAGCTGAGGTAAGATATTCACTACCTAACAACTTCATCTAGCCTATAAAAATGTGGATGCTTGAGTTTAAACCATGTTTAGTAGTCTACAGCTGGAGTTTGAAAGACATGGCAAAATGAAAAAATAAATAAAACAATAAAATTTATAGATGTGTTTGATATATTTTTAAAGGTTTGTATCATTTTATGTCTTTGATGAAAGACTTATTTTTACATCTTGTACAACGTTTACAAATTTCTGACTGTAAAAGTGGTGATGGGTAGCTATGTAAACCAAAGAAGTAACCCTAAGATATAACTAATGGAGACATATCTATCTTTGGATGTTAAAAGTCTCCTGAAATGTTGGCCCTGTTGAAGTTCTCTGGTTGATTGCTCCTTTGCTTACTGCCTTTTAAGGATAAGTCTGCCAAGGCAGGAGCTTTCCAGTGAAAAACATGTGGCTCACAAATCAAACACTCAGTTAACATCTACACTGTAAAACAACCGACTGTGCATAGTGTAAACATCCAGTGTTCATGCACTACAGATTGCGTTTAACCATCTCAGGCACTGGCTTCATTTGATTATTTTAATATTATATGTACGCTTAAGCTATTGGTGGGCTCCAGTGGGCTCCTGTAAAACAAAAATTTACATTTAACATTTGTTGCATATGTCACCTTGAATGTACATAATTCATTCATGTTTGATCCTCAGGGAGAACCGAAGAAGGAGAGCCGGAAGCAAGAGTACCTGCGTAAGATGGGCCTGAGCCAAGAGAACAATACCTCTGCATCTGACAGCAAAGATGGAGGACTTCAGAGAACCCCTTCCACCTCATCCTTCTCTAAACGTGATGATAGAATGGAGGACAGGACCCGCAGAGTCACAGGGGGCAGCAAAGATGACAAGTTTGGGCCATCTGCACTTTCTAGGAAGGACGAGGAGAGTGAGAAGAAAGTAGAGATGAAGGATCAAAATGATGGAGGTAAACTCAAAGATAGAAGAGAGATGAGAGAGAGTAGTAGCAGCAAAACCAGAGAATTAATATCCAAGCTTCAGGAGAAGAAGGAGGATGGTAAAGAAAAAAATAGAAAGGAAGACAGTTGGAAAAGGGAATCTGGGGAAAGTAGAGCAAAGGAGATGATTTCTAGGATAAAGGTGAAAGAGGAGAAGGAAAGAGAGAGAAAGGAAGAGATTAAAAAGAGAGAGGAAAACAAAACCAGAGGTTCTTTGTCCAGGTTGGAGGAAAAGCAAAATCAGGTTCTAGAAGATAAAGTGAAGGAAGAGAAGAAGGACAATGAAGAAAACAAAATAAGAAGGTTAAGTGAAAAAGTGAAAGAAAGCCCCTTGTTGGAAGTAAATAAAGAGAAAGAACATGAAAAAGCTGTGAGGAAGACACAAGAATTTAGTGAAAAATCAATAATTGATAAGGGAACAGGGGATGTTGACAAACAAAATGAAATTGTAAACGAAGTTCATGAACCCATTAAGGAAGAGAAAATTGGAAACTGTGTCTCAAAAAGTAAGACAAAAGGGGAGGAAGAGGAGGATGAGTCAGCCAGCATGTTTGATGAAGATTTGGAAAGAGTTCGTCGCAACGATCCAAGCATGAGTGACCTCAACGTGAACAATTCTGAGGTCATAAAAACCAAAACTCTTATACAGTTTGCAGAGGCCCTAAAAAACAACACACACATCAAAGTGTTTTCTTTGGCTAACTGCCGAGCTGATGACCATGTGGCTTATGCTATTGCAGAGACCTTGCGCAGTAACAAAAGCATCACAAGCATCAATTTGGACTCCAATCTTCTTACAAGCAAAGGCATTATGGCCTTGATCCATGCCCTCCAACACAACTCCACACTCACTGAGTTACGCTTCCACAACCAGCGACACATCATCGGAGGAAAGTCCGAGATGGAGATGACCAAAATCTTGAAAGAAAACACAACTCTTCTGAAACTGGGCTACCATTTTGAGTTAGCTGGTCCTCGTATGACCATGACCAATATTCTAAGTCGCAATATGGACCGTCAGCGGCAAAAGCGGCTGCAGGAACAGAAGCAGGCTCAAGCCCAAGGCACCGGAGACAAGAAAGATTTATTAGGAGTTCCAAAACCTGGCTTTGGTAAAGGTTCTCCAAGAGCTTCGCCCAGGCCATCTCCTATACCTTCTCCCATACCGTCACCCGCCCCGTCGCCCAAGTTGACCCATAAGAAAAGGGTCAGTGGGCTTGGTGGTGGACCACCTCCTCCACCGCCACCACCTGGAGGACCACCGCCGCCTCCGCCTCCAATGCTAGATGGAGATTTCCTGAAGAACTCCCTCACGCCCGTTTCACAAAGAAAGCTAGACGATAGGAGAAGTGGAAGAGGCGGAGCTCAAAACTCAAGGGACCAACTTCTGGCTTCCATTAGAGGCAGCAATATCAAACAGCTCAAAAAGGTATGGAATATTGAATATATATAAATCTACAATATTGCAAGTTACATTTCTTCGTGAAATCTACTGAGCCTTTCCCTGAGAAAATGTTAAACATTTTAACTCACCATTAATCATTTTTTCACAGGTTACATTACCAAAGCTCTTGCAGTAATCCAGCAATGCAGAGAGAGAGTTATGGGTGAAGAAAAAGACATGAATGAAAGGACAGACATCTCACAGACCTTGAGAAGATCATTACTCAGAATCTTCCATACAGAGTCTTACTGCTGCCCTATGGTATGGAAGACATGCAAGGATTCATATGTAATCGAATCCACAGCTTCTACCCAGGAGTCTTTGTACAAAATACACTGGACGATAGAAAGAAATGAAAGTGTTGAGCAGTCGTGGGAGCTCAGAGGCTTCAGTGGCCTATGGAACTGTGGAGTTGATGCCTTGCTTGTCGTTTGCACTAAATGAATCATTTCATACGACAGATTTACTAGTGTGTGTTTGGAAGAGTATGTGTGGATGCTGAGAAGATGTTTGTTTCTGCACTAGAATTAGATCTTTTTACAGCTGACTGAAATGAACAATGATTTCTAGATTTTATCCTAGTTATTTTTGGTTTGGGAATTTCTACAGCAAAAGCCCTTGCTAATCAGGGAATAAAGGTGGGATTGTAAACAATTACAAGTAAAGGTGTAGTTTCCGTGGTACTAGAGATTTTTTAATACCGTGGTTTGAATGTGTGTGTGTGTGTGTGTGTGTGTGTGTGTGTGTGTGTGTGTGCGTGAAAGAGAACAGGATTACAGCATTTAAGAGTAAACAATGGATAATCAGATCTATGTGAATATGACTGCCGAAACATGCAATATTTATTTTGATCTGAGTTCTCCTTTAACATTGTATGTAATCCATTGAATATATAAATGTTAATCACTGTCAAGTGTAATTTTTTACCATCCGTTTGTAATTTATCAAAAACCTTAAAAACGTAGCAAATCTTTACTTTGGGAATGAAAGCAATCTCTGCACAAAAAAAGGTTAATGTACCTTACATGCTTTAAAGACAGTATATTTTCATGCTTTTATGAAATCTAGTGAAGGCTACATTTATGCTTCATGAACATAAGCAGTTATCAAAAATCATTTCACAAATTTTATTTCAGGTTTCAATGTGGGAAATCAAGTCATTCGATGTGTGTTATTTATAAAATAAAATTTGTTTTGGACGAAGATATGATTGGTCCAACAAACACTTTACTTTATTATTTTCATATCAGTGTGTTTCAATGTTTTGTTTCATACCTGAAACTAGCTATAGTTCTGGTTATCACTGATGTATTTCCATTAAGACAAACTCCTTAAAGGGGTACTCCACTGAAAATGAAAAATACTTATATGCTCCACTGTTAAACTAGTTTTGTAATGACTATATGAAGAAGCGAGCAAATGGTTACTATTCCATTGTCATCCAGAGTTATATTATCTAAAACAATAGTAACTGAATTAATCGTTTTTTGTTTTCTAGTCATTTTATTAGGACTTAACATTTTAGTGTCTAGATCATAACCATAGATACAATGAATGCTTCTAGTGAACAGCTCTTCACATGATCACACAGATCCTAATAAAGGGCTGTAGCATGCTTCCAGTGCAACAATGAGTTCCTTGGGCATGAAAAGGTCAGTGATGTAATGCATTGTTGCAAATGCCACGCTTAGCTCATTTGTTCACTAGAATAAAGAACTATACATGAAGACTAAAGGACACTGGAACACACATTTTATCATTGAGACTTGTGATTGAACACTGCATATTAAATCCAACTGGGTCACAGGTTAAACATGTAAAAATTCTTTCTTGTAGTATTATACTCTTCAAATTTATTACAGATGCTTATCGCAATGCATAGATTATTGCATGGATTTACTGCTGGATTGCGAAGGTCAGTTCGTAATTTTCAGAGCCTTTCAGAGTTTGATTGGGATCGAAGCAAGCTTGTTTATATTCCGATTGCCCCAAACTAACCCTCAGCACTGCTGAAATGTCTATATTTGGTCATTTCTCAATGCAGGCTCAGTCCGCATCTCATTCCTTTCCACTTCCTAATAATGGAAACATCCAACAGCCTGCCGGACTCAGAGCAATGACTTAATGGCGACATGAGAGAGAGATTTTCTGAGTTATGTTTTAATGCAGAGCCATCTACTAATTTAGCTCCATTTTCTCTGGGCCCATCAAAAAAAAAAAAAAAAAACTCTACTATAAAGGACAAGCTCATTTTTATTGGCAACTTGACAACTTCCATTTCAATATAAAACGTTAACTAAAATATGAAAAAAGTTTTTCAGGAGCAATTATAATATATAATCTCAAATACAAGACAAATTAGAAAAAGCACAGTTAGCCTAGCCCTACAGCATAGACTTACTATATTTCTTTAATCCCTGGTGAAAACAATGTGTGTGGGGGCATCATAGCCTCTGGAGCAGATGGAGTTCACACATTTTGGGGAGCTCTGCTTAATATCTTACTGTCTACAGAAATGTTGCCGCTAGAGGGGCCTCTACACAGCGACCACAAAGAAAGCGACACCAAAAGAACACGCGAGTAACCTGACGTAACCTGCGGCAACAGCACGTGTTTGATTACGTCAGTGCGAACAGGAAAGAACAAAATGGAGGAGTACGCGAGGGAACCATGGTGAGCTGACAGATTCAAACAACTTATTGTTTTATACAATTTTACTTTTTTAGCTTTTTGTTGGAATAAATGTTAAAATGCTCTTGATTATTTATGAGCTCTTAGTAATTGTCAGGCCGTTTGTTGCTCGAATGATCGTGATAGGGTGGGTTAGATGAACGCTGCTGAACGCGATGTCCTTCAGTGAAGGCTTCATGCTGTCAGTCAAGCACATGACCTTGTTCTGCGGCATCCCTGATCAGTTATAGTTTGTGAACTAACAATATCTTTTGTTTAATTGTTTAAATATTTAAAACAAAACTCCACTTGCTAGCATAAAATACAAAGAAAACATGACACGAATGAAAACCTGATTAAAAGAGCTTTAAATAACCCAATGTGAGATCAGTAATACAGTCTGTTTTCCTTCTGGTATTGTGGTAACAGAGTTGACATTCTAAAAATAGGTTTTTAGATTAAAATATTTTCTAAGAGAGAGCACAGTTACTTTTTTCAGAGCTTCAGATCTTATAAGTGAGTGAAAGTGACATCATCTCCTGTAATTTACACAATTCTGAGAGATAATTCCACCAAATTAACGGCAAAAAAGGGTATGGTAAAAGGGTTGACGCAAGATTTAGGGACGTATATTTTTCTAAGAAAAAAATAATAATTTAATGTTGTAGAATTAAGTAAGTAACCATTTAGGGATTTTATAAATAAAATGAATACAATGTTGCCAAAAGAAAAGTACTATAAAATATTTTGATTACACATTGATACATGGAAAAGATACACTGACTAATTTGGAAATGATGATGTGTCTATTTAAGACACTTTTAAAATACATGATATATTGTTATGGACATATAGCAATTCATAACAATTAGTAAATAATAATAAATTAATTAAAATATTTAAAAAATATAGGCATTTAAAAAAAAATAATAAATCTACCCTCAATTATAGAATCACCCACATACATATGTATATATATAAACAACAAGATGTAATTTTAGACTGTTCCATGGTAATACTATGTCGTTGTTTTTAAACTATGTTTACCAGGGTACTGTTTTTACTAGGGTTGATAGTGGGAGAGCTGATCTTTATGAGCTAGTATTGTTATCCTCATCCTGACCTCTGTTTTCTTAGCCCCTGGAGGATAGTGGACGACTGTGGGGGCGCCTTCACCATGGGAGCCATAGGTGGTGGGATCTTTCAGGCCGTCAAAGGCTTTAGAAACTCTCCTTCTGTGAGTGATTGTTCAAGCTGCTGATACAATGATGCTGTTTTGTTTTAGCATAACTGCATTTGATTCTTGGCTCTAATATGGTGTCATTGTTTTTTTGTGTTTCTCTCCAGGGAATGAATCACAGAATGAGAGGTAGCTTGACAGCCATAAGAACCAGAGCTCCGCAACTAGGAGGTAATGTAAAGTTCAAAGGTTATTAATCACATGGTTGCCACATGGTTGCAGAGTGATACAGGCTGCATCCAAAAACTGAAACATGATGTCTTGATGGGACATATCTCAAGATATGAAGGCATCAAGATATGTCCGAATCCAAAGTTAGCTTCACTTCCTGTCTTATAATATACCTTCATCTGATGGCTTTTTGCAGGCTGCATAAATTTATCCTCCGCCTCTGATATCCCACAATCCTGTGCTTTCCATTCCGTGATTGGTTGAGCTAAAAAATAAAGATGGTAGTTAGTGTGTGAATGTATATTTTGAATAAACTTTTTGCACTTTTGATGTTATTTCAAGTTAGAAATTAGTATTATAGTAATGAAATAATAATTTAGTAATCACCAAACTCATTTTATTTTATTGTAGATCATTAAAATGTTATGCTTCCTTAAATGCCTGTCCGAAATCAATTTTGTGAGGAGCCTTTATAATAAAACGCTGCCAGCAAAGTTATTGCCCCTCAAAGCAGATGTACACGGTGCGATTTTTAAGGTCGTACGAGCTTGCATGCGATTTAAAAAAAAAAAATACAAAACTTTTTATTTTTGTTTATCAGAGGAAATCGTCTCTTCTCGTATGGTCGGGGCTCGTATGGTGTGTGAGAAATTTCCCAACCTCATGACCATTTTTAAACATGTCAAAAAACTTATGGAGCTGTCGGATTGAAAGCGTGACGTGTGTGCTGTTGAACGAGCTGATTTGTTGAGCAAACTGGAAATGACCAATCAGAAGCTAAAAAAAGAAAACCACAGAAGAAGAAAAATGAACATGACATTGCCACAGAGAATTTGGACTGGCGAGAAAGAGGACAAACTCGCTGAACTCTGGCAAGAACAGCGAGCCCTATATGATATATCGAGCAGCATTTAAAATAATATAATAAGTAGTAATAATCCATAAAAAAGGAACTTTCTATATTGATTTCATTCTCTGCCCTTTAGCTAAACTCTTTGCCATGCACTTCGTTTTCTTTAGTTTTTTTCACAAGCCATTGCTGCCGAAAAGAAAAGGATCTCTTCTTCAGAGTGCATGTTTTTGGTGTGGAACTTCGTGAATGTGACTGCCTCGGAAATCAGCAGGTTTTTAAATCGTGCCGTGTACCACTGCGTCCATAAACAGTCACTTGTGACGTGCGCGTGACCTTACGGTCTTCCAATGGTCCAAATTCGCACCGTGTACATCAGCTGCTTAAGTTTTTTAAGATGCAGTCACACTCTGGAAAAATGTCAAAGTTTTTTTTTTTTTTTAAGCCAAATCATCTTTATTTGTAGAAAATACATTAAAAATAGTGGTACTGTGAAATATTTAAATGTTTGATTTGGTTATTTTCAGCCGCCATTACTTTAGTCTTTTAGTGTCATATGATCCTTCAGAAATCATTTTAATATGGTGCTCAAAAACGTGTGTGGTGTTGTTGTTTTTTTTCTTACATTGTCTGCATCACACATCTTTGCTTTCATTTGAAAAGATATTACGAAATATAAATGTTGAATGTTCATAATTATTAGGAAGCTTTGCTGTGTGGGGTGGCCTCTTCTCCATGATTGATTGTGGGCTGGTCAAAGTGAGGGGCAAAGAAGACCCCTGGAATTCAATCACAAGTGGAGCCATGACAGGAGCCATTTTAGCAGCAAGAAGTAAGTCAAATCCTTAACAAATGTGGATAAAGATGTGGTCTTGTGAGTTAGGTGCTAAGTCATGCCAGTTTATAAATTTTAAGGTGACTCTTCTTTTTTTCTGTCTTTAAAAGGAAAACCTGTGTTTATGTATGCGGTATAAATCTTTTGTCTCATCACAGATGGGCCATTGGCCATGGTTGGCTCTGCTGCAATGGGAGGTGTACTGCTTGCATTAATAGAAGGAGCAGGAATTCTGCTCACAAGGTTCGCCTCAGCACAATTCCCAACTGGTGAGTGTGCAAAGTCAGCCTCTAAAACTGAGTAAAACTTTAAAGGGTCACAACACCCTAAAACACTTTTTTGAGTTGTTTACAGATATATACATGTTGTACGTTGCTTAAAACAGTAATATATGTCACTAAAAATGTTACAAAGTGGAAATGGGTCATTTTTGCGCTTTTTGCATCCGGTTTTAAAAGTTACGTTTGAGCCCGTGACGTAGATGCTGTTTTTTTTTTAGCGCTCATTCGCTGCGTGGCTTCTACAGTACACGTCTACGTCATGGCTTGACGGCCCTATTAATGCA
>JAUCMT010000013.1:16001082-16030596 GCA_032357475.1 Enteromius thamalakanensis
GCCCCTTTTCAGAAAGTTTTTCAAACCAGAGGTGTGAAAAAGCACTCCTGAAACAGGGGGGTGTTGTGACCCTTTAACAATGAAATAGTCATAATATGTAAATCTTTTTTCTACAGGCCCACAGTTTGCAGAAGAACCTGCTCCCATGCCTGCTTCATCATTCGGAGACTATAGACAGTACCAATGAGAAGCCCTTTGAAACTCAAGGCCTTTTCTTATTCCATGAACTCATCTAAGACACTGAAGTTACAGTGTGGACCTCATTCATCAACAAAGCATGCCACCAACCACGAATGACTGTGACAAAGGGAATATGAAGGGCAAACTCTATTGTTCCTCTCCTTAGTATGCCTTTTGCTATTTTCAGCTTTGTCACTGGCCTATGGGTTACCCTATTTAAGTCAAAACTCATTTCTGTGTTTTGATCCACATGCTCCTTGCTTTTGTTTTCTGTGAACTAATTTTTTTTGCTGACACAGCTGGAAATATTTGCTGAAGCAATAGGTATACATACTATTTACATCATGCTAGGTTGTTTGAGTTAGGCCCCAATCAATTGGCTGTATAAAGTGTGTTTGTTGCATGTTTGTGTGAGTGAATGTGTCAATACCTGTGTGTGAGTGAGTGTGTGTGTGTGTGTGTGTGTGTGTGTGTGCGCGTAAGAGGTTAATACATGCCTGTGCACTGATCGTTTGCCTTAATGTAAACTTTCTCATGGGCCTCAACAAGATCGTATATACATACAGGAGATTTTTTATTGACTGTTCTATGCCAAACCTTCTCTTGCAGAATCTATTCCTTCACATGTTACTTTTTGAAGTAGTTATTTATTGAATATAAGTCAAACTTCCTTGTTTCGAGATGTTATGCTGTATTGTACGTTGAATATTTCCTTACCGAATGTTTGGATCACAAAGGAAGCATCAGGAGAAAAAGGTTTATGAATGGACAGAATAAATAGTCTCTTCTGGTGGATATATGAGCTAAATTAGGCGAAGAAACATCATGAATAAACTATAGTTATTACTACTATGGTCGTCTCTGTGTGTAAATCGTAAATATTATTTCCCATTCAATGTAGTAATTGCTTGTCTGTAGTAGTTATACAGACAGGTTTAGCATAATCACCATTATAATGAAAAAAGTAGTACTGTCCGCTAGAGGGAGGTAACGTATTAGATACAGTGATGCAAATGGTCAAAAATGAAACAAGAATTAAGGTTAGTCTATATTTGGAGACAAAAAGAAAAATGTGTAACACATCAATTTAATACATTAGTGGTAATGAGAAGTGTCGTTTTCATCGAGCGTTTAATAGAAAAAATAACTAAAAGAACACAGACGAAACTGAAAAAATACCCACTTTCTACAACGTCCTGACGTAAGAAGAGCACGCAAAGGACAGCGTGAATATTTACTCTTTAAGCATGTTTTTAAAACCGCGTTTGGATTTAGCTATTAACTCTAAGTTGCGCGACTATATGTTCCTAGAGAACGTTTAATTGGATAAGCCATCATTATTTGGGAGAATTTTAAACGTTTAAACTACTGAAAGGTACGTTACAAGTACACCTGCAGATTGATTCACCACATCGACCAAAAGCCACAAATCACCCCCAACGTCATCCCCTTTTAGTACTGGCACAGGCCTTCTAATGAACAGGTTTGGCCACTTTAGCCGTTTCCATGAAAACAAATCTTAATTTTATAGCATGGTAATATTCCACACTTATGACACTTAAGCAATTCCACTCTAACTAAATCAATCTTTTGTATCAAACTGATATAAAGTTAAAACATAGTTCCCTAGAATTGTATTATATGCTTTGATAATAAGATTTATTAATTTTTACTTACTACTAAGATTATGCTACTAAAGTATTAAAACCTGTTCCTTTGAAGAGGATATCCCAATTCCTAGAGGCCTGGCTTTATTATGCGGTGAATAGGATTAATAGGATTTATATGTTTTGAGCAAAATTTGTATATTATTTACAAAAATGCACACAAAAAAGTACCTGTTCTTAATAATCAATAGTCTAATCATTAATAATTGTTTTGCTTTTTGTTATATAAAATTTCATTATGACATAAGGGACATATGTGGTCTTATTATTTCCCATTATTGTTTAACATTTACATTATTAAAATTTATGTATATGTCCTATGCATATGTCTATGTATAGACATATAAACGATGCATATGTCCCTAACAGTATGTGTTCCATATAGTTAAACATGAAACTATTTTGGTAGAATGCTAAAAATATATAAAAAAAACAATTATTATTATTATTATTTTTTTAATTGTGAAGCCAAAATGTTACCAGGAATGACCTGTTTGCAAGAACTGGCGTGTAATTGAAAAGGTGATGTGATTGACAGTGCACCTAAATTTAAAAACACTATTCCACACAGCATACATAGAGACAGACAGACAGTTAGATAAATGACTGTTGTGGCTTGTAAAAGGCTTTTAATTTGATGAGTTTACTAGTTTGCTGGGAAAATAGTTTTAGAATAATGTTTCTTTTGTTGTTGTTCTTCAATCGTCAATGCTTATGAAAGGCTTTGCTTTTACTAGATAACAATTTTTTTATTTGGAGTGGTATGGATGACTTTTATGAATTAGAATACTTATCAACATGAAGGAAATTATGTTCTTAAAGGAAAAAAAAACATTCACAAAAAGTGCTGATGAGAGAGTCCATTTGTTTAGACATTTTCATTCTCTTTGTATGTTGCTTGACAAAAAATAATTCTAGCACACAAAAAACGTAAGTGTTAATTTTCCGAAATTAAGATTTATACATGCTGTATAAAAAAAGCTGTATAAATAAGCTTCCCATGTTAGCTTCCCATGTTAGCATTGCATATTATTAATCAAAAATTAAGTTTTAATATATTTTCGGGGGAAATAAATATCTAAATGTTACATGATCTTTACTTACTATCCTAAGAATTTCTGGCAAAAAAGAAAAATCAATAATTTTGACCCATACAATGTATTTTTGGCTATTGCTACAAATAAACCCCAGCGACTTAAGACTGGTTTTGTGGTCCAGGGTCACAAATGTGTTCCTTTCAATAATGGACTGAAAACCTGCTGTTTTCATTGGTTTTATGTCATTCACTGTTTTGCTTCTGTGTCTTTTAACATGCTTAAAGTAATTTTTTTTTACCAATCCTTCTCATTAAGTACAAGCATTTCTCCTATAAATATCTCTGGTGCTTTACCTCGCACTGCCTCATCCTGCTTCCTTGCAAGTTTGTTTGGAGACAGCGGCATCAGAAGGAAGGTCAGCTTGCGGTGCAAACAACTCATTAATAATTTAAGGCAGTGAACATGACTGGTTGCTAATCTACATAGCTCCTAAAAAGTGCTGCGATTATTAATTCAGGGCTTTTGAAGCAACTGTGGGAGTGCAGCATTCTGGATTGTATACAAGAGCAATGAACAAGCTCTGGCCAAGGCACTTAAGATGTTTGGTAAAAGACTCCAAAACTTTCTGTCTTGCTGGAGATGGTTTGTCTGAATGAGGAAGAGAGAGTGCATGTGGCATTTTAAATGATGGGCGAATGCTTACAGAATAACGTATAGATGCAAATGCAACAATGACAGACCTATTACCTTTAAAGTGACAAGTAATCAAAGAGACTTTAATTACATGCTTTTCAAAGGTTGCTGTACAACAAAATGAATGAATAATATAGTTTATTGTTTTTAAGTGGATAAGTATTTTTATTTGTGTCCAGTTATAACCAATGAATGCCATAAATCTACCCTTTTAAATGTTCTCTACACTTTCCTGACCTGTCCTCTACTACAGCCTGGGAGAATTACAGATCATTTTAGATGTGAGGCTTGCAGGCAATTGCATGGAATAAACGGCAGTTCATAAATGTCATATTAACTATTTATGTGAATAATCAGAGTCTGCCGTGTGAACAGTGGCAAGCGGAAAAAATAAGACGGAATGCATTAGACATGACAGCATGATGTACAATAGACATTATCACTGTTGGTGATAATGACCCTCAGATGTTTGGTGGAATGCTGTGCATTTAATGAGGTCTTGATATGCAGAGGCTTCTGTAACACAACTTCTGGAAGTGACTGCGTTCACTTGTGTCATGCTGACACACTAGAGCTTTGCTAATAAATGAATCAAAGGAATATTTCAGGTCAGCTCGACCGACAACTTTTTGTGGCATGAGTATTTTTTAAAAAAAGGGAAAAATCAAGGTTGCAGTGAAGCTGGTTTTTAAAAGCTTTAAAAGTATTATTTGAGCTGTTTTTAAAAACTTTCACTTTCAATTTAAAGTATTTGCTGCAAGTTTAAAAGATTTTCTGTGATTGCCTATAAAAAGTCTGGGTTTTCCTATTGTTTTTATACTTTCTGATGGTAATGCATGAAAAATAGTTCAACCGGTAGCATGCAGGCATTGTACATAATCGATCAATCATGGCATGAGAGAAAGTGTGGTCTACAGAGATTGATGAAAGCAATACACATTAATAGAAAAACAAAGCCAAAAATATTTGTTGTGGTAATTGACAATGTTTATTGACTAAACGCTTCATTTCTACTTTAAATTTAAATGAGATTTAACATCAGAATGAGTTTACTGCTATTCCATAACTCGCTATACATCAAGCCATAGGAGGAAGGGATGTGTAGTAAATGCGCATGCCACTCAAACCTCTATGTTGTCACTCAATATTTAAGACACCGCCATTCAAATCCATTATAACAGGCTCTTTCCCTAAGGTTGCCATGGTGATTACAAGGGCATCAACTGATGGATAGAGACGCTCTTTGAGCCATCGGGAATAAAAGAGAAGTAGTTTTGAAGAGGCAGTGTGGGGTGATGGAGGAGGGATTCAGGCCCGAACAAAATAGAGAATGGACTGCTTTCAGAGGTAGAGAGGGGTTGGTCTAATTTGAACAAAGTCTTCTTCTCCTCAAACCAGAGCTGACAGCAGACGTTTTTATCAGTAAGGAACACACTGCATGGAGAGAAACACATTCATTTCAATGTGGAGTCCTTGCCAAGGACAATGGCCCAGCAGGATGGAACATTGCCGTCCTTTTCTGAAAATCAGAGTAAACATTATTCCGCCTTATTTATTTGCAGAGCAAACAACTGTGCCCACAGGAACTAAACGTGGCTTTTAGAAGAAGGACAGTGTTGTTCAGAATGCAGGTGGAACTGTTTTTATCCATGGCTTTTATAGCTTCTGTTTGTTTAGTAAGTTCACTATCAGACAAAAGTTTAAGTACATCTATGTTTATTATTATTATGACTTCTGTATTTTTTATGTTCTTTCATGCATCTTCATGGTTCTGAAATTAAATGATTTTACTTCTGGGATTGCTTTTTAATCATTTGGTCAATAAAATAAAAAAAAACTCTTATAAAAGCAAATCATTCATTTTGTTTTACAATGTAATGTTTTACATGTTTTGCTTATTGAAATTTTTTTACTATAGCATATTTTATGATAAAATTAAATATTTTTTAATAAAATTAAATGAGATTTAGTTTCAACATTTTAGTCAGGTGTATCCAAACTTAAATAAATAAAATAATAAAACCTTACTTTTCCAACCCTACTTGGTGAAGACCACACATATTTGTGTGAAATTTGGTTATTGATTACCGCTATGGAGAAAATTACTACAAACCGTGTCCTCGGGAGGAATGACATCAGTGACACCTGTTCACCTCTCCATCTCCATGCTGAGATGGGCCAGAGTCTCCCGGGATCTGAATCCAGACATCCCATTCCTCCTGGGAGAACGTAAATTAATAAATCATGGCTTTCTGTTCAGTAATGAGTGTGTGCGTGTGTACGTGTGTGTGTGTGTGTGTCTGCACATGTCATCTCCTCTTTAGAGCAACATGTTTGTCTCAGAGGCTGTTCCAGCTGCCCATCTCACCGACTATTGCATCTCTTTCTTCATTTAAATTGTGATCAGAAGTGACAATTAGTGGCTGATGTGTGATCACCTGCAAGTCTGTTCAGCCTAGACACTAAATCTACATGAATTTTGGGCGAATTCAATTTCAAATACAAGTTTTTTTAAATGATTATTATTAGAAAAAGATTGAGTTAGCCGTTTCATTGGCACTCGATCCCAATGCAGACCTAGAACACACAAACTCTTCATTCGTTTTCAATCAAATTGAGTTTTTTTGATGTTAATTTCCCCACAAAACAGAGAGAAAACTTCAGTTGTTTGATGGCAATAGTTTCATTTTCATTAGAGATGCTGCCTGCAGCCCCTGAGATATACTGTATGCATGGAAGGGGGTGGATGAGTGATTAGATGTCCTCTTCCTCTGATCGTTTGTGCCTCCGTGCAAATAAATAACCTGCGAACGCAAATAAACAGAGGCATCCATCATGAGAGCGTCCCAAAGACAGTGACTGATTTCTATGCGAGGCTCCTGAGGGAACAGGATACGTGACACTGGCACTTTTATTGAGAAACGGCAGCTGCCAGTGCACCATTATGCACGTGGGTGACATTATTACTGCTCGATACACCTTCGATGGATGGATGAACAGCAAGTGTGTGGTTTCTGGTGGTGTTTTGTTTATCGTTTCACATAACGTAACTCTGTCCAACATGATTGGATGTTTCTTTAAAAAAATGGTGTCCTTAGGATTTGATGTGGGCTTAAAAATCGAGAGATAATTGAGAGAGAAAAATCGCAAAGAGATTTTCCGTGTGTGTGTGCAACAGTCCGATTCAAAAGTAAAAATAACATTCAGGCATTTTCTTTTATTTTAAATGATAACTTGTTAACCCTTCAGGTGAAAACTACATTTTTTTCTCTCCACATTTTCACTTTCCCTCATTAAACAGTTAAAGGGATAGTTTTCCAAGATATGGCAATTGTCTCAGACCAAATAGTGGACAGGCACTGTTGCAAGATCCCACACACTTTATGGCCTCTTCATTGCGGTTTTTTAAATAGCTTCATTATCCAAAATGTGAAAACTGTAAGATTAGAATGGCAAAGTAACCCACATAATACAAAGCACTGCTATATTAAAGATATTAGAATACAATGATGACAAAAGGTTTGCAGTATCATTTAATTCATACTTAGTGATGCTAGTCCCTCTCAATAAAGCCACACCTCTTTTGTAAACACTTAACTAAACCATAATATATGTAGTGCCTTAGTCTATTTTATTAACTCAGTATTATAAAATAGTTGATTCCTGTATAAAAATGTAACTTTGGTTAAAAGATTTAATTGAATTCCAATTTCTATATTTATTAATTTAAATAAATGTAAATACTTGTATTCAATTTTTAAACATGTAAATAATTCCATTGACTTATTTATTTACTCTTCTGAGTTCATCTGTATGCATCTAATTGTGTCCCACTTTTTTTTTTTCCACAGTTGTTTCTTTGAGCACTCAACTTTGCAGTTTGTTCGTGCCCCTGTTAACAGCCCTCTCCTCTCCAGCGCTTCTGATAGTTGCCAGCCCAATAAATACTGTCTCTGTACCCGGCGATCCAGTCCCCTGCCCTCCTGCTCTAAGATTGATCCCTTATCCCCACCCCTTCTTTTCTCTCGTCTCTGCCAGACCCACAGCTTTAGAACCCATGTGAATAGGTGAAACTCTGAGGCTCCAACAGATGGCCAGAGCTGCCCTGATTCAGTCACACTGCTGCCGGATGAATACCAGCTCAGAGAGCCCAGAAAGAGTGGAAAAAACAGAGTTAGAGGAGAGCAAAAGAGAGATAGAGAGAGTGATAGAGTTTCCCCCATGTGTGTGGGAGAATAAGGGGAAACAGGGACGTGTTAATATGCATGAGGGGAAGAGTAACTGTGAGAGAGAGGGAAAGACGGACAACAAGGAAGGGGAGTGGACGATATTGAATTGTAGATTGAGGGACTTCTTTCCCTCCCGCCCTCTTTTATTTATCTGCTATGGAACCACGCCTCCTTCTTTTCACCTCTCTGTGTGTCTATATCAGGGGACCGGCTATGAGAGAGCCCACTTGTACGGCTGGCAGAGGGGGAGTCGAGTCAGAGGTGGTCTGGCGAAGACCGAACAGGTGACGGATCACAATATCCCTGACTTTAACGCCTCCTGTAGTCGCTCTGTTCTTCAGGAAGGATTCAGAAGTGGGCTTTAGTGAGGTACGTGCCTTTGTCCCTAATTTTTGCTTTGTAGCACTACCTCTGTCAGACTGACACCAGTAGTAGTGGATGCACAGGTATGCTCCTCCATTGTTAAAGCAGATTATAATTTTCCACATTCTCCAGATTGTAATATGCAAACAATCTGTAATTCTGAATGTACTTTGGGTTACATTTTGGATTTACGTTATATAGTAGCTTCACTGATTTTAAACTGGTGCCATTAAGTCACAATAATGGTAAATGGATATACATTTCCAACTTAAATGCCTAATTTGATATCTTCTGAAGCCCAAATTGGCATTGGGAGATTCAGACTGTTGTGATTTCTTTCCATTTATTAAACCTTTTCTAGGTTTGTTTCTTCTCAGTCTCTTTGTGTTGGTGGCTTATAGTTTTTGGTTTTTCATATCTCAGATATTTGTCCTTCACATTCGCAGTCGCTTGCAACGTTTGGGTTGGATTTGTTTGTGATTTTGGCCCTTTTAAGGACTTTAACAAGAGTCTGTCGTCCCCCTTTTAAAATGCTACATGAGTCACATTGCATTTTTGATGGCGAAGAACTGTTCTCTGGGTCAAGTAGGTCTCTGGTAGCAAGTGATGTTTAAAGGGATTCGCTGGATAAAATATGCATCAGTGAATGTGTGCTTGTGTGTGGCTATGAGGTAATGACAAAGGTGATGGGGGCTGAGAGATCTGTGCCTTAGTCATTCATTATTTAATGTTCACTCTGTCTCAGCTCAGCCCCATAACAACTGGCCTCCTTTTCCTCTTCTGCTGTCTGAACCAGAACTGTGGACAAGGTCCTATGATGTTTAGTGCATCAGACCTGTACAAATCAGTTCATATGGTCAGTGTCACATATTTGCTTCTGGTGACCTAGAAATAGTGTTGATTTTTTAAATATTTCTTATTTACATCTTGAATTTTAGATTTAGTGGTCTCAGGCTTTTGTACCCCTACACAATGCATATTATTTTGTTTTGTAATAAGATTTCTTAAAAGTAGATCAGCTGGAACGTTAGAGCTGAGTGAAACTGCTCATTTGGGACCTTTGTCTGACAGCAGGGGGAAAAAAAGGAATTTGATCTCAATTTTCTAATTCCTGAGTGGGAGCTATTTAGGGTTCATTTGCATATGTCCGTCCTGGCCTCAATAGGGTTCTTGTATGTTGTGATGATTTTAACTAATTTACAAGTTTGAAAGCACATATTTTACACTCATTTGTCTGCATGTTACAATGTAAGTTTCTGAATGGTTGGTTTCAGCATGAAAGACCACATAATAGACTTAGGTTATGTAGCAGCTTGACTAATTTTATATAAGGTACAAACTGCTGTCATGAGAAGTCACCATAATAAATATAGCTCCAAGCAGCGATGCCTCCATCAATGCACAAACAACCCCGGTGGCATCAGGAAAACGGTGCCCAGCGGACACATGCATTTACAGTAACCCTTTGACAGTCTGGTTTTAAAGTATACAGCAACGAAAGGGGTTAATCCCAACCATCAAGACTGTAACACACAAAAATATATATACAAGTTTGGAAACTCTTTACAGTAACATTAACTGTATTAAATATCATGATCAGTAATTATATAGCATTTATTAATGTTAAGTAGTATTATTACATTTTAATCTTAAACTTTATAAAATTTGTATCTGTTAGCGTTAGTTAAATTAATTAACATCAACAAAAATTAAGAAATGGAACCACCGCATAAAGTTTTCTGGAAAAACTCCAGGAGGCGCCGTAGAGCCCATGCCACACCCGGGTCCCACTCTCTGATGACCACAGATTTTAACGTGTATGCCAATTTTCAAGAGTTTTTGAGCATGTTAAGGCCCCCAAAAGTACCCAATAGGGCCCTCTACCTAGTGCCTCGGGCCCTAACTAAAATGGTTAATGTATAAACATTTCAAACTTAAACCTAACCATGAAGCCCCAACCCTAACCAAACCTTATATCTAACCACTATTGTTAAATCATTCTGATTATTCTTTTTTAATTTTTAATAATTTTTCCTGAACTTGTAGTGCCCAACATATTGCCATTGTTATAGTCAGGAGGTTATTTGTTTTGTAATTCTTGGATTTCTTTCCATTTATTAAACCTTTTTAGGTTTATTTCTCCTACTTCTTCTCAAACTGTCATGTTGGTGTCTGGTTAAGTAATCATAATTGTAACTTACAGTACAATATTTTAAAATTTGTGTCCATTTTAAAGTACAAACCTAAACATAATTTCTCACTCAGAAGCAAACCTCTAATTTGACCATGATTGTAATTGGAGAACCCTATTAAAGTTGTTATGATCCAGGTCACACGATATCATATAGTTTCGTCATCAGCTGTAATGAGTGTGTAAGCAGTGTAAATGACAGACTAGAAAAGAACAGATTTGACACAAATCAGGAAGGAATCATTGACTTTTCTCAAGGTTAAACCATCAAATCGCTTAGAAGTTGAGTTGTATTGCCACTTGTTAATCTCTAAAGTAAGTACAGGTTTAACCATTTTTGCTATTTTGAGGACAGAGTTGGATGTTGTGGTCAGATGAGGTCTGTATAGATCAATAAATACAAGACTTTATGATAAGCATCTTTTATGAAAACCATCCACAGCACCCCAGAACAACCGTGTGATTTTTTTTTTCTTTAATCAAAGAGTCTAGACACTAGACAAATCCGAACCAACCTAGAGTGTGTTTATGTGAGACATAAAGTCTCATATTCATGAGCTGCTGAGAGCAAAACAAGGCCTGATATGAATCTAAAGTATAATTTGAGCCTGGTGCCCACCGTCTTACATGTTAATGCTGACTGGAAGTCTTTGATGAGTGATTTAGAGTACAGCACCTCTGGCGGTGCCCTCTGAGGCAGTGAATGCATTAAAGAGCTGTGCCAAGATATGGCAGGTGTCCAGCCGAGAGCTGTAATTACATTCAGCCAAGGATATGGAGAACATCAATCTTAGATCAGAATCAGAATTTGTAATCAAAAGCGTTTTTTCTTTTTATTTCAGTCATGATCAAATGCGTATTTATTTCACTAATCAGATAAGTGGTGAATGTTTTCAATTGCTTTTTGAATGATAACATGCCATTTTTATGATTATAGCCGCTTACTCATTACTCATCACTCAGACTCCTCCCACTGGAGACCACACCTCTCTCCCAGAAGCCATGAACATTTAGTTCTAGAATCCATCTCTAATCTCATGTAACATAAACATCTGTCACAACAGCAGCAAGTTATTGCTTAGATGAAATGGTGATGTCGGATATGGATGTGGGAGTTTAGGTTACAGGCACCCATGTAGTTTTACATTGAGAGAGTTTACCCTCAAAATCCAAACCTGTATTTCTGTATATCTGGTTTTCAATTTCTGGACAAAAAAATCCTATCCTTTTAAATTGGATAATTCACCCAAAAGTGAAAATTATGTCATTAATGACATCATGTCATGCCTAAGCTTTTAAGACCTTTGTTCCTCTTTAGAGCACAGATTATTATATTTTTGATTAAATCCGAGAGCTGTCTGACCCTGACTGCAATGCAACTGACATAATCAAGGCCCAGAAATTTAGAAAGGACATTATTAAAACTTTATCAACCTTAAAGGGGTCATCCACTTTTTACAAGCTGTTTGGACTGAAATTTGGACTGGAGTGTGTGTACACAACCACCCTAAAATGATAAAGACCCACCAGTACTTTACTTTTAATTTAATAATAAAAAAGTTGCCCCTTCTGAAATTAAGCCATTCTCAAATGTATGTCGGTGTGGCATCACTCTGACAGAGGCCACGCCCACAATAGTTGATTGACAGCAGCTTGTCACACAGATTGAACTGGCGTCTTACCTCAGCCCCGCCCTAAGTGAGTTGTCATCAGACCGAGACGCAGAAACAAGCAAGACTCCCAAGAGATTGAGGTGTTTTGTTGTTGAATGTATTAATAAACATAGCAGTAGTCATTTACCCCCAACATCTGAGTGACTGAAGACGCAGAGGATTAACGTTACGTTTGGTTCTATAGAGAAACGCTCCCTTGATCAACAGAAATGCGTTTATGTTCGCGCAAATCATTCATGATCCAGCCTCACCTACAGAAGCAGTGAGTATAATGTCTTTTAATAGATCTTAGCAAATCACCTTTTCTAATAATGTGCTAATTAGCAAGTTTCACTATGAATACGGCTAAAAAAAGATCCTATGAGAGGGCCTCGGAAAAGAGGGGCGGAGTCAGCGGAGCTCATGAAGATTTAAAGGGGAAGTACACAGAACAGTGATTTCTAAAGAGCTGTTTTTGACAAGGTAAACAAAATTTTTACACTATGTTTGAAAAATATGTATTAGCTTGTGGAAAATTGTCTTTGTATGACTAGATGAATAGGGTAACGATGGAGAGAAAAAGCAGCGATGTGATGTGAAAGTACTTGGGAAAGTTTAATAGAGGTGCTGCAGCATTCAGGATGTATTGCAGAGGTTTGATTACACACCCTGTGAGACAATTGTGACAGTCATTGGGACTAATGGTGAACTGTGCACCAAAGGAAATTAAAGTGATCTTAAAGTGATCAGAAGCCCTCATGGGCAAACAGAGAGTCTGTATATGAGAATATAAATTTTCCAGCAATGTTATCGATATCCATTAAAAACTGTTTTTAAAACATTGGTCAAATACTCAAAGTGTGTTTTTTCCTTTTTAAAACAATTTTTTTCCTTGTTCTTGCCATTCTCCTCAATCACGTACCCTCAGGGTTCTCCCAACTGATTTTTATAGGGTCTCACTCAGACTTCAGCTCACATCCACCCATTACTCTCTCTGGCTTTTCTCGCACGCCGTATCTATCTCTCGCTCCCTCAGGAGCTCAGCAGGCTTTGTGGCTGCTTATTAACTTTTATGGAATTATAGATTTCTGAAATTGGATTTTCCCCAACTCACTAAAGAAAGCAGATTATCTGGCTACTCTTACATGCACCAGAGTTTTTCTGGCCTCAAACTTAACTTGAATGTTTGAATGTGGACAATTAGTTTAAATGGTAGGTTTATCAGTCTCTTTTCAGTAGTTTTTTCCCCTTCTCTAGTTGTATCAAATCATAATAGCCTGTGGTTGTAAGTTTAGACAAGCACTTTGTCTTTTTTTGTGAATGGGGATAAAACTCATTGTTTGTTGTTCACAAAAACAATATTTACAGAACTAAAAAAGGCATTTCATATTACAGTTATTGTGCACTGAAAATTGTACATTTCTTTTATATTTGTGATTTTTTTTAACTTGCTTTACTTTTACAGATATTTAGTTATTTAAAAAAAAAGTAATTGTATTACATTTCCGTCTAATTCAGAATTGTATTACAATTAAAATACCACCCACAGCACATATTATTTCTGTTCTATAACATATTAGAATGCTAATGCAGACCGCAAATTATAATCAGACATCAGAAACAATAACTACTGTTAAATATTTTAAGAAACTGGCAAATGTTCAGTGTGGTAATTAGAAAGATACAAAATAGCTGTATAGAAAAAATCAGGGAGGCAGTGCACTAGTGCATTAGGGAGCTGCTTTATGGGCACTCATCAAGATTTTAATTGGGTAAATGAAAGGCTTCTGAAATAGACTGAGAGAGATCTGGACCAGACAGAATCAAGCAAACATGGCCTGAGGGCAAGTCTGCACCCAAACTGATCTAAAACCACTGATAAATCTCTACATCGCTACATATTTCTTATAGATTAGAAATAATGAGTTGGTAATGTGCACATTTCTGACAATAATACTTTAAACTTATTATTAGCCTTTCCCCAAGTGTTCTATGTCTGATACTGATATTTTACTGCTTAGCAAATGTGCACAATATTTTTCAAGGTATAGGTTATCTTAAAGTATTATTATATTTAAAGGCAGGGTAAGTGATTTCTAAAAGCCAATGTTAATATAAATCACCACAACAAACACGCCCCTACCTCAAAAAGATCTCGCCCCTATTTTTATTGCTCCGCCCCACACATATATAGCCTTTGCAAATCAGATATTTTCTTATCCTTCTGTCACTCGGCTGTTCACTGAACGGTCTCTCCTCCGCATCATTAGTAGACACGCCCCTTGCTGCTGATTGGCTACAAGTTTGTTTGGCTACTCTGCCCCGACTCAGTTTTCTAAAGCATTTTTGAAAAACGGCTTACCATGCCTTGTAGTTTTTAGTTAATTTTAAACATTTATTCTTAATTATTGTAGTTACTGGTTTTGTCATGATGTCATCATAGCAGTTGTGTGAAGGTTGAGTGATGACTGTTAAGTGTTAAGTGTGAATCATGGTAACTGGCATCTGTTGAAAGACATGTGTATACTTGAATGAGCCATTTTGGATGTCTTAGATAACACTTGATATGAGTATCAACTAAAAGTCTATCTCAGACACCGATGTTAAAACACTCAAGTTTATCAATTTCAATCGTCGGCCAAATGGTTCCACACCATAATTTTGATACAAGGCCCAAATTAAATGATTAATCCAGCTACTCTAAAATAAAATTGTAGTTTAGCTCAGCAAATAAGGTCCTGTATGTGTTTGAGTGTTTAATATTTAGATGTACATCCTCCTGTATGCTTGTCTTCTCAGTGTTACTTTCACTATAATTGGTTGTGGGTGGCAGCGCAGTTCAGCCTGATTTGGGACTGGATTGTTGCCTAGTTTCTGCACAGCCCCAGAGCAGAAATAGAACTGGGCCTATTAGTTTTTATCTTGCCATGTATCCTGCAGTGAGTCAAACAAACAGCCCATTACACAGTTAGCTGTGTGGTGAGTAATGATGCACAGCCCTCATAAGAACCCACGTTCAGGAGCATCTCTGCACGTCACGTCATTTTGAGTCCTCATTTATATTAAAAAGCTGCCAGAGTCACTAATAGCCACCTAGACAGTGGGAGCCAGAGAAGATCAGTAGCTCAGGATCCTGTGATCTCATGTCTTCACGAGTGTATGAAGTAATGCAGTTTTCATGAGCTTTCATGAGAGATCTGGCCTCTGGACATAATCAAGACCAAACCAAAGACTAATGCGTTTTCTGTTCTGTACATAATTACATCCGTGTCTGGGGTGTTGATCTTGAGGTGGAGCATTGACAAATCACACCCTAGAGGTTTAGAGCAATGTTAATGAATTGTAAGAATCGACGTAGCTGTCCATTACCAGATTTAGATTTGAGGCTTAGATTACTTTATGTACTAAAAGGGCTTTTGCTTGGTGATATTAGTGAAATATTCAGTTATTCTGTTTGAGGCTTGATCGTATACTTCAAAAGAAAGTGTGTATACGTCACCTCTCGTCCTCTTTCAGGCTCTTTTTTGAATTTGCCTTTAGAGCAGCTAGATAAAACAACCTCTGCCACCTGGAAGAAAGTGAAAAACTCTTCAAAGACCTAGTGGAAATGTTGATATATATATGTTTTTATGATATTTTTTTTAGATGTCCAAAAAGCTCTTGATGTTTCTTATTCTTATTTTATGCACATTATAAAATCCTTTGGTCTTCCTAGGTCTTTCTCCACAAAGCATTTCTGTATACATTATGGGCACAAGTTATGGCGGCCAAAACATTTTTAAGGGGATTTCTTTAGACTCAATATAAAAAATCTGGAAAAATTACACTAATGTATGATATTGTGTGTTATTATAAAATATTCTAAATAATAGTATGCACATTACAAATAAAAATGCTAACAATGTAAACTTGAAAAGTGATGAGCTCCTATTGGGGTCAGTTTAAAAAGTAATGTTTTAAGAAAAAAAATCGTATGTTTTCATTTTTTTTAGGATTCTTTGATTAATAGGACGTTCAACAGAACCACATTTATTTGAATTATATATATTTTTTATTTAGTAACCTTGTCTTTACTGTCACTTTTGATCAATTAAATGCATCCTTCCTGAATAAAAGTATTGATTTCTTTTCAAAAAAATCTTACTTAACCCAAACCTTTAAATGAAACATATTAAAAACACTGATCTACGCACACCAGGGCGATCCCCCTGCAATCTAATTAGGAGTCAGATATTAAAACAGTGAGCTGTGTGCTAGGATAATTGATTCTTTCCACTCGGTGCACACGAAACAAGCAGACAGCAGGAGATACCCAGCTTTGTCAACATTGGGCGATGTGCCTGCTTTTTAAAAAAGGCGCCCCGATAAAGCTACATAGATTGTGCCAACAGACATCCCGCACACAAAGGTACGCCACATGCATCCCAGTGTGTCGAGGATGAATGAATAACCTTCTGTTTGTGTGAGTGGGTTAGCCTGGAAGGTCAGTGGGAAATCATACGCGCTTTTTCTTCCCGCACTTTTTGGCTGTCATCAGAGGAACAGTCTAACTGTCTTTCTCTCCTCCGGCAAAAACGCTCAAACCCTGATAATTACCCTCTTCCTTTGAGAGTTATCAAAATGGACAACTCTCCCGCTGCTTTGCTAATTACTTTAATAGGTTTAGACAGAGATTAGCAACAGACTAGAAGCTTAGGGGTGTGCGGTGTTGATAGTTACTGAATAATTCCTCTTACCTTTCCTTGATTTTAAAATTAATTTTTGGTTATTATATTTGTAGTTATCCTGCTGTAGTTTTGGCATCATGTTTTAAATGAGACCACAGAACATGAGCTCATGAGTATTCAGGGTCATTAACTGACCCCTATTGCTGTCCACTCACCCTTATGTTGAAGCCATGACTGTAGAGTCATTCACCATTACAATTTACGGTCTGTTTTATAGAGGTTGGGTCAGACGCAGTCGCTCATCAAGTACCTTTAGCTTTGTGTAGCCCTTTCTGCCCTAAAGCGAATTCCACCCAAACCTCTCAATTAGTAGTGGTAACCACCTGCGCTGGTCTGTTTGGGAATGTAACGACTATTGTGATCAGCCGGGAAGTAAATGGAGGGGAAAAGTAGCGGAAATTGTGGGAATGGTAATAGTCTTTTTTAAGGATTACAGATTACGATCATCAAAGGGGCAGCTGAGAGGGTCCAGTCTCGCCACAGGGTAAAAGACACATACACTGGCCCCAATGACAGCGTCATTAACAAAATGGGCTTTAGTGACGCCACATTAATGGCCAGTTATCAAATGGAGGGAAAAAGTGGCTATTGTAACCAGATACCACCATGTAATGATAAGGTACTGTATTAGCTAAATGTATAGTATGTGGGAACTGTGTAATACTATCTTGGGAAACTTTTTCCAACTTGGTTCCATTTTCATTCATTGGCAGATTTGTGGACTGTTTTAATACTGTATAGGCTATTTTGTTTCCACTAAAAAAAACGCAAGTGATCGCACTGGTGATGTCCCCAATTTAAAAAACAAATTAAAAATTTTTTCCTTACAAACAAATTTCCAGAGTGTTTTTGTAGGACTCTGCAAACCAGCAGCATACAGCCAAACTCAGCTCTTATCGCGTCGAGACGAAAGCAACACTTTTGTGTTTTTGCACTGAACAAAGGAACAAACGCGAGCCATTATTCATAAACAACAACAACGAGGGTTAATGTAAACTAGTGACAGGAGTGCTATACTTCAGTGTGTAAACTGGGGTAGCGTCTTTCTTCAAAAGATGATGATCCGCGAAACCACTTTACAGTTCAGAAAACTGTTTTGTAATAAATACTGCAAAAGCTCATACGAAGCACGGCGCAGAGATTAGATTAGACAAGTCTTTTGTCATGTATAATGTTACACTGCTCATTACAGTAATAATGCCTAGTGCGGGCGTCCACTCGATGCTGTAAATAAGTACTGTACAAGCCACGCAGTGAATGAGGGAAAAAAACTTGCGTTTACGTCACGGGCCTCAAACGTAACTTTTAACACCAGATGCACAAAATGGTCACAAAAAGCACAAAAAACGACCAGTTTCCACTTTGTATTATCTCGTGGCAGCTATTACTGTTTTAAGCAATGTACAACATCTCTTAACATCTGGACCCTCATGACCCTTTAAACAGCTGTGCCAGCAAGTGACCTAAAACTTTTACTGTACCTTTATATTTTTCACAAGTTGTTCATTTTTGTCTCTAATGTGTGGCTTACCACCAGCGAGATCTGTTGGAATGACTGAAATTAAACGAGTTACTGTCTTTTGTTCTATAGTCCAAGTGACGTATTTATTCACTGGTTGTTTGTTTTGTGTTGATTCTGAGGGGAAATCTGTGGATTTAAGGTAAAATGTGTGCTGAAAATAGTCTTATTGGTTGCTGAAATCATCAAATAAACCACATAACAGCAGGCAGGGCATTATAGAATCCTATTACTGACAGGAAAGTTTGATTCGGAGTAAATCTGAGGTTGCCATGAGTCGTTGGTGATATGATAAAAGATATTCATTCGCATTTAAAAACAATGTAAGGGAAATTAGACAATTATTTTCACCAGCTGTTTTATCAATTTGGCACTTGTGTCTGACAGCTGGTAATTTATTTCTGTTAAAGGTGTGTTTATGGTTATGCGAGTGTGAGAAACTGCTTTCAATATGGATTACACATTCAGCAGGACAGGAACGAATGATAATCATAAGAACTGTCCAGCAATGCATCTTTAGTACATTCTTAATCAAAAGCTGCAATGGCATAATAAAATAAACTTATATGAAAATAGAGAAATGCTGAAGAAAGAAAGAGAGAAGTATAATGCTTTAGCTGTGAGAGTCACTTATATGGAGACACAAAACAGAGCATGATTAACAATAAGGCTGTTTGTTATCTGAATTTGTAAAATTTCGAACACTTTGCATTTTTTTTTATGTGGTGTTACTTAATTTATTGGGAAAACGAATGACCATATTTTATAACTGTTCTACGCATTATTAACTGTTTCTTTTCCCATATACACAATCAAAGCAGTTTATGTCTGAATAGATGAGATTTCTTATGAAGACTCGGGTCAGTGTGTTGGGCATCGGACCTTGTCTAATTCCTCTTTTCTAGCTCCCATCCATCCCTGCTGTTCTTAAAGCCCTTGTGTGTTTTTGGCAATGAGGCCTGTAACATGTATAGATTTTGGAGGGGCTACCGCTAAGCCTGCTAATCTAACCACAAAGAGAAGGAAGGGAGAAGGAGAAGAGGATTAGGATGAGGAAAGTCAGAAAAGGAAAATACTAACCAGCCGCACATCCCCAGGGACAATCTCCAATGAAGATTAGAAAATCCCCACAGTGGCCACACTGACAGTGGGAAGCCCTTTCGAATTACTCTTAATGTTCATGTGCAGGAATCCACTGGGGTCAGAGACGCTGGATGTGATAATTACACTTTCTGCAGTGGAAAAAGCGCTGCTTTGTAGGAAGAAGAAATGATTAGTGAATGGTGGCAACTGGGGTTGTTATGGTTTATGGCTTTCATAAACCAAATAATTCAAAAACACATACTAATATTTTTAATCATTATTTCAAACAAAATACTTTAATTCAAATACCAAAAAAGCGCAACATGCTCATACCAATGTTGTTATTTATTTATTTTTTTTTACAAAAAGACATTTTCATCCCATTTTTTTGCTATTTTTAATTGAGATTTTTTTTTTTCTTGTTGGACTCTGTGCAATTATTATAATTCTACTTCATTAAATATTGTTGTTTTTTGTTATGCATGTTATTTCTGCTTGAGTCACTCACTGATGGACCATAAAGATTTATGTTTCTTTCTATTCACCACTGAGCCAGTTTACTGAAATAAGAAACCAATATTGTCTGTAATCATCATTAAGTCAGGGCCGTTACCCTTCCCCTCTCCCCCAAGTCATTTAGAGGAGACAAGAAAAATTGCAATTAATTAAAAGAGAATGAATGACGTGAACTGGCATCCTGTAGCGTGGCAGAAAGCAGATTGTGTGGAAAACGGATACTAATCATTGGACAAACAAACAAATGCAGACACAAAGTAGGTGTTTCATAGATAAATGTAATGTCTTTGGATATGCTATTCCTGGTTTTGTTGTGGATATATTCCTAGTACTTGTGATTTTAATGTGATGAATATTTTGATGAGCAGTATGGTCCTGGTCTTAGTTGCCCTTAAGGTAACACTTCTACTTCTACATTAAAATATGCAAATGAAGTAACTTTTTTTTCTCTAAAAACTTGTTTTTTGGCCTGAATTGCAATTTGCATGCCAGATTTTCATCCTCGATCTCAGACTGTTGGACCCTACTGTATCTGGTCCTTCTGTCACAGGACAGACGGAGGGTGGTAAAGTGACCAGAGTGACCCCCACAAATATCCCCCACTGACCACAGGGCTCAGGACCACCACGCTTGCCTAATGAATGCCATATGGTTGCCGACAGATACGAAGGACATGGACTGGATTCCTTTGCTTTACACATATCACTTGTTGTCACTTGTTAGATACTGCAATTAGTAAGGGCAACAACAATTATTAGTACCTAGGGTTTCCCATCTTGTTTTTAGCCTTATATTAGCAACATTTTAAACCCCATTTATTTAAATTCAACTAAAAGTAATTCTTTAGTGCATTTGATGTATTGCTTCTTTTTCGTCTTTGTTCTTTGCTCTGAAAACACTGCCAGTGTCATTTGTCTTTAGAGGAAACATGGTGTTTCATCTGTTCTATTAGCTGATTGCTATGATAACAAGTAGATGATTTTGATCATTAAAGGTTATTTTCTTTCTTTGGTGTTGTTTGAAGCTGAAACAGAAAAGGCTCGTCATAAACTCAGATATCTGTTCAAAGAAGTTCAACTTGCTGGAAGAAGCTGGTTTAAAGTGATACACATTTTAAAAATTCTAAGTGTTTATCCAGAAATCGACTTTAACTTGACTACAACCATATACAGTATATATATATATATAGGCTACATATATGTATGTATGTGACCACAAAACCAGCAAAAAAAAAAGTTGCTGGGGTATATTTATAGCATTAGATAAAAATATATTGTATGGGACAAAATAATTGATTTTTCTTTAATGCCAAAAATGACTAGGACTTTAAGTAAAGATCATGTTCCATGAAGATATTTACTAAATTATCTATATAAAAAAACATATTTTTTTGATTATTAATATGCATTGCTAAGAACTTCATTTGAACCATTTTAAAGGCAATTTTCTTAGTATTAAGATTTTTTTTGCACTCTCAGATTCCAGATTTTCTAATAGTTGTATCTTGGCCAAATATTGTCCAATCCTAACAAACCATATATCAATGGAACAGTTTTTTTAATGTAGCTTTTATGTGAAGTATAAATCAATTGTAAAATGTACCATTATGTCTGGTTTTGTATACACACACACACACACACACAAATTTGACTAACTAGCACTCTCTATTTTCATTCTATTGGATATATATTTGTTGACTTGGTCCTCTAACACAGCCTCTATTTTTTTCTATCCAATCTACTTCTAATTTTTTATTTCCTAATCAACATTGTGCCACAGTGTTGCTGATTGCGCTTAACTAATCCCGAAGTACACGAGAAAATAGGTACTTTAGACGTCCTCCGTCAGTAACATAAAGCAGTGCTTCATTGTTTCTCACTTCAGTTGAGTTGCTCTCGTCTTTGCTCTCAACATAGTCGTGTGATGTGTCTCAGAGGGTTACATGTCAATGACGATTACAGGACTTATTAAGTTGACTCTGACAAGTCTCATTTGTTTAGATGTATGATTTAGAAGCCCTTTGTATTCACATTTTGCTGACATGCAGCTTTTCTGCTGTTTATCATATTGCTGATCAAGGCAGAAACCACAATTTGCTGGGGTTAATTGTATGTTCAATATTTGCCGCAGGAAAATTCCCCTCTGCAACTGCTCACGCCTTCATTAAAACTCTTGAATCAATTGTTGTAGGTGCCATGGCCTATATGTTCCACTCCAAACAAGTAAGGAATGATGGATACTGATGTTGACCAAATCCGACACAAGTCCGTTTGGCCACAGTCTACAACAAAAGGGTCTGATGTACAGTATTCAATTGGAGAATCCACATATCCCCCCCACCTCACTTTAAACTAGTTGGCAGATAAAGGTCTTCTCCATGAAAGAGGCTTGTCAGACCATTTGCATCTGAATGCCAACTGCTGTTGGCAAATTCAAGGAGACTTTGGAAAGTTTGCATACTGAATTGGAGGGTGGACGCACATTCCCCAAGCCATGCCAGCATAGTTATGAGGGCAGGAAGTAGACGGATGGCGGTACTTGAGAGGCCCAGGGCATGAAAGTCGGGTCAAGTGTGCCCTATTTCACCTGTGGCTGAATGGCTCTTTTTGGTTTGAGTCGTTCTACAATGTTTAAGACCTTCCATAAAAATCATTATTACGTGTGTCAATGAAGCTGTAAGTAGTGCCTGCGTTCCTACATAGGAACTTCTCTTTGGTCTGATTTTGTTTAGTGTTTGTTATTGAGATCAGCCTTGTAAGAGTTTAGACATACAAAGGGTAGACAAACACACATTATCAAATAAAATTAAATTAAACAATTCTTAAATGCCCTGTAGACAATCAATGCAATCAATTATTTTGCGATTTAAAAGAAATTATATAAATGTAAATGTATATGTTAATATTAATGTTAATAATTTAATATTAATATTCATTTGTAGTTTTATTACCATTAAAATATTATAAACCGTGGTATTTATATGCTTATAATTTTATTTTTAAAAGGTAATAAACATTTGTCAATGAGGTAACACAAAATAAAATTTTAAATAAAATAAAGTTGTGCGTAGGGATATTTTGGTAAATATGTTTTATATGTTATATTTGGCTGTATTTTTATATATTTTTAGACATTTAGACATTTTTAAGGTCATTTGTTTGAATAATAATTTTTAAGATGTATTCTAAATTTCATAACTATCTCAAAACTTAGAAATGTCACTGCATTTCCCTCGTACGAAATTTGAAATGAAGTTTTCTGAGACCCAAATTGTTTTTTTTTCACTCTGGCATTCATTATATCCCACACCATATCATGTCATCCCAATTTACCGTGCAAGCTGATCAAAACGCTGACAGCAGCAATAACATGAGCTTTGCGCTAAAGGACAGGCTGGCATACAGAATGGTAGATCAGATACAGAACATCTGATACTGGCACCATTTTACCTCAAGCCGCTTGTCATAAATTATTCTCACTGGTGAGGCAGTACTGAAGAGCCTGTATAATCACACAATATTGCTTGAAATGTATCTCTCCCATCGCCATGCAAGTGTTTAAAGAATCTGTAGCAATCAGTATGGGGCGATTAACAATGTTGGCATTCCTTTTGTGGAGGAAAACATCTCCTGTTTGTCCAGCTAGAGCTATTTAAGATTTAACTCTTTTCTTAAGCTTGTTTTTATCAATTGCCAGCAATGAGTCCTAGAGAGGGAGAAGGAGGAGAGGAGGGGGGCCCGGGGTGAACAGAGCAGCCAAGAGAATTTAAAACAGGAGACCCCCAAGGTCAGACCTCATCCATTCCCCTGGGAGAGAACAATGACGGAGGAGAGAACAGGAATTAACATGGACTGAATGCAGCTGTGTGAGTGTTTGTGAGGGTATGAGAGGAGATGGTGGGAGAAATGGAAAGAGAAGGAGTGACGAGAAAAGCGTAGACACGGGACAGAAGGCTGTCAAGATGTATGATAAGATTAAAATACCCTTGGAGAATTTTTTAAATGAGAAACTCCAGTGATGAGCTGTGGGAGACCCTCAAGGCAGCTCTTGCAGAAAGTTTTAGCTGTTAGTTTGGAGGGTGAACTTTGTGCGATCACCTCTGCCCTGAAGACCGCAGGGTGCCTGGATCTACAGCACGCCTGGCCTTGACCGCTCTAAGGTAAGATTTTGAGACTGAGGTGGTTGGGATGAATTTTAACCTCTGGAAATCACCTAAGGCTGTTGCATCCTGCGTATTCTGAGCTTTAAGAAAATAAGCTAGCCTGGAGCTTCATGAGAGGGATACTTCCATGTGGATTTGTGTTTCATGGGTTGACGCTGTGGGAGATGGGTTTCCTGTGGTCTCGAAAACAAACAGTAATTCCAAACTTAGCTCATGCTTCTATATGAATGTAACCCATCACAGTTGGTGGTGTGTTGGGTTAATGCTGTGTAAAGATGCTACAAAATCCTCGTATTGTATTTGATTATCAGTTATCAGACTTTTTTGTTTGACCTCATCAGAGGACAAAGAACAACTGCTGTGGGCTTTATCCAGTAATTCTGGTGTGATAGAGGTGGAGTGTTTTGTGCTTGTACTGATTTGACTGCAATTTACATCTTGTTATATGTGTAGTGCTGCTTTCGCAGAGGAAAATGGATCTCTTTGGCATCAGGGAATCACAAACAATGGTCTGTATTTAAAAAAAGGCAGCAATTTTAACTTTAATTTGACAAATTTAGATTAGTAGGTCAGTGGTTTTCAGTTGTTTTTTTCTCATTAAAAAACAGTTTGACATTTAACTGTTAAAATGCAATTAAACCTAATTATGCAGGATAGAAAAGTAAATATGGTAACTTTTAAAATGCAATAGAATACATTCTATATAATGTCAGCGTCTGTGTGGGGAACTCAAGATGTATTATTAATGACAATTAATTCTGTGGTTTGAAAATTACAATAAGATTTTTTGTAATTTCATGCATTTAAACAATGGTTTAATCCCTGGTAAATAACATCTTTAACTCATTCTTCACTATAGTCCCGCATTAAAAGCTGCCCTGGTTTTGACTGTGAGGTCAGTCTAAACATGCATCTACACATTTCCATAACTAATTTGTATCAGACATCACATAACCTCCCATTTCCAATCCATTAACACCCAACTGTCTTCTCTAATAATGACCCTTTCCTCTTCTAACCTTTGGCCCGTATCATTCACCCTCCTTTTGGCCTGTAGCCCGCTGTCATTAGCATCCACACCAGCTGCCATGTGTTCAACCGAGCCGATCGTTACACTTCGGGAATGAGTCGGTCTCTATGCATCATTAATGATTAATTAATGCCAAGCGTCATAAATAAGATCATTTATATGGACAAGCTCCTCAGTTACTCTGCCAGCAGTGACCAAAACCCCAAAGGAGTAGAAACGGAGGGTCATTTGAGAAGGAGTGTGTGTGTGTGTGTGTGTGTGAGCCACTGTCAGTAAATGCCAGTTTGAATTAATCCTACAATTTAAAATGAGTTTACTGTTGCTTTTAGTGTTCATTTATTTTTTTTTAAATGAACTGTACAAAGAAAACATACATTTCCGTTCCATCTATTGTGAAACCAAGCCAGATTTGAAATGTTAACACGTTATTTTTGATATTAGAAGACCAAAATATATGAAAAACTTCCATTCCAGTTAGGGTGGTCCCTAAATGATCCTTGTAAAAATTCCTTCTCTTGTTTTGTTCTCCAGGTTGAGTTATCTTACTAACAACTGTGGGAGGTGCCAGACTAAAGTCATGGCAGTTGGGTGGAGACCGGCCACCCTTCTCCTTGTCTTCATCCTGACATTCCTCTGCCCCTCGGATGGAACCATGTACCTCTCTGGCCAGAGACTGCGGTCTCGTCTTCAGAGGGATCGGCGTAATGTCCGTCCAAACATCATTCTTATTCTTACTGATGACCAGGACATTGAACTCGGTGCGTGGCCCATCTGTGTTTCTCTGTATGTGGGTGTGTTTTTGTGTTTTATTGTGCGTACTGTGACATCATGTAGTTTATACAAAGTATGATTCACAATTCATTATCATATGATTTTATTTTATTTTTAGCCTAAGAGCATCTTACACACTGAGTCCAGTAGCATCGGCCAACTGCTGAAGTCCATTGTGCCAAACATGCTGTTTTTCTACTCGTTTTTGGCACTTTAATCGCTGAAGTGGCAACATAATGGCCTTGCTGCTGGTCTTTGTTCGGGCTTTTCATTTAAACCCTTTTAGGGAGGAAATTTATGGTCAAGCATCTGTTACATAAAACAATCTGGTTCTCCCTCTTTTTCGAATCTAAATATATTCCCCGTTTTTCCCCAAAGGCTCAATGCAGGCCATGAACAAAACAAAGCGCATAATGATGCAGGGAGGCACTCACTTCTCCAATGCGTTTGCCACCACTCCGATGTGCTGCCCTTCTCGGTCGTCCATCTTGACTGGGAAATATGTGCACAACCACCACACCTACACCAACAACGAGAACTGCTCATCGCCATCCTGGCAGGCTCATCATGAACCTCACACTTTTGCTGTTCACCTCAACAATTCAGGCTACAGGACGGGTTAGTGGGCGGTATTTGTGTGCAGTATTTTTTTTATCCCAACACTTTCAGTTATTGCATTAGTTCATTCAAAAATTAAACTCTTTGCCAATCCAAGATGCAGTTGAGTTTTCTTTATCAGAACAGGAGAAATGTTTCATTACATCACTTGCTTGGCAGTCCAAACAGCTGATAAAAAAAATCGTAGTACAAAATTTATCCACATAACTATAGTCCATCAATTAATGTCTTGTCAAACAAATAGCTGGGTGTTTATAAGAAAAAAAAAACTTCCAATACAGCATTATAAATTTAAACAGATGCTTTTGGCCAAAATACCTAATTCATAACGCGGTCTACAATGAAAAATTACCTATTTGCTTAAACTGTTGGCTTGATTGGTGAATATTTCTCTCCTGATTCAGGAAAGCTGGGTTTTTTTTGTAGAAAGCTAAGCTGTATTTTGAATAGAGAACTTATATTTTAGCCAGAAGCAACAGTTAAAAATATCTTAATGATATTTGTTTATAACAAAGATGTAGCTTTTCACTTCATAAGATATTAGTTGAGGAACTGCTGTCAAGTGGATTATTCGTATAGTTTGTAACAGCTGTTTGGATTCTCATTCTGATGGCACCCATTCACTCATTGCTGAGCAAGCAATGCAATGCTAAATTTCTCTAAATCTGCTTTTATGAATGAGTCCACTTTTAATTTTGAGGTGAACTGTTTCTGTCTGACATTTGTGCTCCTGTCATATTCTGAATTTAAATAACTGTTTTCTGTTACAGCCTTCTTTGGCAAGTACCTGAATGAGTACAATGGCTCTTATGTGCCTCCGGGTTGGAGAGAATGGGTAGCACTGGTGAAGAACTCTCGCTTCTATAACTACACGCTGTGCCGGAACGGTGTCCGAGAAAAGCATGGCAAAGAGTATCCAAAGGTTGTCTGCTGTATCTTTTCAAAGACCATGTCTGAACTGTTCGGCTGATTCACAATATTTACCCAACATATTAAGGGTTGCACAATGTATTAGTACCATATCAGATGTCGACCATATCAATTGCCCACAAATATAATACTATTTTCAAGATTTATAATGACAGCATATGTTTCTTGAGCGCCAAATAAACATATTATAGTGATTATGTTACACTGAAGACTGGAGTAATCAGCATTTCCATCACAGGAATAAATTATATCTTAAAATGTATAAGAAATAAAAACCTCAAATTGTACAATAATACTTTGCAATATTCCTGTTTCCTTGTATTTTTAAAAAATTAATGCAGCCTTGGAAAACATAAGAGACTAATGTAGTTTCTTTTACAGGACTATCTAACTGATGTAATCACAAATGACAGCATCAACTACTTTCGTATGTCAAAGAGAATGTACCCGCACAGGCCTGTAATGATGGTCCTGAGCCACGCTGCCCCTCATGGGCCGGAGGATGCAGCACCTCAGTACAGCAGCGCCTTCCCCAATGCATCTCAACACATGTAAGGCTGTTTCTCTTCATCTTTCTTTCTCTCACATGCACGCTCTAAGAAAGTTCTCAGTCTGCTTGAACAGCTTTATGCAGTCTCATAAATCTCATTCAGTATCAATTTTTCATTCTTCAGCACTTTATCAAATGTTCTCAAGCCGTTTGAGATATGACCACCTAATAAATAATGCTCACTGTATAGCACTATTCTCATTTCACACTAGCTACTTTTAATGAACCGACTCTTATGACTTATTTGGTCTTGGTTTATTGCAGGAACAGAGGTTTGATTATGTATTCTGTGTATACAGTAATTGTTTCCATAGCGCCTCCGGCAAATGAGTTTACATAGTAGGCTCAAGAGAGATATACAGTGCTATTATTATAATATCATGATTTATTCGTTGCATAAGTGTTCATTCCAGGGTCCCATTAGTGGTATAAACCCCATGGCTGGTGCATGTACTGTTGTTTTTGTTTGCTTTGTGGTTTGCATTTGATTACTCTGCAACTTCTATATTTCATAAAAGTTCTAAATTAGCATATGCCTTTATCGAAGCTCAATTACAAGTTCACTGTTATTTTAGTGTTTTTTTTTTATGATAGTTTTTAGTCGCTCATTATTGAAGCTGCAGCTGGTATGTTTATGCAAATCGAATATTCACAAAGCAAAAAATGACAATGCATTGGCTTATTAAAATATGAAACAGGATTGCAGAATTCAGCACAATGCAGAATTTGGCAACAATGACATTTTCAATCTGCAACACCATGAAATTCCTCAGCAATATTATTCAGAAGGTTTAGCACCATGAAGCAGCACACAATGCATCACACACAAAGCTTCGCCAATGACAGGCGTTTGTACCCTCAAGATATGCACAAAAATAGGACTGTGACTCTAAATTCCCTTGGCAACAATGTTAAGTGTTATTTATGGACTGTAAAATTTGGAAGCAAATTGTACAATATTTCAGTGTCACAGGTTTTAACAATTCTAAAAATGTCCCACACAGAACCCCGAGCTACAACCATGCCCCAAACCCAGACAAGCACTGGATCCTGCGGTACACAGGACCCATGAAGCCTGTGCACATGCAGTTCACCAATATGTTGCAGAGAAGGAGGCTGCAGACGCTGCTTTCAGTGGATGACAGTGTCGAGAAGGTCACAGACCATGCTAACTTAACAATACTGCACATATACAAAAAATAGTTTCAATGCTTGTATTTTACCGGCAGTATGGCATTCTAAGAGTGCTGGGGGTACTCCAATGGTAATGAAATATTTTCAGGGTTTCTTTACTCTAGTAGGTGACTGTCATTTAAATAATTAGGGGGAAAACAAAAAACAAAAAAAATCACAGACAGGGCTGTAGTCAAGACCACCTTTGTCGACTCCAAGACCAGGACTAGTCGAGTCCAAGTCAAGACCGAGTCCAAGTCAAGACCGAGTCCAAAGAGGTTCGAGTCCAAGACAAGACAGAGTCCCAAAAAGTTTGAGTCCGAGTTAAGACCGAGTCCAGGACAGGAAAAAAAAGTCTTATGCATGACATTATCAAGACAATCATTTTGGGTTATTATTTGTTGATCTAAAAGCAAAAACAGT
>JAUCMT010000013.1:16033435-16071272 GCA_032357475.1 Enteromius thamalakanensis
TTGTCAGAAAATGGAAGAGGCTAATGATGACTGTCAATGTCCCTCGGACTGGGGCCCCATGGAAGATCTCTCCTCGTAGGGTATCAATGATGAACTACACGGGAGGAGCTGGTCAATGCCGTGAAGAGAGCCATCGTTTCCAAGGCTACTATCAGTAATACACTAAGACATCCTGGTTTAAAATCTTGCATCGCACAGAAGGTTCTCCTGCTTAAATCAGCCCATGTCCAGGTCCGTCTGAAGTTTGCCAGGGACCATCTGGATGATCCAGAGGAGTTATGGGAGAAAGTCCTGTAGTCAGACGAGACCAAAGTAGAACTTTTTGGTGTTAACTCCATTCACCGTGTTTGGAGGAAGAAGAATGATGAGTGTCATCCCAATAATACCATACCTACAGTAAAGCATGGGGCTGGAAGCATCATGCTCTGCAGGTGTTTTTCTCCATAGGGGACAGGACGACTGCACTGTATTAAGGAAAAGATGAACGGGGCCATGTATTGTGACATATTGGGCAAAAACCTCCTTTCCTCAGGCAGAGCATTAAAGATGGGTCGTGGCCGGGTCTTCAAACATGACAATGACCCAAAGCACACAGCCAGGAAGAAGCATTTCAAGGATCTGGAGTGGCCTAGCCATTCTCCAGACCTAAATCCAATTGGAAATCTTTGGAAGGAGCTTAAGCTCTGTGTTGCTCAGCGACAGCCCTGTCTGTAGGAGTGAGCCAAAATCCCTCCTGCAGTGTGTGCAAACCTGGTGAAGAACTACAGGAACCGTTTGACCTCTGTAATTGTTAGTAAAGATCTCTGTAACAAATATTGAAATGTTTTTAAATTTTACTTATTTGACACAGTAATTCCTAAATAAATTGTTAAAGAATCATACAAGGTGATTTGCGGGTTTTAGATTCTGTCTCTCACAGACACAGTGGAAATGCACCTCTCCTGAAAATTGCAGAAAAGTAAGAGAACTTAGCAAAATCACAGGTCGATCAAATGCTTATTGACCTCACTGTATATACATACGGACTCTTTTCAGTACAAATGTCTCCATCTGGTGGTTGAATATTTTCATGATATTTGTATGATAGCAGTTTGAGAAATAGTTCTATAGTAATGTTCTGTAAGCAGTGTTTCAGATATTTTACAGTTACATTATTTGAACGTTTCAGAGTTGAAGAGCAAGAAGAGTTTGCCACGTAATCGTTGGGCTCGTTCTGTCTCTTATCATTTGGACTCAAATGTCTACACTTTGGACTTGGAGAAAGGCTACCAGCCTCTCAACATCAACACTAGCCTCATGCTGGGCAGAAAGCAGGCAGTGTATGGAGATAATGAAGAATATAGCGGAATGGGACCCACAGACAACAACTACAACTCCCTCACGCCGACTGCTGCTCTTAAAGTCACCTACAGGTACAGCACAGATAGTCTGTTGCTGGGCATGATAACAGCTAGCGTCAGTAAAAACCTAATAAGCATACTTACTTGCTTAAAACCTAGATAGGCAACTGAAAAAGGAACTTTACTTGTTTGTTCAGATGCTCAATACTGATGAACGACACAGTCAGGTGTGATGGTGGATTATACAAGTCTCTACAAGCATGGAAAGACCACAAACTACACATTGAGCATGAGGTAAGATTATGAAGTTGTTCTTAAACACTAATGTAAGCAAACCGTTTGAATAGACTGAGATGTTGTTTGCTCTTTGAATAGATTGAGACATTGCAGACCAAAATAAAGAATCTCAGAGAGGTGAAAGGACATCTAAAGCAGGTTCGACCAAAAGAGTGTGAATGCAACCAAAACATGTAAGCTTCTGCTCTTACGTAAAAAAAGGTTTTTCATGGTTTTATTAGGTGTTGGCTTGATCACACATTTAACATAATCGTGGAATGTTTTCTTTAAAGGTATCAACACAACAATAGGGCACTGTACAAACTCAAATCAGGACGGATGCCTTCTGTCAAGTAGGTTTTCATTCATCATCTGTCGTAAAGCTGAAGGAAGGCACATTAACGCCTTGTTGCAGTCTACAGTTGATTAGAGTTGATAGTGAGGATATCTGTTCTTTTAATTTAGTCGAATGACCTCTAAAGATAAGAAACAGTGGCTGATGAAAGAGCAGAAACGCAGGAAAAAGCTGAGGAAGCTTCTGAAGCGCCTCCGTAATAATGACACTTGCAGCATGCCTGGCCTCACCTGCTTTACTCATGATAACCAGCACTGGCAGACCGCCCCCTTCTGGACAAGTACTGCATAGCATATCACATTGATTTTACATAAATCGCACAAAACTCTACTTAATACATTTGCTTAATTTAATAATGATGTGTTTTCACTTACACCATCTTTTTGTGCCGTCAGTGGGGCCATTTTGTGCTTGCACCAGTGCCAACAATAACACTTACTGGTGTCTGAGGACTATCAATGAGACACACAACTTCTTATTTTGTGAGTTTGCCACTGGTTTCCTAGAGTATTTTGATCTGAACACAGACCCTTATCAGGTAGGTCTATTTTTAAATCTCTTTTAGACTTTCTAGTTATTAAAGATTTGAAATAAGGTGTTATTTCCACTCTTGTTGCTTTCTGTGCAGCTGATAAATGCCGTGAGCACACTTGATCGTGATGCAGTGAATCACATGCACCAGCAGCTCATGAAACTACGCAGCTGCAAGGGCCACAAAGAGTGCAATCAGGAGACAGGTGAGCCATGCCACGTGATTAATGTTTTGGCATTGATGTTGCATTTTAGCATAATACATGCACATACAGTCTTTAACCCAATCTCTTTACAGGTGGAAAAGAAAAAAACTCTTTGTACGATTACAGGTATGGTTTCATTCCTTTAATGGCTAAATGAAAAGGATTATTATTAATGTGTGTGTGTGTGTGTGTGTGTGTGTGCAACTGTTCTAAAGTGATAAAGGGTAAGATTGTTTGAAAGAAAATAAATCATATTTAATCAAGAGAACAGGACATTGATCAAAAGTAAAGGCATTTATAATTTTGCAAATACTTTAATTTTATGAATAAAATAAGGTTCTTTCTATTCAGTAAATTATCATGGTCTCTAAAACAAATATTAAGCAATACAAGTGTTTTCAAAATTGAAATAATATGAAATTCTCCTTAAGTGAAAATAGCTCACACTGAAGACTGCAGTAAAGACTGCTGAATTGGTAGCTTTGAAATGACAGAAAAAAATTAGATTTAAAAAAAATTATAATATATATATATATATATATATATATGTATATATGTTTTTTACTGTATATATTAAATCAAACCTTGGTGAATTTAAAATAAAAAAAAATTATATGTTTATGTTAACATTACTATATTTTTTTATATTTATTTTAATTATTGTTATAAAGATTTTTCTTATTTATATATGTTTTTTATCTTACCTAAGTGATCTGTTTCGTTTCTTTGTTATATGTGTTTTGTGTTTTTGCTGGCGTGGGGTGCTGTGTGTATGCGCTCCACATGCATCAGGCCTCTTCATCGTCGAAAGAGGCCAAAAGTGAAGAAACCGTCCTCCAAATCAATGTGAGTTTGTTGTACACACCATCTGTTTAATATAATTCAGCCAGCCAGTTATCAGCTCTAATCCTCAGTAGCCCTCTTCCCTCTGTCACACAGTGTATGTTCATGCTGTCCCTCGCCGCATGAGCAGCTTTTCAATTCTCCTGACATTCCTTTAGATGTGCACATGACGAAAAGAGTCCTTCATTACTGATAGAAAAAGTGTGTTAACAGAGTACAGAATGGTGCAGAGCGTCCCACTGCCATAATTACACATTGTCCTCATTCTGTACTTGACTTTCTTTTGTCTTTATGTTGTCTGTATTCTGCTCAAACCTGAATTTCCTTGATCAGAACTAAGGTTTTGTAATTGTTTGTGTACTCAGGGGCCAAATTTGGGAAGGATGGGTAGGTTAGAGCTGTCTCTACTATCCAATGTGAAGGATGCGCTGAGGTGAGGAATGTGAACCGATGAACTCCTGACCCGGGGACAACAAGTAAACTCTGCAAACGTCTAGCTATAATGGAGTGTGGAGTGAAGTGTCATCTCAGTTTCTCTCTCAATGCACTTCATTAATGTTCTATTCACATTTTTTGATCCGCACCGCTTTTTTGTGAACTTTTTAATGAAAGACTTCCATCATGGAAACTTTTTACCATAATGGACTTTGATGGAGATGAGCAAAGGTCTGTCCAACCAAGCATGTAACATTTTGTGGCTAAAATCGATTTCAACTCTACTGCTCGAGAAGACTCACATGGCTCATCGAGATATGAACCTGTCGTCTATTTTTCAGTTAAACAAACTACTTCTTTGTCCTTTCTGTAAGACTGTGGGAATGTGTTAAACGCAGGGCCGGCGTGCTCTGACTTCTCTGCTGCTGTGGATATTGTAATATTACTCTCAAAGTGAAAAACCCAAGGAAACGTCATAATACTTTACACAAGTTGTGCTATAATGATGTTAGTGTCATCTGCAACCCATGTGATTCTCTTCATGGAAATATGACTTTTTTGGAAACATGGTGCTACTGTAAGTTAACACTTGGAACTGAATGCTGCATAGTATGTATTTGAATGTATGTGCAATTAATGTAAATATTAGAATATTTTTACCAGACTGAACATACAGGGATTTGTGAAAGGAGAGCACCCTCAGTCTAACAAAGGTTTTGCGTTTATTTGAATGCACTTATTGATAACATACTAAACCGTGTTTGAGTAATGTGTTATAATAGTTATGACATTTCAAATATTTGTGTAGTTGTCGTCATCAACCAATTCCTTACTTTTTGCTGTTTTCCTTTGCCTTGAAATTTGGAAAATAATGAAGGTGTAGTAGTTGGTGAATAAAGTGTTAAATACCCATGTGTACTTCTTATGTCTCATTTATGACGAAGAGGATTAAGTAAGTACTTCTTTTATATTCCTCACACATATTTGGGAAATATAAAGAAAGAACACTAAAAACTAAAAACAACAAGCCTAAAACTAGTTTACTGTTCTGTATTGATTTCTCTGTCTTTCTGGCCTCGCTGTTGGGTGTTTAAACCAGCTATTTTCAGCAGTGTTATGAACTTTCTAACTTTTTTTACCTATAAAATACAGGGTATGCATCTCTATTTGATTGTTATGATCTTATGATTTCTTTTTCCCTTGTACCAAGCTAAATAAATAATCACTTTTTACAGCCAGACTGACTGGAAGCCATTTGACTGATCAGATAAATAAGCTTAACACCATATTGATCAGGCTTCATGTTTATTTTAAACAAGCTAAAACCAGATTGGCTAGGCTGGGAGGCCAGATAGACGGAATAAATCATGCACACACAGTTTTTTAGGCAGTTTAAGCGTCGCTGAAAGGATCGGTTCGTTTGCAATATGTAACCTTGTTCGCCAGCAGGTGGCCCTGTTTGAATACTCCGATAGAAATGCCTATAAGCAATCAAACATTTGAATCCAACTCCACCTGAAATTGCACCTGTCTTGTACAACCCAACACCCAAACTATCCAAAGCATGTAGTTTGTTTTGCTAAAGTTTTTGGGCGTCACATTTACTCGTGTAGCAAATCGTAGTGGCTGTATCTGTGTGTAGGGGGTGGAGAGAGAGAAAGAGAGAGAGAAAGAGAGTGCCCACGAGACACCCCCAGCCGTCCGCGCGCGCGCAGCATTTGGGACTCAAAGCACATCACGAAGCCCTCGCGCAGGACGTCCGACGGACCTAGGGGATAAAGTTTTACCGTCTTTACCCTTTTCGCTTTATACTTTTTGTGGTTTTTACCGTACAATGTGAGGAGAATGGCCGGTACAAGGTACGTTTCAGTCCTTTTTTGTGAAAATTAAACAAGTTTTGACACGAGGGTCTTATCGCGGTGTCTCGTAAACGTTAGCCGCTCAACTAGTTTAGCTTTTTAAATTTAACATAACTTTATAGGAAACTGCAAATGCGACGTAATTTTCTATATAAGGCGCCTGTAAGTCAGTATGAGGGAAAATGGGGAGATTGTGTGAATGAAGCGATTATTTTCCCACGAGTCATATGTGATATTTTGCTGCTGTCGATTTTTCAGTCGTGTCATTAAATCAGCAACTATGCTGGAGGCCAACTGTGTCGACCATGTGTATTTGATTTACATTGACTTGTACTGTAAACACCCGACGATCACTGGCTGTTTGGACTAACGTAAGTACACCAATCACTGAAATCTCAGGCTGATCTCATCTGATGCATGGAAAGGATAAACTAACTTAACGTTACTGCACTGGTCGGTGATCTTGAGACATTTAAAAAAAAAAAAAAAAAGTTTCACAGCTTTGACCGACATTAGTTTTTAAAATAGCAACATTTCCGCTTTTTGCTTACACTATTACCTATTTTTAAGCTATCATCTCAGATATTGAAATCAATAATTAAGGTGCTATCAATCAAAGGCAGTTTTCATCCTGAAGGTCTCCTAATATTTTAATATTTTATATATAATAATGCTTTGAGTTCAATAACGTCACACAGGCTCTGGTGAAACTTAAAAAAAGTTTTATGCATAATTGTAAATGTCACAGCCATTATATTTACAAAACATCATACAAACTACAAAAAGTTTGGGATTGTTTGACAGATTTTCCTTATTTTAAGTTCAACGATATCACACAGGCTCTGGTGACGTTTAATATTTATATTAAATTGTTTAAGGTAGTTGTGTGTTTTTTGTTGTCACTTTTTATGAAGTTTTTTTTTAAGAGCAGCATGTCAGTGTCAATGTATTTATAAAAAATGCTATGAAAGTATTTAGTCAGAATGGAATTATATTCTGTGCGGCTCTTAAAATTATAAACCGGTCTGTACGCTCAATTCATTCATACACTGTGTGCAGGATTTGTCAGTATTTATAATAAATACGTGTGACATAGCCTCAGTCTCAAACATTGAGTGTGTTAGTAAATGCACATATTGTTTTATAATTATAGTTTATTATAATTCCTTGATATGTAAACTATACTTTTTGATTTTGTGTCCCATTTTGCGTATGAGATTGTGAATCGGGTCTAATTCACAAGTGTTATATTCAAAGCTTCTTAATATCGGCTGATGGTTACAGGAAACCACCAGAACCCTCTTTGATATCCCACAAAACCTTTACTGTGGTTAGACACGCTGAAACACATAATGTGAGCTGGGGACACATGTTACGTTTACTGGTGCTACACTGTGAGAAAAACACAGAGCATCTGTTAAGCGCAGGGTTACAGATGTACGAATTAATTAAATTCATTAAATTAAAATGTACTCGACCCTCTTTTTCCACCCTGAGCTTGATTATGACACAGATGCTGAAGTGTAAATAGATGAAAAGAGGTGGTTGAAAGACTTCAACTGTTTGATGTAACACACTACCAAGCTTTGATCAGCCGTTGTATTGATGGCTCTCTGTTCCTCTTTCCAAGTCCGGCGTTCAGAAGCTGAACAGGGGCATGACATTGGACACTTGATGCTTTTTTGAAGCCACGTCTCTGTACGCCCAAGTTTGAAGCTTGTTTAAATTGCTTCAGATGGTGTTGTAGATTTGCACTGAAGAACTCTAATGTGATTAGACACCGTTGATGGGCACTTTTGTGGTCTGCTCCAGCTTCTCAGTTCCAGCTAGTGAGTGTAAATGTATGTTTTGACAAGCTGAGGTTTATCTTTGATCCAGAATGGGATCTCACAATAGGATGTTTTCCCCCTGTTTGCATGTCTGGTACACAATGGTGTGCAGACAAAGGGAGGACGTAGCATTGTGACAGCAGTTTAGCACCAGTGTTTTAACAAGACCTTTGAGCTCAATGTGAAAAGCATCCAATGGGCCGTCTCCAGCGCGCTGCCTGAGGGTGTGCCTCGCAGCCCAATGAGTTGCTTTTCTATTCCAGTTTTGTTTGTTTTTAGTCAGATGTAGTCAGATGATGGTGTTGTTCTTTTGTGTCAGTGATATACTGTGAATAAGTGCGTCACAAATAGTTATGTGGTAATACTGTGAATTTCAGCTGTCATCTGTGTCACGATTTGTTTTGCTGGTCTGGCAAAGACATTGACACTCCATCACTCTTGAAGGTGCATTAATTTCGAAAGAATTGCGCACAACAATGTTTTCAAAACAGACTAAGTTGCCTTAAGTTGGTATTTAGTGGAAATTCATCTTATCCCAATCATTAAGGTTATTATGTTTTAGTGCTGATTTGGTTGAGTGATAGCTTTTTCTGGTGACATTTACTAGACTTCTCCAATCATTTAGTCCATTAAAACTCCTTCCCAGTCTGTCATTTAAATCCAATTAAAAACCGATGCACAGACCCCACCCTCCTTTTTTCTAAAGGGATGGACTTTTTTCGATATTTAATTGAAAACCAGCCTGTTTGCATGTTGCGTGCTTTACATGCCAACATTAATGGGCCAGCAAATTAAACTTATTTGACGGTTTTGAGTATTTTGAAACACCTTTATTGTTATTTGTGCTATTTTTAATGTTTTTTTTGGTATTAACTAGCTTTCTTATGTCTCATCTCCTGTGTTTGTTCACTTAAAATGCAGCTGTTGACCCTACCTTGCATCGTTAATGTGCTAATCTTTTGCAAAACTTGAGGCAGAAAGCATTATTTTGTATCTTGTCGTTACTGGACCTCCCTGCTAACAAACGACAACTCAATCAGTTGGGCATTCGGGGCTCCCATTCCCATCTCCTAGGAGCTCGCTTTGACAACATGGCCCTTTGAGGTGGTTAGGTGACCTCTGACCCTCCTCCCACCCAGCATGACCCACAACAGTGAGAGGAAATTTGATATGTTGAATTTGATATTTTTAAACACTTAAAGTAGATGGTCGAGTTTAACTTCCTGTGTGACTCTTACTGGACACATTATGATAAAGTCATCATGTACAGGAGGTCAGCTCAGGGAACAGTTCATCTCTTTTTATCGTACTGAATCTTTACAGTTGTCTCTGTATTTCAGAATGAGATGTCCATTCAAAAGAAGTATTGATATTGACGTTGACAGCTGGTAGTAGACAAGCGACTCTGTATTTAAGCGCACATCTACGCTGCTAACTTCAGCGTGTCTTACCCCCCTCACACATGTCCGTTCACGTCTCACTGTTGCTGTCAGTGTGCTTGTTTGTCCTGAATAAGGCCTTTGGCGTTGTGTGTGTGCGTGCCTGCAAATGGCGGGCTTGTCAGATTTGTCCCCCCTAGAAAGAGGATTTTTTGTTTTGCTAACACAGTTGCTGTTTGGCAGTTATAGACTTCCCGCCTAGAGTAGTTTCCGGCAGCAGTGTCCACTGAGACAGGAAGTAGATCAGCAGCAGTGCAGACAAAAAAAAGCCATATAGCACATACAGGCCGTGCATCATCCAAATGAGGTCAACTTTTCTTGCTTCATAAAAAGAATTCCCGGAAAGGGGGTTGTAGTTCAGCATCTTAGACCCCTTATCCTTACCCCAAAGCCTCACAGCCCCTGTTAACGCACAACTCGCATACTGATTGGGCACTAGTGTCGTGAGAGCTTTAATTGTAAAGGGGGTTGCTTCAAATGAATAGAGGCTGATAGTTGAGCTAACAATGCTCTCCATTGTTATGTGCCCATTATCCATTAGCAATGGGTGGAATTCTCACGTATTGTCATGCATATGATACTGACTTACTACAATTTGATGCCCTAATTCTCTGAACCATAACACTTGAGTACTATCTCCTTTAGCTATCATCGTCTCAGGAAAAATAGAAATTAGCCATATGATTTCCACAATTACACGACATAAAAAGGTTAGGATTCTAAAGCGAGACAAATTTACTTAATTTATTTGAAAGTTACTCACTTACAAATTTATAAATTAGAAAATTTGAGAGTTTTTATTTAATGCCACTTTTTAGCATGTTTAGATATTTGTGGCAAATAAGCTTTAGGAGTGTTTCAGCACCTCATGATTATAAACAGGAATTGTAGATGAGTCATACCTGTATCTGTGATTTTCTAACACCACACCTCTTGACAAACTGGCAGTGTTCAAAAGCGTTCAACAACTTGTTTGGTTCAGATCTGTACCACTGTATTAAAAGTTCAGTTGCTACCTGAATTAAAAAATTTTTAAATGTTTTTTTTTCATGTAAATTTGCAATGCAGTTATAATTTATAAATATTATATATTATGAAAATAACCAGCGTGTACTTGACTATTAAAATGCACTCCAACAATAAATAGCCTAGATCTTACGGAATTAAGAAAATTATTATTTGAAATTAAATACGTTATATAAACAATTTTAAATACACAAAATTTCATATATTAAATCCAGTAAGCATTTTAAGCTTTAGGTTAAATTGACATCGCTTAGGCTAACAGCACCACCATAAAATAATGCTGAAAATCTGGTTTTGGTAGGGATAGGCTTGTTTTTTTAGATCCTATTTTGTTATATGCTGAGTGCCAGTTTTTGTGTTACTTTTAATGTAAAGACTAAATGGTCTATTTAACATTATTCTGTCATTAGTCAGCTATACCAGTCCTGACGAGTTACCCCCAAAGATAAATGAAGCAAGTATAGGTCTGTAAAGCCAGGCAGAATAAAAGTGAAACAGACAGGAGCAGCTGTATAATGTCCTCTGCTGATAGTCTGCTCTTTAAGATGAACCAAACCAGCCTGCACCTTTATTCACCACTGTGTATCAACCGCACAGCCTATAACTAAACCCTTTGTTTAGTAGCATGGGATAAAGGAATCATTTGCATGTAACACGAAAGGAATAGAACAAATTATCCATTCGTTTTCATTCAGCTTTTGTCATTCAAATATGAGCGAGTACAGTTTGTTCATCAAACTTTTCCTAGTATCACCGCAATGATTTACCTTACTTAACAGAGCCACAGAATTCTTTTGACAGGTGCAGCAGTTTGTTTTTTGTTAGAATAAACGTGTGCACTGCACGCTCTTCTCTTTTTCAGAGGCAGGGCAGTGTCTTTCCATGTGTGTTTGTGGAGCTACGCCTATTGTTTGCTTATGTGTGTACTCAGCTGACACTTTGTGCATTTGTGTTTGAGAGTGACACAGCATGTTTTCTATATTAAAATGCAACGAATATGCAAGCTCAATTAGTTGTAGGCCATATGTTTGAAGGTAAACACTAATTTAAGGTTAAACCTATTGATATGTTTTAGTATATCAAAGGAAGTAGATATTTTTTTCTTGCCACACCTCAGTGGGACTATGTTCCACTCAGGTAGTTACGTAACCCCACCTGTCACACAATTTGCATGCCATTCCAGCATATTGAATTGCATTACATCACCTCAACCCCCTTTAGTCATTAATTCAAAGGATATTCTTTTTTTGGTAAATAATCCAGTTTGTTTGGAACTAAAGTGTCTGTTCAGCACTTTCATTTCTAATAAGGTTTCTAAGTCAGACACAAGTTCTTTTTTTAAACACTTTGGCTCAGCATGGCCAATGCTTGTCAAGTGTCAAACTCAGAATAGTATGGTATTGTTTGGCCTGGCGTTCAACTTTATGAGGAGTAATTGGCAGCTAAAAGACTTTGGCACAGAAAATTGTTGTTAAAGTTGTTGCAGCTTTCCTTACTTTTAGAGTGGTTTTGGATAGTCTAAATCAGAACCACCTAAGGTGGAATTTCAAAATTGCGACCCTAAAAAAAGCATTGAATAAAAACGGCATTTGGCCTCATTTTGGAACAATGGATTTAGTCCGTTATGTCGTTGTTTTCAGTGCTTGGAGACTAGCCATTTTATAGTTATTTTTAAACAATGGCACAGATTTCTAGACTTGAGGAATTAAAAAAATGATTTTATTGTTATATGTATTAGGAAATTATTTGACATATTATTAGACACTTTCTAAAAATATGTCTCCACACAGAACTAGGGTTAAAAAGAGGGTGAATAGCCTGAGCATCAGTTACTCTCTTGAATGCGTCTCTGTTTGGTGGTGTTAATAAACTGGATTTGTAATGCCCAGAAATAACTTCTAGCAGAGAAGAGTTAAGAATTAATATTTTTAACTTGATAAATTTATTACAGACGGGAAGGTAATATGGTACATACTTATGGTACATAGAATTTTCTATAATAACTTTTCTGTTATTATCCTCTCTATTATTATTTTTAGAGCTATTATTATTCTGTGAGTTTAGCACAGATTTTTCATTATGCATGTGAAAAAAAAATATGCATGCTTGCTTATTTACCCAGTAAATACCCCTAGAAGACCACTCAACCACATGCTTGTCTGTTTGATTTTCACAGTGGTCTTGTCAGTCAACCCTAATGCTTTCTTATGCAACGTATCACATTCTTTCCATTTAATTTTTTCACATGTACGCAAATCTGTTTTCGTGATAATATAATGGCAAACATTTGAGTTTGATGAGGAAGAATTTAGTCTTGAGGATTCTTTTGCAGAAACCGAATGCCTCTCCTGAGACGGTTTAAATGAGTGAGAAAAAGGTGGGTGGAGTTCAGCACACAAAGGCCTCCAGTTTAACCGCTCTTCAATTACACAGCTCCCACCCATAAAGCTCTTGATCTGGTAACGAGAAATAGTTGGTGCAGAATAGACACTACAGAACAGGATTCTTTGTGATCAGTAGCATTGCCAGCTTTATCCATAATTCATTTTTTCAAATTGTCAAATCTTCACACCCTTAGGATTAATGCCTTAACACAAAACCAGTGCATTTCCTTAGGTCAAACAGTATTTTCCTCAAGGCTCAAATGTTTAGTGGTGATAATGAACGTAAAGTGAAATGATTGGTATATTTGAGACAGATGGTGTCCCAGCATGTCTCTGCTGAGACTCGCTTTGCGTTTCCCAGCTTACCTGGCACCATCTGTATCGTAGTCTCTCATGACCACTGTATATCTACATTTGTTTTTATAAAGATGTAATGGTATATTAACAGATTTGGTGCTTGTTGTTTTTTCAAATGTAAAAACCAGAGTAATAAAGAGTTGGATTGCTTGGTGTTACATTTTGAGCACCTTTGAACAGGTGGGCTGACTATTTCTGATCCTGAGCCACAGCTTGGGTTGAAGCCCAGGGAACAAAAGGACATATGGCTGTGACAACGCACTAGCACAGTGTTCACTATGTGACCAGTGGTATAGAGGGCACGTGGCAGGACAGAAGGAGCACACTTGTTAAGGTGTGGAAGCATGGCAAATGTTGACATGCCTCACTGGAGTATCACCAGACTATGCTAAACAGCTGAAGAATTGAAAGGATAATTTACAGTAGCTGTACCGGCAGGTCTAGACATCTGACATATCATACCGTCTCTTTTTTTTCTAGCATATAAGTGTCTGTTTAGCCCACATAAGATAAATATCAGTATTTTGACTCTCTCAGATTGAGTCATAGCAACCCTTTCACTGGTTTTGGTGGCACAAGCAATCTTACCGCCGGGACAGATAGTCTGAGTTCCCACATGGCTTAAATTAGCACACTTAAGATTTTCTGCTTTAGGAAACTAGATCAAAAGAAACATAATAGGTCTACAGAGGGGCAACATGACCCAAATTAGCTGCATTAGAGTGTTAGTTGTTTAGGCCTCCATCAAATGTCACTTTCTCCATAAAGCGTCAAAGACGGAGGTGAAACATTTGTAAGGACAGAATTATTCCCATGGTCAGAATTTTTGTTACAAAGACCGAACATGAATAGATGAAAGGTTCACAATAAGATTAATAATATGTTCTTGGAACACAAAAAAAGTCTGCATGGAATAAAATTTTTCTGTTATGTTAGATTACACTTTTTTTTTTAAGTTAAGTGTCTGTTCAAACATGTTTTTAAACTTTGTACACCTTAATGTCTACGATGTGTGCATTCCCAAGATGACTGCATGGTCTTCAGTCCCGTCTTTTTACAATCCTGTCATCTGTATGTGACAGACTAAGATGACTTAAAGAGCTCAGATCATGACAAGCGCATCTACTACCAGATGGAAGACCTGATTTGTCTCCTGATACCTCTGTGTGTGTGTGTGTGTGTGTTGGAGGGAGGAAATACATGGGAATGCTTTCCAGCTCACAACTTTGTTTCCTCGGCTGTATCTGCAGATAGGATTAAGGCTGTGCTGAGCCAGCATTTCTGAGCATGCACTCTCACACATGGCGAATCTCGCTATGGCTTTGGCCTAATTCCCTTGATAACACATCCATCAGATTACACTTAAGAGATTGACAATGAAGCCCGGTCTGTAATTTATAACAGTGCAGCTGTGCCATTTTGTTCAGTTGATTTGATTTACTAGCATTTCAGTGTACCATATTTTGTTTGGTAAAACAGTTAGGGTCAATATTATGACAATAAATGTGTTTTTGCTAACTTGAAGTATGATTTAAATGATAATGCTTTTTCTCTTTCTCCTTAGCGCTGATTGGGTGGAAATCCTTGAACCTCGTTCGCAAGAGCGCATGTATGTGAATCTGGCCACGGGAGAGTGTGGCTGGGACCCACCCACAGATGTGCCCGTCCGCCAGGCTGATGGCAACCAGTGGTGGGAGCTTTTTGACCCCCAGAGTGGCAGGTTTTATTACTATAACTCTGCTGGTCGCATTACCGTGTGGCACAGACCTCAGGGAGCAGATATTGTCCCCCTGTCTCAGCTCCAGGCCATGAAACGCAGAACTGCGTCTGAGCACAAGGATGATGGGGGTACTAGGGAAAGGCAACAAGGGACTCAGTCCACAGGGAGTCAAGATAGACGCACCCCTCTACCACCCATGGAGCCCTACACTAAAGAGCCAGAATGTGCCAGCAAAGAGCCTAAACAACAAGAAATGGACAATAGACAGAAACCAGACATCCACAGCGTAGACAGCAGCAAAGACTCACTCAGGTAGGTTTCTGGGCTTTCTCCACGTTTTATTTTGAGTCTAGCTATCGTGGTTCTTCAAAAATAACTGGCGTTAACCAATTATCTTCAACTGCTGGAATATCACACTGATTTTCCCTGAAACTAAAGAGCATTCTGGGCTCAGCTGGCAGCACTTGTGGCTCAAAAAGAAAAAACAAGTTTATGTTGCGACATTAAAGTAAACAGGGTAATTTTTTTAATTCTTCTTGAAACCTGTGCTTTATTTGAGGTGTGAAATACTTTAAACTAACAGTATGGTTTAAATTAACCATTTTCTGAACCCAGAATATTCCTTTAGCTTTTGTTGTTGCACTCGTTGTGTTTGTATAATTGGAAGGCAATCATTTAGATAAATTGCTTCCATGTGAAAAGTTTATATTTCCTCATACCTCTCATATACTTCATGAGAGTTTGTTTGTTTCTTTCCAGACTCATCAAACCACTATCATAACCAGATTCCAGTCATGCCAGCTCTGTTTCACCTGGCACTGGGCTGTGTGCTTTACCCAACTAAACTACAATCCTTTGGCCATTCATTCTTTCCTAAAACAATCTCTGGGCCCCACCAGATAAAAGCTGCTGGGGTCGGGGCCCAGGGAGAGCCAAACCATTGTGGTTTGAACGTGACTGGACTTTCTCTTTTTCCTGCAAAGAAAAGCTCTCTTGAGGCCATGGTGTACATTATCCAGCATATACAGTGGTTCTTTCTATTTTAGGGAAATGTTTAGCAGGGAACTCGTTCTTTCAAATCCACCCATGGAAAAAGAGTTAATAGAGTCCAATATCTTAACTGCGGGATCCCACTGTAGCTTTGGAGGATTTCGAAATATTGTGGCTGCTTGTGGCACGAGCTACTTGGTGAGTGCTATGAAGAGCTGTCGTCTTTCTTTGCTTTAGACACGCATGACTGCTGTCTCTGGGAGGCCCAGCATTTTTAACCTTTTTGTAAAACTAGAAGGGCAACAAATTTTTGACCTTTAGGTAAAATTAGACAGGGAAAAAACCACTCATCTCCCACCTCCTGGCCTCCAATGTGTTTTAAACCTCTCGAGGGACCATACGGCTCTCTCGGGAACCCCACACGTCTAAGCCTCCTTACAGATGACTCACATTTTTCATAGGTCATACAATGTGCCCAAAACAATGGACAGCTGTGTGAGAGAATCGGAGACCATAACTATAGCTTTATGAGTGCATTGTGCCTACTTTAGCAGTATAATAATATCTTAGTTGTTTTCAAGTAGCTGTGGGTTGTGTGTAGGGCTGGGAGATACACTGAATATTCATACAGTATATATACAGAATATGCCACTGTTCAAAAGTGTTTTTTTTTTTACTTTTAAAAGAAATTCATACTTTTATTTAGCAGGGATGTAATAAAATGATACAACGGGACGTGTATAATGCTACAAAAAAGTATTTTATATGAACGCTGTTAAACAATAATCAAATAACCCTGAAAAATATGCCAAGGTTTCCACAAAAATTATAAACAGCAGCAGGAATAAATTATATTTTAAAATATATTAAAATTGAGCTCTAGTGTTTTTGTGATTTTTGTTTATTGTTGTATTGTTTTTTATTGTTGGTGCATATAAATTATAAAAAGCGTTGCATGCCTAGGTTATTTATTCCAAAACATTTTACTTTTTTTAATTCTAACACTAAATATATTTGGTTATCGTGGACATTTTAAGTCATAGCTATATCGCACAACCTTAGCTAGGCACATAGATCTGGCTAGTGAAGGTTTTAAATTATATTCTATATATCTATATATTTATCTATATATCTATCTATGTATTTAGGTATATTTCACCAATGGAAAGAAGCTATTTTGGGCTCTGTCTATGCTTGCTAACTCCAGAAGGTAATTTTGCTGAATTGCTTTACAATTCTAATTGATCTGTTGTGACACATTCTTTGTTACCGTTTCATGCCTCAAGGGGAAGGAGTCTCAAATAACGATTTCCGTTGTTTGTCCATCTAAAAATAAAAGCTAGGGAGTGGTCATAAAATATCATCCTGACAGTGACCCAAACAGCACCATCTGTGTTATCATATGGTGTGTGGTACAAGCAGCTTCCCTTGATTGATGAACAAAGTACTAAATCTGGTAGGCATCACACCGCCCCTCCAAGATGCAGTCATAGCACCGACAAGCAGAGCTTGACTCGTGTCAGAGAGAACTCTGTAAACATGCTAACCAGCCCCTGTAAACAAACACTTACACACTGGCACACACATACAGTGTGACCCTGTTAAAAATGTTGGATGGCTGGCTGGGATGGGGGTGTTTCTGTGAAAGTTATTAAGTGTGGAGAAACAGGAAGCTTACTTTTTCCACATCTGCACTAGAGATCACAAGGGTTTATTTAACAGTGTCTATGTTGTCTAGCATTCAGCAATTTAGTAGGTTACCATGGCGAGAAGACTGGAGATTAGAGGACACCTCTGTGCTTCCTTTGCTGTGTGATGCAATGGTGTAACGTAACCCAGGAATGACCTGGGGAACTTGTGAAGGGGTCATGAAATTCTTTTGTCCTGCAGGCGGACCCCAGGCCGAGTGGCTGCTATAGGATGACTAGGGTTTTAGTTAAGCACACAAATCCCTGAAGACAAGCTGTTAGGGTTTCTCATGGCATGAATTGGAGTGGGATCTGAGACTTTAAATTAACACTCAGCCTAATGCAACCTTCTCTTTGTGGACAAATGATTTAACAGACTTTGATTTAAAGGAGATAAGTCAGATCTGAATAGTATTGATATTTAGAGTTAAAGATAATAATAATAAATAATAAAGATAAAAATAATTCAGGGATGGCGTTGAAGATAACTGCAACAATATTGCATGCCATAACATAGATGACATCTGTCATTATGATAATGGTATTTATGGGGATTTCTCAGAAGAGGCTGGAAACCGCTGTGCAATGGCTTGGTTAGATACCAAAAGTGAAAGCTGTAAAAGAGAAACATCATGCCAGTCATGTGCTCATACTTTTACTTGTGTCATGCTCACAGGCTTTATTTGATTAAGGGTATGTCTGGGAGTTAATAAATAGCTTAGATTGCAAAAGACATTTAAAATGAATTATATGGTCTCTTCAGAGGCCACCATTAATATCCTAAGGGAGTATCGCTACAGGGGCATCTCGGATTTCAGAAATCATTTGGCCTTTCTCATGCTTTCACCTTTAAAGGGTCATAAACACAGAGATTTCTTAAAGACACCAAAGCTGCTCAGTCAGGCTCAGCTTAATCGTGTGCACTTCATGTCACACATGTTTTGTGTGTTACCTCAGTCCTATACTCTGAAAACTAGATTAGTGGCCTAACACAGATCGTCTATGAAAGTGGAGCAATTTCAACCGTCTTTTGTTTTATTTTAGTCGTGCCTTTGGTGTTGCTTAAAATACACTGGGAACAGACTGCTGCCTTTATCCGCTGGCTTTACTTTAAACACAGAGACGCAGTAAGCCTGGTGCAGCGCTAGTGTTTCTCTGAAACAGGACTACCCTTTTGATTTGCTGGATTTCTTTACCTTTATGATTCTTTATGTATTCATCTAGTTAACCAAAATGGAGACTAACTACTTAACTATGTTATTCTAAACTCATTTTCACATGTTTTGGCCGTGTTATGTGGGCCTTGTGCTCTGTACAGTATGTTCACTGTTCATGAGAGAATAGGCAGTTTTCACAGCTGTAACCAGAGCTGTGAATTCTCATGCTATCTGATTTCATATCAACAGATGTAGATTAGTGCTGAGATTCCAGAGCCATCTCATTGTCCATATGCTGAGCCGATCCCCCTTTGACTGCCCCGTCCGGGGGTTACAGAGAGCTGAGCGTACAGCGTTAACTCGCTGTGAAACATACAATATACATGTTTCAGTAAGTCTTAAGTAGTAAACCATAATATTTCACAAAGTAACATCCAAGTATTGGGAGCATTTCAAAATTGTGTTGATGTCTTAGGATTCCTAGTGATTCCCACCCTGTTAGTGGTCTGGCTTGATCGCACTTAATAATTTGAATTATCTGCTTAAGTTGTTCTCACGTCTTTTGAGAGCAGGGTGTGAAAGCTGAGGATGGGCCGGTCACGTGTGTGGTATGTGAAGAAGCTAGACTCGCTGGCTCAGTAATGAGAGGTGTTCAGCTGTCCACAAGCAGCTGAGTCCTCTAGAGGTTTGCTTCAGTGAGCAAAGTTTGAGTCAAATGAATCATTTTGATCACATTATACATGTGAAATAAAAATAATTGTATTTCTATTACATATGTGGTACTGTTTAAAAACATGGAATAGCAAGGATTCAATTAATCAATAGTGACAGTAAAGTAAATCTAATCTAATCTAATGTTACAAAAATATTTTCAATATTATGTTTTTTAAATAGTACTGTTTTGAATGTGTTTTGGATTAATGTTCTGTCAAACAAAAACCTAAAAGAAGTCTTACAGAATCCATAAATAGGCATATGTTTATGTTGCCTAGCATTTCACATCTGTTGAAAAGATGATTGTCAACTCTGAGTCTCACTTCAGATTTTTGCTATAGGCCACATTTCCTCTTCCTGTCCATACGATGAAAATAGCCCATTATGTCAGTTTTTTCCTCTTTAGTTGGGGAAGAGGTTTTGGACACATTGTCTTGATACGTTTTCCGATACTGATGGAAAGTCCAATGCATTCACAAATATAATGAGGTTAGACACATTTCACCCTGCAAAACTCCTAATCTCTTGCCTCTGCTAGGACTATTAGACAGCAGACGGCCAGGGACAGATTGATCCTCCCTGACTAGTTAACCTTATTTTCCACCTTGCCAAATTAAATTACCTAAAGCGGCTCTAAAGGATTTGAACTCGCTTTTTAGTTATGCTGGCGTCCCTTTTTTCCACGACTGTAATAAAATGTGTGCTTGAACTGTATAAATTGTAAAACATCTGTAAATAGTCGTAAGGTGCATAGGTTAATGAATTAATAATCAGTAAGATCTAAATAATCTTGCCAAAGAAAGATGCAGAATCATCTTAACTTATAAAAAAGGCATTTCTTTTGTGATAAATTGATATTTTAGGTTGTCTGTCATTCAGTCGTTTTGGTAGTAACCACACTCCCTACGCCCAAGAATTTTGTTATGGTAAGAAAACCATTGCCATGGCGCTTAACAACCATGCATTGTACCACTATTCAAACAATCCCAATGCTTTTGAGTGATCAGTGGACGGAATGCCAACGTTGTGTCTAATACCAACCAAAGCAGCCTCCCATGACTAATCTCACTGTCTCTCTTCCTCTCTCATTTTACTTTTTTTTTTCTGTGACACATTAATAGTCACACAGTACTGAGAATACGTATAAGTACTTTATTTTTATACTGCTTAAAAAGCTGCTTTGAAAGAACAATTATCATGAAATGATATGTAAATAAACAAGTGTTGAATTTCTCAAGCACAAATCAGAATATTAGAATGATTTTAAAAGGATCAAGACTGAAGTAATGATGCTTTGACATATATTGATATAGAAAATATTTATCTTAAATTGTAATAACATCGCCCAATATTACTGTTTTTAGACAGCATTTTTTCATCAAATATGCAGCCTTGGTGAGCATAGGAGACAAAATCTTTCCCACCTCAAACTTTTGAACAGTAGCGTACATTCAATTATTGTTATTTCACACGTTCAGCAGTAAAATTGGCACTATATATCTGTATTGATATTTTTTTCTCTGTGTAGTTTGTCCTTTGAACTCTTTAACAGTCATTCCCTCTGGCAGGAAATTGAGCTGCCTGCTTGCTCACATCGGCAGAGCTCGTAAAACAACAACACATTGAATCTGTGGGCCTCACAAAAACATCTCTTCTGGATGTTCAGTGTCACATCCTGGAGACCCAAATCTACAGTACATACGGAGTGTTTTGTTGTTGCATATTCAACTTTCAAGCAAACTAAAGTCACTCTGCTGTATTGTTAAAGTGACCTTGTGAGGATGTTATGGCATTGTGTCATGCCAGACGCAGAAAGCTGAATTTCACAGGAAAGAGTGGCTACTTGTTTACTGTCTGAACTTTGGTGGGTAACACCTCTACAGCAGTGTCCCATCACCACCTTGAGAAAATCAACACCATCTAAAAACTCACACTCAGTGATTCTCTGTCAGTGTGACAGACTTTGAACATTGTTGATTGTCATGTTGTCATGTCAGTAAGTCGTTACAATGGCCTTGGGGCCCTTCCAGTTGGCTGGCTTCCAGTCTTCACTTGTTCTGTACCTGTCTGGCGTCTCAGATGGTGGTGTTCATCTTCAAATGTGTGAGAAATGATTCGAAAAGAAAAGGGAACAATTGTAAAAGGAGAAAATGGCTCAGTGGTTGGAAGAGTAGGGAAGTGCTTGCATCACAGCGATTATACCTTCACTGTTTCGAAATGCAATAGCTGAGTTATCAGTCACTGTAGTGGTTGTAAAAGTGTTAACTTACAGTCTGACACATCTCTCTTATTTCCTACCATGTTTTTAATATCTCGTCTCTCTGAGATTGATGGGACAGATCTGTTTTGTCTGTATATGGAATGTGGAGTTGTACGAGGAAGTGTTCATGTGAGAAGTGACTCATCAGAAATCCCCAGAAGAGCACGCTTAAGAGTTTTTTTAATCAGAGGATTTCTTGGGGGTTTTTTATCGTGGTGTCCAGTTGTGTACATAAAAGCCCTGCGAAAGCATTTACCTCGTACACTTCTTTCAGTACAGGACAGAAATACATCTCCTTTCACAATAACGGTAATGGAAGTATTTAATAATCTCTTTGCTTGATTTCTTTTACATTTTTATTATTAGGGTTATGATTTTATGATTAGATATCATCTAGACTATATGTGAGTGACTTTTCTTATGTATTTGATAAACATTTAGCAGAATATTACTGTATATTGTTATATTATGAAGTTTAATAAGTAAATATTAACCAACGCGGAGCAATTAGAAAGTTGTGTGAGGAAATGTTGGGCTGGGAAAAGTGCTTTTAGTTTGTCTTATGTGTGAAACACTGTTTGGGACTGCTGAGGCTGTGGACATTGTTGGTTGACAATCAGAAGCAGATCAGTGTAGTGACAATAACATGTTGTAGGCAAACTCTCAAACCAGAACAATTAAAGGAACTGCATTCATTTTCCCAACAAAACTGTGTTTAACTCGAACAGCATTGTAGTGCTTTAAAATCTATTTTGGCTGAACAATCATGGTTTTGTTTTCCTGACAATGGCATTATGGTTGTTTAGATAGATATTTTATACTTTTAACAGACCCTTAGTTTCCCTAAATTGCTCACAATTTAGCTCAGCTTGTCTGGAAGGCATGGGTGAAGATTGCAGCTTTTTAAATTGTTAGAGGCGTCATAAAGTTGATTGGTTTTGGCTTCTTAGATTAGAGTTCTTGCTACTGCTTCTGTAGATTTGAGTTGCCTTTGTCTCATTTTCTTTCTGTATGTTTGGCCTTCCGTCTATTGACAAGCTAAAATGCATTTCTTTTACTTCTTACAACAGGGAAGAGCAAAGAGACACATCTCAGAGGTGGCAGCCATCTCCTGGATCCAAAGCCGCCATGTTGGTAAAGGTCAGCAGCATTGGCAGAAGCCAGACAAGAGGAACCAGCGGAGCTGCTTCCCTTCATCTCCCACAGAGCAAAGCCAGTGACCATAGTGCCTGCACACTCAATCCTGGCAGCGTCAAATCTGTTTCAGGCTACATGCTGTCACCACAGGCTTACAAAACCACACCAGGAGGAAAAATAGCAGCAGACTCCAGGCAGGCCCACCATTTGAGGAAGGCAAGCAATGGCAGCTTCTGCCTGGTGACCCCTGAGGACTTAACAGCATCTCTACGGCCACATTCTAGCTCACCTAGGCCAATATCTCCTCAGTATGGAGCAACTGCGCGCCTCTACGATGACCCATCATCTGATTGCCCCATTTACGATGAGCCTCCAGTAGATATGGAGGTTGAAGGTGCTCACATACATAACGGGCATTCTAGACACAGTCTCCAGAAGATGAAGTTTCTTCAGCATCCGGGTCAGTCTCATAGTAGCTCCAGACACAAGAGGAACCCATCGGACTATAGTCCAGCAGGCTTAGAGTGTATCAAGCACATGGTGAATGTAGACCCCAAGCAAGGGCTTCTTTCCACCTCACCGGTCCCCTCTCCGAGCCCCTCTCCAACCTCCGCATCTGAATCTCTGGTTCTCCCAACAAGGGGGCTTCAGAAGGAGCCCGCCAGCCTGGAGAAGAAGCAGTCATGGAGGATCCTAGAAGCAAGTGTTCTCAGAGCCATGGAAGTGCACCACAGTCGACAGGGCAGCCAAGGATCTCAGGATTATTCAACACCACCACCTCCCGCCGTTAGCTATCAAGACTCAGGATACTCAACAGGACCATCTCCAAGTCTGCGGAGGAAAAGCAGGAGGAGGATTGGTGCCGGGTCCCAGGGCCGTCCCGGGTCTGTGGGTAGCACCGGAGAACTCACAGCTCTGAACGAGCGTCTGATGGAAGAGATGAGGGAGGTGGTTAGTCGCTCAAACACCATGCGGGAGACCAAAGCTAGTCTGGACTCTGAGATGTCAGAGAGCTCTTCCTCCCAGCGCACACACAGTGTGGGACGGTGCTCCTCCAGGGAGGACATTGCTTCTTGCAGCAGGTCACTAAGCAGGACAAGTAACAATCCCAGTATAGCATTCCCACCTCTGGAGATTCCAGGACGACAGAAGAGGACTTATGAAAAGGTGGACACGCTTGAGAAGAGTGTGACTTTGTCCTCACCTGAGACTCCTGGACCCCCTTCACAGGTACTACATACAGATTCAATTTAATATTCCTTTGGTAGAAATGGCTTGTTAGCTCTTTATAGTGAGATTCATTAACATCAGTTGGATATCATAAGTCAACAGTTATTAGTTTTACACTCGGTTTAAATGGAGAATAAAGATATTTTTAATAACTGTTTGTCTGAACAACACAAGTAAATGGGGTCCAAAACAATAATGAGCCCTACTGATATTGAACAAAAAAAAACGTATCTAAAATGCACAGTAGTAGGCTAAATTTATAAATTGAGTACATAAATGTTTACATACAAAATCTAAAATGTAACAGGTGACCTTCTGGTAAACTATTACTTTCTTATAATGAGTTTAACATTTACAAGTCCTCCATGGGAGTATCTTTTACCTTTTTACCTTTTTTGAAGTCTTGTATAAAATATATGTATGAACTTTTGGCGCAATTTATTTTCCACAGATCTTGAGTTTCAGCATCATTAAAAACCAGACATCGTATTTGTTTAATCTCCATGTGGAACTGTTTGGTTTGGTTGACGTTTTTCATGCCTGTCTGATTTTTTTCCCCCTATGGTCTTTATTAGAAACAGATTATTGTGTACACCTTACTCTACTCATTATAACATAATACGTGATGTAAAATATCAGTCCTGTTATTTCAGTCTAAATCATAAATCGCAATGAGGCAACATCATCTTTCTCTTGGGTCTTCAGCATTGCAGTCAGGCAAGTTAGAGGCAATTCCCTGGCTGCACATGATTCTGGTTAAGAGCAATGATTACTCAAAGGAACGGTTACTGCCGCTCTGACCCATAGCAAAGCTGTAATCTGTCCTCCTCAGTGATGAATTCTATCTGCATTGTTCAACAGCCAGGCGCCCAGAGGACCGTACTTTCTCGAATGCCTTCAAGAATTAACTACTTGGGTTTCGATCTAAATCAGCTCTGGAAACATGAAAGGGTCTATTTTAAGACTTACAGGTGCTGATCATAGCAAATGTTTTCTTTACCTGTTACCCTAAAGAGGCGATGATATCTACTCCCGTCGCGCCCACCTCTTCCCCTCCCGCCGTCCTCTGATACGAATCCAGCAGTGGTCTGCCATGGTAATGGGTGAAATGCCAGAATGTAGCGGAGCTGCAAAACACGACGCCTATTGAGCAGGAAGGATGTCTACTGTGGCCCATATGGTAGCATTGCTGACACAGACGGGACAGTTGGGTCCTGGACAGGCGTGGTCACTGTACAGACCAATTGTGTGTCTGCAGTGCAGCCGATAGGGGTTTGGTACCTGCTGAGGATTGTTCCATAAGCTGATGACATCATAGGTCACCTCATTCCCTGGTGTATAAGCCATTTCACCACACTGGCATTTCAGTGTGCTAATTCCCAAAATTATTGGCAGATGAGGGTGAATATACTGGGAGAAAAAATATTTACAGCATATTGTTGTTAATTTAAACGGAGGCTTAATATTAGGTGAAAAACCTTCAAGTTGTACTTAAATCACTAAAGCTAAATAAAATGTGATTAGAAAAAGGCCCCAAAATTGCCTAAAATTTCAAATGAAAAGATAAGCATTAAAACTAATTCAACACAAAAAAATAGCATTTAGATAATACTTAATTTTTTATAAACATTGTTTCTACAAACGATATATACGATATAAACGATTGAATAACTTCTATGAATTATGTAGTTTATATCTATATATAAAAATATAAGTAAAGTTAAGTTGGCACACGCGTTGTGTCTGGTTTTTGTAACAGGAATACAACTTTGAAAACTGCAAGAGAGGCAATGACTGCATAAGGGACCTCCTTACAGGACAAAATTCCTCCTGAGATCAAAATGAGGCCATTGCTGGAGTTGCACTATTCTTTAAAGACATGGAAGGAGAAACAACTTACTGTAGAAGGACATTTTAAGTCAGCGATTGGTCGTACTTCATCTATAGTGAACAGAAATTCTTTATCTATAGTATTTTACAAAGGTTATTGTAAGTTTAAGTGCTGATCTTACAGCTAATGCAGAGAAAAATAGAAGGACAAAAACTAAATAGCTGTTTCATGAATGCTTTTTAAGTTTTTACCCTGTTTCTTCTCTCCTGTAGGTGGGAACTCTGGAGCCAACAGTTCAGCTGGACAGTAGAAAGAAAGGTATGGTAGAGAACCGAACAGGCTCACTCGGTCCTCATCGCCATGTAGCCAGCGACTCCAATTTGCAGGCAGGTGGTGATGGGGCTTACCAGCTTTCCTACGCTACCCTCCGTCAGCCCCCACCCCCAGATGCCAACATGACTGACTGGGTCAGCAAGCACCTGAACATGCACACCCAAGGCCTGTTCCGCCGGCGAGTTTCTATCGCCAACATGTTGTCCTGGAACCGCGGCTCTATTAAGAAGCCTATGCTGATGACCAACGACCGCACTGTACGCAAAGAAGCCTGTGAAATGTTTAAGCTCGTCCAGGCGTACATGGGTGACCGTCCTTCACGGCTGGACCGGCGCCATGCGGCTCTACTTATTGTCACCAAGTGCTGGGGCATGCAGGGCCTGAGGGACGAGCTCTACGTCCAACTCGTGAGGCAGACCACAGGCAACACAAGCCCACGCAGCCTGGCAGCAGGCTGGGAGCTCATGGCTGTGTGCCTTGCCTTCTTCGCTCCTTCACCCAAGTTCTGCTGCTACCTGGAAGGCTACATTCAGCGGCACATGGAGCCAACCAATGACAAAAAATGTGAGTTTGTCAATTCATTATTTAAATAGACGTAAACCAGGCTTATATTGTGTGTGTGGGGTTTTTTTCTCGACAAAAAGCTGTTTAGACAGGATGCATTCTTATGCTCTGAAACAACTGAATGAAAGGCTTAGACACATTTTTAAAATATGTCTCGCCTTAAAAATGCAAAGAACACATCCTGTGTGAAAGACCTGAGGGGCCAGCCTCAGAGAGATCCTTTACAAAACACAAACTCGATTGCAAAAAGGATTTCTGTGGTTTAATAGGCTTTTTCAGTTTTACCCGTAAAGCAACTTTTTGTATTGCTTTCATTGTTTTTTATGTTATAATAATAATTATTATTCATATATAGACATTTATCATTTTACAGAAGATTTGAATAAATGCTGTCCTTTTGAAATGTATTTATTCTTAAAAAATGTATACAAAAATATTAAGCACAACATTTTTCAACATTTTTAATCATAATAAAAAATGTTTTTGAACATCAGATCAGCATATAAGTATGATTTAGAAAACAGAAAAGTCAGCTTTGACATAACAGAAATAAATGACATTTTAAAATATATTAAAACAATAACAAATATTTGTTCTGTAACATTGTGCATACATGTAGTATATATATATATATTTAGTCATCCGATGACAACACACGTTTTTGTATTTATTATTTAATAGGTTGTTTTGCTTTTGTGCTTTCATTGCAGTAACCGAGTACATATTGGACCAGCAGGATATTAAGAAGAAGAACTCAAAGTCAAGGAAGAAGAGAAAACAGAACTCAGAAGAGGAAACAGAAGGTTAGGGCCTTTTTTTAACAATAGACGATCTGAGACTCTTTGGAACAAAGTAAACTGACCTTTAAAATGACTAGTTCAGGCTGTTTAAATTTAGTTTAGTGGATCAACCTGAGACTTACTGCTCCACTATGAAAGACAATCAGATGTTGGTATGCGGGCCACTGTTGAGTTATATTGAGTGTTTTTTATTGTCACATGTAGCTGCATCGAATATTTGCCATGTCAATAAAACTATGGTAATTAGCCCTTTCGGGCAGGATGCGTCACGTGTGCTTATCAGTAAATGAAAGTTCCCCCATTCGGTGATTCTTTGACCTTGTGACTGTTACCATAATGAGTGGTCCTGATGATCTCATCAGATTTCTGCCTACGCATAGCCTTGGCATTGACCGCAGTGAGGATCCCTTACACTGGGTCTCACTTCCTGCAGGCATAACACTGACTCACAGCTGCCGCTGCAGACATACTCATGAGCCATCTCTAGTCACAAGCCCATTAGACCAGCACCAGCCACTGGCCACTTGAAGGAACAGGATATGGCTCATGTGCTCGCCCTGGCCTGCAATGTTTTTGAATCACTTAGTTGGATGATCTGATGGGCAGATGTCCAGATTAGTGGGTCGACTTCACAGATACTGCTACAGCTGGGTGTGAGTCACTCTGGGGATTCTCAAGGTTGGGTCTGGTCTAAATGTGCAGGGCCGGTTCAGCTGAAGAGTTTATTGGGATGTTAAGTTGGAAGCCCTGATGACGGAGCCATTGTAAAACAGGAATTTACACATCTCCCTGACATAGGGAGTCACCACAAAGATCTGTGTGGTCTCATTTGTGGCCTCTGAATGGATTGTTGTTTCCTCTGCCTTTCTTTGACTTTATTGTTGCCTTTCGTTCCAAATGAGTGCAAGCTGTTGTTTCAAAGTCAGACCACCAGCACTTATTCAGCCATGCAAAATATCAGGATCAGCCTGCATATATGAATGCAACGGAATCTGTATGTTTACCCTGGAAATGAACTGTTTAGGTTCAGGAATCCAAGGGAAAAAAATAGATCAAGGGCCAATTTATTATGCGGTATCTCTCATTAGACCTAATTGCAGTCTGCTGTGCGGAAATTAACAAAAGGTTGCGTGAACATGCATGTGTGTCACCTGTTTGCCATAAATCTGAAGAGGTGTCGAGTTTGAGGCACATTCCAGAGAAGATGCTTTTTATTGCCGCACCGATTTTTACCATCTGGCTCCTTTAGTTAAGATCCGCAAAGCCTGTATTAGAAATGCCCCCTATGGATTTTACTTTGGAGTTATGAAGCTCTCTTGAAACCAGAGGAATCTTTGCGGTTTCTTTAAAATGCTAAGCATAGGCTGCTATAAATTCTGCATTTCGAGATGTACAATAAATCCCAGTGAGTTTGTTTTACAATCTGACATCAAGTCATTTCTGGGAATATCATTTATATCCAACTAGTGGAAAATGTTCTGCGAGGTCTGCTTTTATAGTCCTAATGTCCTTAGCTTTTACATAACAGAAGTACAAGACAGCACACTGATGAAACACAGCCTAGTAGAAAACCCTCTTGTTTATTTTGTCTCCTTTAGTTGATCTGATGAGTCACTACTAACAGAATGTGCTGGCTGGGTTTCATCCTCCACACTTTTGATGGAACTAAATCTTCATTTTTCATTGTTAAAACAGTGACTCATTTTGAAGTGCCTCACTCCCCACGTGCTGCTGTGTGATCCCATGATCGTTGATTTGATGTCAACTATTATAGAGCGATTTAGCCTTGTTCCAGACAAAGAAAAGTGACTCATTTCTCAAAGCCTTTACCTTGTAAAACAGGTTTTAGATGCAAATCTGTCCACCATTAGATTGTGCAATCACTGTGTCTAATAACAGTAGTAATCACTCACTCATGTTTTTTTGGTCTCCAGCTCTTCCCGTCAGCACGTATGCCAAGTACTGCTACCGTAAGCTCCAGAAAGTGGCGGTCACTGGAGGGAAAAAGGTAAGCTTTGATCAAATACACTGAAGGAGAACCAGGTGTTTTTACAAAAGAGAAAAAGTAAGTAGCGTTTTTTTTGTGTTTCTCATAAAGGGTCTCCGTAAGCCCAGTTTGGAGGAGGTAGACCACAGTCGGCGAGCCATCATGACCCCTTCACTGTTTGGAAGCTCTCTAGAGGAAGTGATGGAGCGGCAGAGTGAACTCTTCCCAGACAGGAAGTTGCCGTGGGTGCAAGTGCAGCTGTCTCAGTATGTGCTAGCTCTGGGTGGAGCGCAGACCGAGGGCATATTCAGGTAAGACCTGCTCAAATATATGCTAATTAGATAGAATAGAAGAGCAGCCTGTGTTTTACTATACAAGTGTGTTGACAGGTACGCAAATTAAAGTCGCAAAGCTACTAATTTTAACTACATTTTTCATAATGTGACTTTAGAACAGGTGTTTTCTAATAATGTAGCTTTTCCAGTCACAAGCTTAAAATGAAAATGCCTACCTTTACTGATTCAATTCCACTGGCCCAATATTTGTAGGATTTTTCTCAATGTTTTTTTTTTTTTTTTTACAGTAGTTTTATATTCACCAAGGCTGCATTTATTTGATAAATGAATACAGTAAAATTGAGAAATGCTATAAAATCTTTTTATTTGAATGCATTTTAAAATGTAATTTATTCCTTTTCAAAGCCAAGTTTTTAGCAGCTATTACTAACATGATCCTTCAAAAAATCAAATATGTTCTTTCGAAGGAATTAGAGCAATTATAACATGCTGAATTGGTGCTCAAGAACAACTTCTTATCATTGTTAAAAAAGTTTGAAAGCTGCTTAATAATTTTGTGTGAACCACGCATTATTTTTCTTTGTAATGATAAAATGTATAAATCAGGTTCTGGTTTTATTCAAAATTGGCACCAAATTGTCTTCTTTTTTAATATCTTACTAGAAATATTCTCTCCAAACTCTGTAAGACATGTGACATGGTTGTGGCTAGAAGGGTCAGACCGAAAACTAATGAAGAAATTCAATTTTTATATCTATTAGATTGTTTTATCAACATGTACACTTTCCCCAAACCTAAATGTATCCATTACAATAATGCAAAATAGTAATTATGTTTGTACAGTGTCACAAAAATGACATTTATTGATGTTTGCCTGCCAAGTAGCACCATATGTATCCCACTTTGTAACATTTTTAGTGGCATATATTACTGTTATAAGCAATGTACAACATGTATATATCTGTAAACAACTCAAAAAAGGGTTTAGGGACCCTTTAACTATGGGGTGTACAGTGTGTGTTAACTCACTATCACTTGCGCATACATGGTGTGTTGTCTCCCTCTGGTGGTCCTTGAGTGTAACATTACGATCTCCCCCTGCAGGGTTCCTGGTGACATCGATGAAGTTAATGCACTGAAGCTTCAAGTGGACCAGTGGAGGATTCCTGAAAACCTGTCAGACCCCAATGTCCCTGGTGAGTAACTATTCTCATGCTTTTACAATTACACCACATTTCATGCGTTTCATTACCATACCAAAAACATCTATACCATTGTTTTTCCACAGCCTCGTTGATGAAGCTGTGGTACCGTGAGCTGGAGGAGCCTCTCATTCCCATGACTTTCTACAAGCAGTGCGTCAGTAACTATGATGATCCTGTGGCAGCCATCAGCGTGGTGGAGTCGCTGCCTGAGCTCAACCGACTGGTGCTGTGCTACTTCATCCACTTCCTTCAGGTATTCACTCAACAAACATACAAACAAAAATGTCTTTTGACTTATTGCACTGCTCTGACGCATTTCCTATATCTTCCTTAGGTTTTTGCTCAGCCTGCAAATGTTTCAGTCACTAAAATGGACGTGAACAACCTTGCTATGGTAATGGCTCCTAATTGCCTTCGGTGCCAATCAGACGACCCCCGTGTCATATTTGAGAACACCCGCAAAGAGATGTCTTTCTTGCGAATGCTCATTGTACATCTGGACACAAGCTTCATAGAGGGCACTGTTTAAAGTTTTCTTACTTTTTATTAGCAGAACGTGAATCAGTGATACACAGCCAACCTGCTTGCAAACAGACAAATATGAGATTGTGGACAAAAACTAAAAACCTAGGACAAAAGTACAATTTTAAGGATGATTGTGATTTTTTTTTTTTTGAGAGAAAAACTTTCGATAGTTAAATGTGTACACTTTATTGATATAAAGAAGTTGAAATTCATGTCAGAAATTTTATCTCAAGTTCTTTGCATGCTCAAGAAAAGCATGAAAAAATGGTCATGAATTGTTAAATGCATTAATGTGCATTGCAAGGGTCAAAGTTACTTGCATGGATGCATTGCTTTGTGAGCACTCAAATGTTGTTTGCTTGTTTTGTATATTAAGTCATAGTGTGAGAGCCATTAAGAAACCGATTTTTGTTTGTTCTCTGACAGTATCTTTGTGATTTGTGGAAAAGGTCATCTGTTATGTCATGTACAGGACAAATGTATAAATGTTCCTAGTTTAATCCAAAAACTATAGAAAAGAGAAAAATAGGTTTTGTTTAGGGTGTGACTTTTTCATACTCTATTTTAAGTACAGTATTTTAAAAAAAAGTAAACATTTTCTATTTTATTTTACAATTTTATGTTTTGTTTTGTTAAAACTATTATTATTCCCTGATAATCAGGAATGTCATTTATGCTAAATTGTCCAGAGTCTTTAAATGGTACATTTTTAGCTCCCATTGGAAGTCCACAGCTTCATACAAACCATTTAGATCTAATATTTTTAATTTGTAAATGAATATATTAAGTGATAACGATAGTATATGATACCTGTGAAATTGCATTTGAAGAATTTAAAATGTAAAATCTTGGAAAAGGGTAAATAAAAATTCACGACTTATCTACAAAGACAGGTACCCTTTGTTCTTTTTGAGTCTTTGTATGTAAATAAAGCTTGTAAATAGTACTGCTTATTTTACTGACGTCACATATAAATGGAAGTGAGTGGTGGTGAGTTGTTGGAAAATAGATTTTAAAAAAACGAAACACTTTTGTATTTAGTATTCTGTGCTATCGACTGATTGTGTATGAGCAAAATATTCGATACACCTTTTGGATTGTGTATGTATTTTTGTGTGAAATGGATGTTGAGGAATCTAATAAAGTTTCATAAAGATGTTACATTTATGCATGTATTTATTGTATTTATTTGTTAGAAAATGTAGTATATTGTAGATATAATATACTCTTTAAGCTCTAATCCTAATGCTTTTTTATAAAACAAATTTAGCTTTTATTTGACCACAAAATGCAGCAAAACAGTAATATTATTAAATATCATTAAAGTTTAAAATAACTTCTATTTCTGTATAATTTTATTTTGTTTTAATAAGAATTTACAAACTCACCATCATAAACAAAATTTCCATATTTCGTACATAAATTTCCATTTCGGTGTATATATACTGTATAAATCTACACACAATTAGAAGCAAACAACGAAATATGTGCTAATTTGCACACATTTCTGAAACGAGATGTATATTTTCGACCAAATGATATATGAACAAACGCTTATTAAAAAAAAATTCTTCAGGAATAAAAGTTGATAAATCCTGCAGGACCTGCACACCACATACCTGCACATTTTTACAGAACCCCACAGGATTTTTGTGAACACTTTCCTGTAGGACTCCTTCAGGAATCATACAGGAAATCTAAAGCATAGTGTTCAGTTCCTGCAGGAATCCTACAAGAAACATGCAAGACTCCTGCAGGAATATACCCTGTCCTATAGGATTTTTATTCAGTCCTGCAGGATCCCTGCACGTAAAACCAAAATCCTACAGGATTCCTGCAGGTATTTTTTGTAAGGGGAAGTAGAGATGTATGGCGGAGCGTAGGAAAAAAAAAACTAATTTTGGGAAAACAGCCTTTAAAATATGTATTGTAATTGAAATCTATTCATCCAAATATATAAAGTGCGATAAAAGAAAAGATGAAAAGATTATTTCTTTCCACTAGTCTAAAAATACTTTATTAAAAACCAAAAAGCCCATAATCTAAAATTTGACAGTTGCATGAAAAAATGATTAACAATTAAGAAACATATGTGTGCATCTCAAACTGTGGAGACTAGTTAATTAAAGTCAAAGGTACAGCAATTTAAGGCATCCTCGCTGAATAAAAGTATTACTTAAAAATATCGTACTGACCTCTTTTTTTAAAGGTCGAGTAATGTAATGTCTGTGCACCCCACAATGAAGACGTCTTTATAGAGACCGCGAGTCTGGCGCATGCGCGGAGGCGGTATTGTTCATACCGGTAGTCTGTGTGGAACACATTGGAAAATGGTAAGTGCGTGCATCTCGCGCCCAACGTGGTTACAATAAAAGAGCCTTGAATAGATGCACGACGCGCCTTTATAGCTAAAAAAGACGGATACCACAACAGGTAATTGATGTTTATAGCATCTTATAATCCTGTTTTCTCAATAGCAAGACTTTAGGCGAGTACGGGATGTTTAAAGATGCTGCTTTAGAAAATTGAACGTGCAGTTACAGATTTTAGGTAGCTAATGAAATCAAATATATGTCGCAACTTGTGCTTTGGTAGATGCACGTTGTGATTTCCAGCTTGTATTTGTGGGAGTGGCGATGCTCTCGCCCATTACTATCCATGTCATTTTTTTCTTGGAGGGTGTGGAGCAGTCAGGAAGTTAATGTCTGCTTGTGTTTTCAGTAAGACTAATTATTAATCCTGTAGGATTTCAAATAATCTTAAATGATGTCCTCTGTCTGCTTTTGGTTGTACACAGACAGAAATCTAGGAATAACAAACAATAGTGTAATACTGTAATATCTGGCATCTCTATTGTTTCCATTGTCATTGTCATGCATTTGGGGACCCCTGACAAAATTCATTTAATAACTCTCACTTGAAGTAAATAATTAAATTAAATACCTTTTATAGTATAGTTAATTTAGTAATTTTTAAACATTATGATTTATGCAATTTTGCAACAATTTAACTAGCAAATCATTTTGATAGATGTTTATTTAATACAAAAGGAATGTTGAATTTCAATATAAACATTAAAGTTACGTAGAAATAAGAGGCTTAGCTAAGTAGGCTATTGATAATTAAGTTAAGACTGCTGTTCTCAGTGTGTTTAGTGGCTTGATGCCATGACCTGGATTCTTTGCATCTACCCTGTATAGTTAAATGCTGTAGATCAGTGATGTTGACCAGTAAAGATTTTGCTGTTGCTTCGGCAGAAATTATTTCTGATTTAATTTTATTTGACATTTTATTGATGAAATCTTGTGATCGTAATGAATGCTTATAGTTTTCAACTGAATCGTTAAAATATTTAATTTAATTGTTATTTAATTAATTAATTGTCATTATTATAATAAAAAAACATGTATGTTAATGTAGATTAATAATATATATTATAATTATAATTGTTCATGTTGACTTGATGTAGTGTGCAAAATAAATCAAGCTGTATTTGGCATGATTTTTTAAAAAGACAAAGATACCCTGTAATTTAGATGCTATATTTTACTTTTTTCATCTCATAAAGTGTGATTTCTAATCCACTGTTGATACATATTTTGTCTGTGATTAACTGAATGGGATCTACTGTTTGAATAATGTAGTAAAAAGTTGACCATTAAAAGTAAAGTTTTAAATCTTTTCTGAAAATTGACTCTCAGTCTATGCAAGAGAATTCTTTTGTTCTTCATGAGAATGGACTTGGAGAAATTCAGCATTACATCACTTGCTTACCAATGGATCCTCTGAGGTGATTGGGTGCCGTCATAACAAGAGTCCAAACCACTGATAAAAACATATAATCAACAGTAATCTACTTTAATCCAGTCCATCAATTAAAGTCTGTCTGTTCGTGAGAAACAACTCCATATATAAGATATTTCGGTAACACTTTATAATAACTGTACACTATGAAGAATTAGTTAAGCATTAGTTAATAGTCAGTTCATCCTTTAAAAAGCACTGTTCCAACATTACTGATTAGCAAGCAGTTTATAAATACAGTTATAAATGCTTCGTTCTTGATTTATAAGCATATCTAAATGTACAAAGGAGGTTTAAAGCCTCAGTTATCTTCCTAACGGAAAAAAATGAACAAACACAACACAGAGGGATACAGAACTATAAATTTCAAGATGCAAAAAATATGAATTTGTATATTGATGTTTTTCATTTATCCAGTTGTATGATTAAATGTTTTACATTTAAAAAAAAATAATATTGTGTTCTGTGTCCTCTGTGTTGTGTTTGTGTAACTGTTCTGTTTGGAAGATACGTGAGTATACATCTGCTTTATAAATGCTTTACAATGTATAAATAGTCCTCACTTTAGATGAGCTCACAAAACTATATTATGAAATGCAGCAGGAACATGTGTTAATAAAGCATCTATTAACACACTGAGCAACTATTATCATGTGTATAAAAAATATGATTTATTAATGTAAATTTATTAATCATTTACTTTCTGAATGATCTTACTAAACACTAACAACTCCTAAATAACCAGTTTGTAAATAACTTAATAATTTAAAAAACCATAAACTGATCGTAATTAAAGTATGAAAATATATGCAGTATATGCTCAAGAACAATGCATTTATAGATGCACTTGTAAACTGTTTACTGATGCATAATAATGTTGGAACAATGGTTTATAAGGGATGACATTAGTATTTACTAATACTTAACTAATCATTCATAGTGTAGTTATTGTGAAGCGTTATCAATGTTTTTATCCTCAAACCAGCTGAAATATCTCCTCTATACATAATATTGCTTTCTCCACTGAGAAAAAAGAAAATCTATGTCTTGGAAGAACGACAGAAGGATTTCTTTGCTGGTCAAATACTTGTTAAATTTGTTCCAGAGCACTGAGAAATGTCAGTAACCAGTGACCCTGATGTGTAACAATCAATACTTAATTGTTTTTCTTCCAAAATGGTTGCTGTGATAAAGTTCAGTAGTTGTAGTTAGCTGTTACCAATATGTTTAAAAATAAATAAATAAATGTAAAGTAGCATTATCATGATTATAAAGTTAATGTTTCTTTACTTGAGAATTAAAATACTCTTTCTCTCATGTTAGCTCTCAATTGGTCCATTTAGATAAACAGTAATATCACTGACCTGTTGTAATAAAATGAACACTGGTTGCTAAAGTTACTAAAATGTGACTCTTTCGTATTACTTAGTTGCTGACATTATGAGCAACAAGCCTCCTAACAGACGAGGAATTAAGTTTGAGGTGGGCGCTGCTCTTGAAGCACGGGACGATCTGAAGAACTGGCAAGTGCCATTCTTTTAAAAAACACTTGTTTCCTTAGCCTTTCTGTCACTCTGTTTTATAGCAAGCTCTCTCTGTGGTTTCGCTCCCAGGTATGTTGCCAACATTGAGAAGATTGACTATGAGAGCGAGAAGATCTTAATCCACTATCGCCAGTGGAGCCATCGCTACGATGAGTGGTTTGACTGGGCCAGTCCGTACCTGAGGCCCGTGGAGAGGGTTCAGCTGAGGAGAGAGGGACGGCAGGAAGACAGCTTTATCCCCGTGAGTCACAGACTGCTCGTTAAAAACCCCAGTAAATGAAAGCTAATCTAGGATCAGCCTCATGTATTAGTCTTGAGATGTGAAAGTGATGCTGAATCAGCCTTGTTGTCATTTTAACTGATTATTACTGTGTGGATCACACAAGCAAATCCTAAATTACCAATATTATTTTAGATATTAGTCCAACTGGTAGTCAACCATTGATCAGTCATGTTTTCTATTTTATTATATCTAAAATTCATATTTATTTCTGATAATTTTTTCAATGCCACATTTTTAATGCTGATAAACATGTCTTATTAACAATGCTGAAAACTTATGCTTAATATTTTATATGTAAGCTAGCATATATATATATATATATATATACAGGTGCATCTCAATGAAGTAGAATGTCGTGGAGAAGTTAATTTATTTCAGTAATTCAATTCAAATTGTGAAACAGTTGTCCATAAGACAATTATTAACACCCTTCACAATGAGGGTAAGCCACAAACATGCATTGCCAAAGTGCTGTATTCAAGCATGTTAACAGAAAGTTGAGTGGAAGGAAAAAGTGGGGGGGAAAAAAGATGCACAACCAACCAATCGAACCACAGTTTTATGAGGATTGTCAAGCAAAATCAATTCAAGAATTTGGGTGAACTTTACAAGGAATGGACTGAGGCTGGGGTGAAGACGTGTCAAGAGCCACCACACACAGACGTGTCAAGGAATTTGGCTGCAGTTGTCCTATTCCTCTTGTTAAACCACCCCTGAACAACAGACATCTTACCTGGGATAAGGAGAAGAAAAACTGGACTGTTCTCCAGTGGTCCAAAGTCCTCTTTTCAGATGAGAGCAAGTTTTGTATTTCATTTTGAAACCAGGGTGCTAGAGTCTGGAGAAAGGGTGGAGAAGCTCGTAACAAATTTGCATGAAGTCCAGTGTT
>JAUCMT010000013.1:16071372-16083554 GCA_032357475.1 Enteromius thamalakanensis
CAAGAATTTGGGTGAACTTTACAAGGAATGGACTGAGGCTGGGGTGAAGACGTGTCAAGATCCACCACACACAGACGTGTCAAGGAATTTGGCTGCAGTTGTCCTATTCATCTTGTTAAACCACCCCTGAACAACAGACATCTTACATGGGATAAGGAGAAGAAGAACTGGACTGTTCTCCAGTGGTCCAAAGTCCTCTTTTCAGATGAGAGCAAGTTTTGTATTTCATTTGGAAACCAGGGTGCTAGAGTCTGGAGAAAGGGTGGAGAAGCTCGTAACAAATTTGCATGAAGTCCAGTGTTAAGTTTCCACAGTCTGTGATGATTTGGCGTTCAATGTCATCTGCTTGTGATGGTCCTTTGTGTTTCTTGAAGACCAACGTCACTGACCCATTTACCAAGACATTTTGGAGCACTTCATGCTTCCTTCTGCTGACCAGCTTTTTAACGATGCTGATTTTCCAGCAGGATTTGGCTCCTGCTAATACTGCCAAAAGCACCAAAAGTTGGTTAAATAACCATGGTGTTGGTGTGCTTGACTGGCCAGCAAACTCACCAGACCTGAATCCCTGTCACAGAAACCTGGGCTTCCATACCACCTCTGCAGTTCCACAAACTGATCACCTCCATGCCATGCCCAATTGAGGCAGTAAAATTTGTTGAGGTTTTTGTTAAAGGTGAGCCTAAATCATCACAATTTTAAAAAAGCAAAGACTTCAGTCTGTGTGCACTAAATGTATTTAATAAATTAAGTTTTTTAAGTTTCACAATTTGACTACTATAAAAAAAAAAAAACTTTCCACGACATTGTAATTTATTGGGATTCATCTGTATATATATATATATATATAATATTATATTTATATTTCTTTGATTCATGGATTAAAAAGAAATTTAAATGTCTCTACTGTAACTTTTGATAAATTTAATGCATCACTGCTGTCAAAAAAATGTTTATTTATATTAGTTACGTGGTGCAACCAACATGCAGAAACATGGACAAAAAACAAAACAAAACAGGAAACAGTATCATAGATCACTGGTTTGCAGGACCTACAGACCATGACTGTGAATCAAGGTCAATATATCTCTTAAAAATCTGATAATCTGAGCCTAAATTCTTATTAGTTGAATCACATTTAAAGCCATTTAAAAGGAGTTCAATTAATTCTGTTTTCATCCATACTTTTTTGCAGGGATTTAATGTGAATGACAAAATTCTTGCCAGTTGGTCTGACTGTCGATTTTATCCTGCTAAAGTCTTGTCCGTCAATAAAGATGGTAAGTAGTTTCCGTTTTCACTGCATTAAGCAGGTGTGTTAAACAGTTTCTTGTTCAAATTTAAATGATTCATATTTAATTTTGTATATCCTGCAGCATCCTACACTGTTAAGTTCTATGATGGTGTCATCCAAACAGTCAAAGGAATCCATGTGAAGCCCTTCACCAAACAGGTTTATTTTGCATTTGTATCCTATTCATGTTGCACCTGTATTTCAGTACTCATTTCGCCTTTCTCTTCCTTTACTCTTATTCTGACCGAACAGAGAAGAAAGAAACTAACTGCTAAAAATGAAGAGAAGCCCATAGTAAAAAAGACAGAAAAGGACAAGAAAATGCTGGAAGTAAATGAAGTCAATGGCAATAAACAACCAGCAGGACAAACTGACCATGTTCCTGAGGAAGAGGCGGATGGGATCTCGGATTTGGATGGAGAAGAAGGTGAACAGAAGAAAAGCAGCGGGAATGGGACATGCCTTGAAGTGGAAGATTTAAGCGTAAAGGAGGAATATGAGGAGAGGTGTTTGGAGCGAATAGGGCAGCACAATTACAGCAAATCATTTCTAAAGAAGGTCTCGGGGCCTGAGGAGAGAGAAGAGGAAGCCACAGTGGATATAGAGGACTCTGTGGTGTTTGACACGGCTATGAACTTTAATGAGGGGATGGTAAAGAGAAATGAGATCGAGGAAGCAGAAGTTCACATGGAACAAAAAGAGGAGGAAATCAAAGGAAAGTGTGTTCCTCATGACAGAAAATCACGGAGGCAGCGCATAAGAAGTACGTACAAAGCTCAACTTAGATAAAAAAATTTTTTAATGATAGTAGGTTTAGTGATTTGTAGGTTGATTTTAGCTGGGCTTTCAAAAGTTGTTTGTTTGAAAATTATGACCAGCACTACCTGGCAACAGTGGCTCAACCAATAACGTGAACTTGGAGGTGGGGCTAATTGATTTTCTGGTTAGTGGCAGGCTGTGTGTTTGGGGAAACCAGTCAGAAAACAATTGTTATTTGAATATCACACCCCTAAAAACACCCTGGTTTAGAAACCCCGCCTCTATAGTTTACGACACAGAGAAACGAAACCCGGTCAAAAAAAGGAAGTGATCTCATAAAATAAATTTATCTTACCCCAAAAACACCAGCTAAGCTTGTAATCGCAAACAGTTATGCTTCATTCATTTATGTAATTTATATGTATATTAAAATATTAGTAAATATAAACATTATAGGGTCTTTCCCTCACTCTAAAACAAATATTTTAAATTTCAGAAAATTCAACAAGAATGAAAAGTAAGTAGTTGATATATTAAAGCATAAAATAGAACCTAAATTAGGTCATTGGCATTCATTATAAACAGCATACACATGGTTTGCTTAAAATATGTAGCCATGTTCTGATATTAGTGTAAAATATTTAATAAAAAATGTTTGTTAGGGTGTCCTTTTAAAATAAACAGTGTTTTGTTGACTGCATTTTAGTTTTATGATGAATAGCTGAAATGTCAGGCAGGGCTAGAACTAATGAGGGCGTGAGATTTGATCGTTGCTACTGCTTCTGTATTGATAAATTCCTAATTTTGCGTAGAAATGACCAGATGCCCATATTTTTTGTCGTTGTTCGTTTAGTAAATGTGGCCCGATGGGATTGTCAAATATATACATGCAATAGTTTCAGAGTGAAGCACAGCACTGTGTTCTTTTGGGAAGCGTATACCATGCATTTGTGAACCATCTCAAACTTGTAGATAGAAGCTTTAAGGGCCTTTTGCTGTAACCATGTCCTATACAGTTGTTTTGATTGAAGGAAACAAGATACATTTCTAGTTTCTGCATTACTTATTCTTCAGAAATTCCACTTTAAATGCAATAATATAATTATTATATAGCAATTATTATTGTAAAATAATACAATAGTATCAGTGGAATAGAAAGAGACCAACCTTAGGTTCTCAAGAACTGAAAACATTCTGAAAATGTAATGTCATTGAGATCCTCATATCTCCAGGACTGAGTGATGTAGGGCCTTGAACATAAAGATGTGAAAACATAAAGAAGGTTTAAAAAGGTTTATTAGGAAATAGAAATTATATTGCGAAGCCTATTATACTTCTTGAGTTATATGTATCCAAACTGTAGAAAACTAATATTTATGGCACAAAATATACGTTGAATGCAGTTGTTTGGACTGAACGAAACAAGATGCATCTCTAGTTTCCACATTTTCTGTTCTTCAGGCATTCCTCTTTAGAAGAAAAGTATCAAATTTATGTAATGTGACCCACATTTGGTTTTTGACCATTGAAAATGTATATACTTTAACGATTTACTCCTGGAGCCATATTAAGAACAAAGTGTCTTAATACCGCATAGGCCCCTGAAAAAAATAAGAAGTCAAAAGCACAGTTTGTAAAGGCATTAAGAAATCTTTCATACTTCATGAGTTATAGGCATGCAAACCTTGGAGAAAAAAATTGTTTCATCATTTCTATATGGGAAGCATTGGCACATTTTGCAACAAAGATTGCTAAAGCCAATGGATTTTATCAATACACCTAAAATATTATATAATATTTAATGTATTAGATAAAAAAAATATTTGAAAATTAAATGTTCAAAATAATTATAAGTTAGTTGTTGTTTTTTAATTTGAGATTGTGGTCATAACAGCTGTAAAATTTAGTTTTAATTGTGTTTTTCTAGGAAAGAGGAGACTTTCAATGGCACGAAGGAGCTCCAAAAAAAGCAAGCCTGATTCAGGTTTGTTTGGTTGCTACATAAAAATATGTATGCTGTTGCCATAATGTTAGATTTCCTCATTATTTATCTTTTCTTTAGAAAAAAGTTTTCATAGCGATTGCAATCCCACATTTGCATCCACCAATCAAGGAAAAGGATCAGACTCCTTACATCTAACACAATCATCCAATGAAACAGCAGAACCTAAGGCTCAAAGCCAGTCAGAAACCTTTAAGCCTACAGGTGAGATCACATCTGTACAACACATATGCTCAAATAACACCTGGTTCATTATGATCAATGTTTTTTTTTTTTTTTTTTATCACAGCAGTCAGAAAGCAAGCTTTCCACAACCCCAACCGATTCAGCAGAGAGCCATGTGAGTAATGATCTATACTAATCAAATTCACAGAATCATGATTCATCACAATTGAATAATTGACAGTGAATATACCACCCAATTATCTCAGTATACAGAGTCATCAGAAACCAGCCTCCACCGGTGCTATCTATCAACTTGGACCATAATCCATATAAATGCAGTGCTCCTGGCTGTACGAAGTCTTTCCGCAAAGCAAAACTCCTGCATTATCATATGAAGTACTACCATGGAGATGATCGTCTGTTTGAACTGGACCAGACCAGGGAAATGGACAAACACACCGCAGTTAATAATCAGGGTAGCCCTAAGAAGAGGTGTGTTACATCACCTGAGTTTACGCAGATGCCTGTAAAGAGACGTTCTCTAGTGCCCCCTACACAAAATTACCAACGGTGGCCTTCACTGAAAGACAAGACCAGAGACAACCGGCCAGACAACAACATGCATAGATACTTCAACAAGGAAAGAGACAAGAAGTTTATGGAAATAGGTACATCTGGTGACTAGAATTTAAATAGTAATTCACCAAAAATGTGGGATTTATGGTGCTATTCCTTGTTTTTCTTTGATACATGACATGATCTAGCTTAGCTTGGGTTTCTTTCCTTTGTAGAAGGTGTGAAGGAACGTGACAGGCTGAAAGAAAAACAGACTAGAGACTTTCTGCGAATAAAGTTGAAGGAAAAGAAAAAGATGAGGAAAACCACATCAGGTGAAGAAAATCTGCATGTTATTTACCCACAATGCAATGTGTTTTTAAAACTTTGTCTTTGGGGTGATGATGAATCTTTATTTCTTTATATCTGATTTTCTTTCCTCATAACTCAAGTAATTTTTGTCATGTTTCCAGATGAGGATAGCATTTCTGACTGGTCCTCGGACAGCTGTGGATGGAGTGAAGATGAAATGGGGGCAGATTTGGAAGTCATTGCCTCACCTCTCAGCTGTAGCTCTGTCGCCTCGACTACAGGAAGTCAGGAAACTGTCCGATGTGTGTGTGAAGTGGAAGAGGAAAATGACTTCATGTTACAGGTGATCATTGGCCATTCAAATGTCTGCAGTCACTATTGTTTTTTAAAAATAGGAATCGTTTTATTTAGCACAGATGCATTATATTAGTAGTACTCCTGTTTTATTAAAGATAGATATTGATAATAACAGGAAACAGGTTTTTCTTAAACACCAAGTCAGCATATCAGAAGGATTTCTGAAGGATCATGTGACACTGGTGTAATGACCATTCTGCGAATACAAAAATTAATTACATTTTAAAATATATTAAATAAAAAAAGGAATAGAGACTTTGAAAAACCCACCCAAAAGTTTGAAACAGTAATCTTAATATATTTAGCTGTACATTTTAATTAACAACCATCACGTTTGTTGGTTTTTCTCTTGCACCCCAGTGTGAAGAGTGTCTGTACTGGCAGCATGGAACCTGTATGGGCCTTCTGGAAGAGAATGTTCCAGAACGATACGCTTGCTTCATTTGCCGGGATTCTCCAGGTTTGAAAGTGATGTTTTAGCGTTTGTTTCTAACCCTAATGTAGACTTCAGGTTCAGTAGCACATTGAGTGGCTCAGCTTTTTATCAATTTTTATTTTCATGCTGGGAAATCTACATCATTTTCAGTTTAACATCAGCTTACCAGTGTATTTGGTTGTGTGTATCCAGGGCAGATCAGAGGTCAGAGACGGAGCCTGCGGTACTGGTATGACAAGGACTGGCTTAGCACCGGTCATATGTATGGCCTCTCTTTCCTGGAGAACTACTCCCATCAGAACGGCAAGAAGATTGCAGCCACTCATCAGCTGTTAGGGGATGTTCAGCATGTGGTGGAAGTCATCAATGGCCTGCAGCTCAAAATCAGTGTGCTACAGTGAGTGAATCTGCTTTATCTCTGTTTGAACCCATAAGGCAAATGTTATTTAAAAGGCCTTACGGATAGGGTGCAATACTATTTTACTACAGGAGCCAAAGTCACCCAGACCTAGAATTGTGGCGGCAGCCATGGAAGCTGACGGAGAAACCAAGGATGAAAAGCATAGCTCTTCCAAAAACAAAAACAGTTTCTGCATCGGCGTCTTTGGAAGCCATTCAGCGTAAAAAGCCCTTGACCTCATCCTTCCAGGACTACATTAGCAGTGAGCATTGCTACCAAAAGCCACAAACACTGTACCAGGTGTTGGAGCCGAGGCTGGTGCTGAAGACTCGGGTGGAGTCGGTGGTGGAAGACAGATTGCACAACACTGAGACAGTGCTGAAGAATGAACAACACTTAAATGGAGCAATCCATCCAGAACTACTGAAGACATCTAGTACTCAGCTCCTGAACCATGGCAAGGTAATGGTCACATCAAATCAGTTAATATGATGTTATTATCACTGACTAATAATGTCAAATAGTAAATCGAAAAACTATATTGAATAATAGTCAGCACAGTAATTTATTTGTAATGAAGGTTAATGGGGATATGTGATGTTGTTAAGCTTCAAAACGATAGAAATGCGCAATAAAAGTATAATAAAAATAGTCCATTAAAATCTAGAGTTTTGTGTAATGTATTAATATTTTTATTCAGCAATCACTTGTAAAATTGACCAAGGATAAATTAAATTCATTAAAGGTTACAGTACAGACATTTATAATGTATTTTTCGATCAAATCCTTAAAAAACTGTATCATGGTTGCCACAAAAGAAAGAAGCAAAACATTTGAACATTGAAAATAAGAAGAAATATTGTTATATCTTATGCGAGATTGATTTCTGAAGGATCATTTGACATTGAATTTTCACCAGTATTACTCCAGTATTCAGTTTTGCCATCACATGGAAGCTGAAAATCCATGTTAAAGCATGTTATTTATTTATTTTAAATTGTAGGAATTTATTATAAGCAGAAATCTTAACCCAAACTTTTTGAATGGTTGTGTAGACTGACTGTTTTATGTTGTGGTGACTGGTAAATGTCACTTTATTGCACGTAGGATGCAGGAGAACACTGTGAGCCGGGTGTTGATGGAGGTGGAGTTAAGGGCGGAGCTCAGCAGCAGCAGCAGTGGAGGATCAACCTGCTGGAGCATATCGAGACTGTACAAGAAGAGGTTACTCACAGGATGGACTTCATCGAAAGGGAGCTTGATGGTGTGCCAGAGGGATTTATGTTTTGATATTTTTCATGCAGTTAATTGTATTATGGGAACAGTTCATGTGCTGTAGCTAAAATTGATCCCTAAACGCTGTTCCTTTTTCAGTGCTTGAAAACTGGCTGGACTGCACGGGTGAACTGGAGCCTCCAGAGCCGCTGGACCGTCTGCCTGAACTCAAGCACAGCATCAAACAGCTGCTGAGTGAAATGGGGAAGGTGCAGCAGATTTCTCTGACTTGTGCCACATGAGGGCGCCAGGGCAGAGTTCACTACCGCCACAGCACTACCTCAGCTCGAAACATTCCCAAACCAGGCCAAGAACCAAAGAGCCTAAAGAATAAACTGAGAAACATGTGCAACTGAACATGCTGTTAGTTATTAGAGTCTGTGATTCTGACTGTGGATGTGGAATTAAGGCAGAGTTTTACAAAACTTTATCACCTCACTTAATTCTTTTCAAAACAAATGTTTCTATCCCTTCTCTTTCAGCAGAAGAGAACAATAGAACACACTGCTAAAAGGTTTACAAGACATGTCCCTGTTATTTAACAATGCACAGCATGCACCAATTTATAATAATTCTTCACTGAATCATTAGGAAATTTTAAATATGCAAGTACAAGAAAACATGTTTTTTAATTTCAATTGATTTTAATTTCAGTTTTTGGTTATGTAGAGTTTAAGCTAAAAGCCTACTTGAAGAGGCAAAAACTGATCCAGTGTGTGCTCTTTAAAAAGCTGGTAATCCTTAAAAGGGAACATTAGATGTCCATTTTCCATAAGTTGGTATGATCCTTTAGGGTCTTAATGAAATGTCTGTAACATACTTTGGTTAAATATCCTCAATAATAGCAAGCTACTGCTCACCCCACCCCTCTCATTTGTGTGAATCTCTACCTCGGACTCTGTATATGGCTCGGAGGTGGTCTTATACAAATAGCTAGCTATCTATTAAGAAACTGGCTCCAAATTGAAACAGCTCGCTGCTTGACTGATTGCGTTTTAGACTCAGGCAGCTCATTGCAAACTGACTGGGTGTTCTTTTCAATTTTTCTGAGCTGGCAGACATGCCAGAAACCTAACTAAATGGGAAAAAAGTGGAAATGTCATTCAATGCCCTCTCTAACCTCTATTCTCTATTTAAGAGGTTGGGTTTGAAGTATAATATACATAATGAAACAGTGGTTTGTGTTCTACACTTAAGGGATCACATTTTTACTATGTTAAAATGTTTTTTTGCATATTTATATCTGAACAGCTGTGAATATATTTACTGTTATCATCAGTAGTCTGCTATTCCTTTAACCTTCATGCGACAAATGCGATCAGTGTAAACACAAATCTTAGCTTCTTTACAATGACTGAACCACATGGCTGTTTATCTAAAAGACACGAACAAAACGAACAAACAATGCATTTCAATATCGTAGTTCTAATTACTCAGTGAAATATTTAATATATGCACATTGGCTATTATCTTGAGTAGCATTTAATAAATATATTCAAATTCTGTCATTATGTACACAGCTTAATGTCTTTTCAAATGGGCATGACTGGACAACAGTATTCCCCCTTTATATTGCATTGATGGCTTGTTACAATAAAAGCACGTTGTATGTATACAGTATGTGTATGCTGTGTGATTTGATTCAAAATCAGAATGAGATTTATTGGCAAGTGCATTTACAAACACAAGGAAATTTTCTGGGGGGAAAGACCGGAATAAAGCTATATATAATATAAACTTGACTTGACGTGGCTTGATATCGTAGATAACCTCACGAGGGCGATAAATCGCGTCTGAGGGGGTCTTCCAAACGTAATGTGGGTAGCCCATAAGTCCCCGCCCACCGAGTGACATCAAAACACGGCTGGCGAAGAGAGACTGCGAGCAGAGAAACGTGCGGACGACGAGCCCTTCCAGCAGCCTCTGTTCACTTCAACATCTTTGTGGAGGATTTTTCTCGCTCAGATTCAGATATTGCACCTCAAGACTGACTGGTGAGTTGAATACCTCGTTTTAGAACTAAACTATTACGACGTGTTGTAGGAATATGAATAAAACATAACGTGACATAATTTTGAATGAGAGTGTCGGTTGTCTTCTCGACTAACGTAATTCCATTTAAAATGGCTCCATGTTTCTAAACTGCCAGGATCCACAATAACGTCGATTTCCAACACAACTGACGATTAAATAGACACGCACGTTTTGATTGATCACAGATCGTTTTTTCCCCTTTATCTCACACACCCCACAACGATGTTGTTGGATCTTGTTGCCAAAAATAGAAACTTTGTAACGTTACATCATTAGATTTGATGTTTTTAATCCAGCGCATGTTAAGTCTATTCGCCTCTGCAGATGTTTCATAGTTTTCAAAGATGGTTCTTCACATGTAACGTAACAGATAAAGGACTGCATCCTACATTCAGTCTCTTCAGTACGATTTATCTTTGTCTACAATATATGTTACGTTAGCGGTTAAAATGAAATGTTGCTCCTGTGTAACGTTATCTGAATGTATGTCTTTTGCTAAATTATTTGATGTGGGACGGCATAAAGTCCTTTTTCTTCGTTTTAACCTTTATGTATAATTTTTCTCGTATTTCTCAATAGATTAGCGCTTCTAATATGACGCCTACATATCAAAGGCGTACTGTAAAGTGACGGATTTGGGGGGTATCATTAGTTTAGATCGTACATGACACAACTTCCGGCATGACACAAATGACATTGTCCTCGGTCACCTGCTCATGGGAAGGTCGCAGTGCTGAGGATATGAACTCCATGTGCTCGCAGGTGTGCGGTTTAGCCCACTCAGACAATGTGATAGTGCACTACACACTGTTGACGCAACAAACACTCAGCACTAACCTGTTGTTATCATCAACACAGGGCTCCAAAGAGACCCCTTCAGTGAAATCTGTTTGTCGTACATACACTGACGTAGTGTTTGTTATTATAAAACAGTCAAAGCTTTAACCGATCTTTCGGAGATCAGCCTGTTTATTTCAATAGAAATCCAGTGAAACTTTCTTTTTCGTATCACCCAGGTACACGAACAGGTATTCCACATGGGAAATTTAGTATTTTGTTAAATGCACAGTGCTCGTAAACATCACTCATTGCATATTGAAAGCTAGTTAACCCTATTTACTTGTTTGTGTTTCCTATGGAAAGTTAACGACTGAGTTCTGACCTTTCTTGTTCGTTACCACCCCCAAATAATCAGTAATTCACACAGGAAATTGACTTTGTGTGAATCAGAATGCTTCTTGTTCCGATTTCAGACTTTAAAAGTGAACGCATTCGCTCATTTTGTTTTAATTACAATTTAAATCTCTGTTTTCATGTCCCTTATTTTTATTAACGTGCAATTGGTGTGTTTCCTTTGGTTAAAACATTAAGTTGACATTTGAACTTTCTTATAGAGAAGTATAATTTTACATGTAAAGCGAGAGGGAGAGTTGGTGTGTTTCTGTGAGTAGATACAGTAGATAGATGTCAGGGAAATCTGGGACTCCTGGGAGCAGCAAGCTTTAATTAAGCTATGCTTTCGGTTCAATTGAGTGTGTTTAAACTGTTGGACTAGCACGAGGGCAAATGTGTATATTCTTTGTAGAGAAGAACCTAAGTCTCAACCTCACTATTCTAAATATGTCATGCATCTTCTGTGAAGAATTTTGAAGAATATTCGTAGTACTTTGCCATACGGGTCTCATCCAGCTTTAGAAGTCTTAGTATTTAGTGCATTGTTGCCCTTTAATTGTCTCTTTTGTCTTTTGGGGTTGTGTTAGCTAAAAAGTGGGAAAAAGGTTTTTCCTTTTAAGAAAATGTATCATTGGAAGGGAAACATCTCTTAAAGAAGATAAGCAGTAATGTCCTTCTGCAGTCCTCGTAGCATCTTCTGCAAAGCACCAGGTGCAGGTGAAGCAATATCACAGGTGTCAGGCTGTTGGTTGTGTAATGTGGACAGATTCCAAGCTGCTCCTTCGGACCGTCTCTCACTGCATGTGTAAGACCAGAGGGACAGTCTGTAGTCCTTAATGAGGTATCTGAAGAGAGATGTTGATACCAGGCATCATTTAGAAAACAAATATCTGATATTCTTTTACACTGCCATTCAGAAGTCTAAGATTAAAGCGTGAAATTGTTTAAAAAGAAATCTATACGCATTAAGTGGATCAAAAGTAACAGTAAAGAAATCTGTGAATCCTGGAGGAAAACAGTTTAATTGTTTTCACAACAATATTAAATGAGTAATATCTGCTTAAAATGCAACTTTGACTTTGTTTAAATAGCTTTGTTTACGTATTAAAATGAAAATAGTACTTTAGTATATTATTACTATAACTGTATGTTATAGGAGTGGCACGGTTCATGAAAAAAAAACGAACCGTTCAGTACGGTTGTCTCGGTTCGGTGCATGCATGCGTCGCACGGTTCATGACATGCGCATGTAGCCTCGTGCCCCGTATGTGACGTCAGTGTGTTTCCATTTTGCGCGAAGGAATTGAGGTGTCTACGGTGTGGAGTGAGTGCTGCAGGTCACAATACTTAACGTGTAGAAATGGCAAGTGGGAGGGAAAAAAAAAGGCTGCCCGGAGGATGCACCAGCGTCGTATAAATT
>JAUCMT010000013.1:16085483-16131625 GCA_032357475.1 Enteromius thamalakanensis
CGGAGTTCGCCGTTTTCCCGGCTCGCTCCCCAGACAGCTCGCCAAATTTGCGCTATACATCTACTCTATTTATTACCGGGAAACGAGAACTCTTGAATATGTGTTCGTATTTCAGACTGTAAGGTAGAACTGAAGAGTCGTATAATTCTGTTCAGATGAAAATCTAAATTCTTGAGCACATTCTCCAGCCCTGCTTGAAGACTTGTGGGATTTTTCATTAGACTGTGCTAATACATGTTATCTTAAATGCTGTACATTTAGCTCAGGCTCCACACGCCACACGTTTAGATTTTATTAATGGCTCTGTGAGCTTTTGCAGAAAGTCATTTACCCAACTCGCATCTTGTCTGGACAGCTGGTAAATTTATTTTCTGTCATTTCTCGAACCAGATTGATTGTTGACATCCGATCTAATGCAGCCCATGTTTTGCTTCTCGTGACTTTGGGGGATCTGGCAACCTCACGAGAATTACTGTGATAAATTGTTTCCTTTATGAAAGAAAGTAAATGAAACATAATGTAAAATATATATTTTGGCTGTACGTATTTTACATCTGGATTAAAAATTAACCAACCATCTGCTTGTTGGAAGAGTTTATTCTCACACTGTAATTTAACCTATTTTAAATCCTCAGGCTTTCAGGACACAATGAGGAGCCACAGTTTCCAAGAATTCAATCACATCTCTTCAAAGCCTCTTGAAAATATCTGCAGCATCGTACCAGCCCTCTTATGCACAAAAACAAACCAGAGACAGGCATATTCTGTGATTGCTTTGATGCCACATATGAATACCTATAATAATCATAACTAAAACATTCTATATTCTACTAGGGTTGGTTTACATGCTGCCTACAGAACTCATACTGTAAGATTAAGCATTCTAACCATTTGTCGTTACAATTATTGTAATGCATCTTCAATAGCAGTTCACTGCTGTAAGATAGGATGAATTGTTTTCAGCTGTAAACTTTATACTGAGCCTCACTAAAAGCTCCTGTGTGAAACTGCCTTGAGAGTGTAAGTGTATGGGAGATGTCTTTAGCTGATGATGCCAACAAATGTTTTAAATCAATACAGTGAGTGGCTTCCTGTTCTAATAAGGCTAAATACTGGAATAATGCACTCCTTTCAAGGCATTCTGGGAACTCATATTATAGTCTGTATTATACAGGTATATGAAATGAAAGCCAGTCTGATTGTGTGTGCATGTGTAAAAGAGATTTCTGAGAACACTTATAGAAAAGGCAGACATGTACCCTCGTATAACCTCATATGTATGCAAGTCTTCGCTTCTTCAGAAATGACAGCAAGGAAGTGGCTTAATGTATAAGGCAAAAGCCGAAGTATGATGAATGCGATGCTGGAAGTCTGTGACAGTTTGCGTCAGCATGCAGGGTGTCCCTCAGCCCTTAGTGTATGAAAAGAGAGAGGCAGAAGTCCTTTTTTGGCAGAGAGTCTAGTGAATTGGCTGCACTCTTCCACAACAAGAGATTATGGAGTGTACGTGTCTCTCTTTCACGTACACAACTGCTTATTAGGGGTTTCCCTTAATTCAATTAGTGTGAGAGGGAGCCACAGAGATGGAGACCTAAGCAGAAGTACAGCTTGATGACATTTTATCATTGCCTTATGTAATATTTCATAATATTTCAGATCTAGCAGGCAGCGTATGCTGTAAGTAATGCGTTAGTATTTCAGTCTGACATTAGTCGTATAGGATGTGTCTTTCAGCTTCCCTCTTTTCCAGTAAAAGGGGAGGGGATTGAGAGGACGGGTTCGGGCTGGTTTAAATTCAACACATGAGCATGCATGAAAGTGATCTATGGTGAGCATCAGAATGAACTTTCACAAAAAAAAAAAGAGATTGAATAGTAATTAATTTATGAAGAAAGTTACTGCCTGATTTGAGATATAATGAGCAGGTGCTTAAAATCACTATAAATATAGCAGATATGCAGTTTATTTTTCATAACTTTTAACTTTTTGAGAAAACCCTTGCATTGGTAATCCTTACTCATAAGGATGTTGTATCTGCCTTTCTTACTTGGTTTGAATCTCCTTGTAATTCTCTTTCTAAATCACTAGGGTTACAGCGTATGGAGTAATCTGGAGCTAAACACGTCACACTGCCTTTAACAGAATTATGCTGCTGTGGTGAAGATTAAAGCTAGCAAGAGCTGAATACAGCAGTGCTGATGAGCTGGAGTAATGTGGAAATTTGTGGCCTTATTTGGGCTATTTAATTTTTGGCTTTTGCCATAACAATTACATCTCAGGAAAAACTTGAGTTGAATTTTCCAAATTTCCAATGGGTTAAAAAACATGTTTTTTTTATGACTCAATTATTTATTTTGATCACAGTATCATTTTATTTATTTATATCATTTTTCAGAAGGCAAAAAAACGAGTGTGCGTGAATATTTTGGCTCTCCAAAATGTAGGATGTTCCTGTTGATAAATGATTTACAATAAAGTTTATTAAAATCAGTTGCATGACACCAACTAGCCTGAGCTTAACACATGCAGAAGCGAGGACACAGACCAACTGTCCACATCTTTGGACACTCCTTTCTGTTGACTCATGGGTTGTTTATAGCTTCAAGGTGAAAAAGAGAGAGAGAGATGAATGAACAGACAAGAGTAGCAGTGCTTTGTGATGGCCATCGATCTTGCAGCAGAGTTTGCTGACAGCATTCTTGCCAATTCCTCTTGTTGTTTCACTTAGCATGTGTTTGCAGGTGTGTGTGTAATAGATTATCAGATGTGTGGGGGGGGAACTTTTAGACATCTTCCTAGGAATAGTCCAAATAAATGTAAAACATCTGTACAAGGGAAAAATGTGAATATTATCTATTACTCCTAAAAATGCAAAGGAATTCTGTAATATTATAATAACTTAATTAATTAGAAATTAATACTACTAATATTATTATTGGAATTATTACGCAGGTTATTAAGTTTGCTATACAAAATCAAACTTGGAATATCCTCCATTAAATCCAAGATTTTTTAAAATCATTATATAACACATTTATTCAGTAATAATAAATAAATAATAATTTTCGGAAGTATGTGTTGCGAGCATTATTGCTTTTGACTCTTCGAAATGGCATCTGTGATGCGGAGGAGACTTTTACCGCATCCCAATTTGCCTACTTATACTATGCCCTAAAATTATGTGCTCTTCTTGTGAAGAATAAGTACATGCTTTTAAGTATTATCACATTAATGTGTGTTTGTAGTTCTAATCGAATCCTTGTCCACTGCGCAATGTGTTGTGGGCAATATTAGTCAGTAGTGTACATCGTTCTGAAAGTAGTAGACCACTTGCGAATCTGTGGCATACTGTACTATGATTTGGGACGTACTAATTCTATTTTCAAACTGTATTTAGGATGCATAGAATGCGAATTGGGATGCAGCAAAACAGTTGAATAAATCATTTTTATTTTCTTCGCGCTCAAAAAGTATTCTCATAGCTTTGTAAAATTACGGTTGAACCACTGATTATAATGATCTCCTTGGGTGAACTAGCCCTTTAAAATAATTCGGATGTGTTTCTCCATGAACATCTTTTAAGAATGAACAAAGATGTTTGGGAAAGCCCCTCAAGGGTATACAAGGTTGTGTGTGTGTGTGTGGGCTAAATGTCCTAAAGGTCCTCCTTAACCATATGTGACTGATTAACAGGGTATAGGGAGCGTGACTAGTGAACATGCTTCCAGCAACATTATAGTGGAACTGTTTGATGAAAATTAAAAAACAGATTGCTCTTTGCTTGTCAGAGCTAAAAGATGATTTTTGTTGACTATTTAGCTGTGCATTTGATTCAGCAATGCTCTATTGGACTTCTATCTGTCATTTAATCTGGTGTGGCGGGGGGTGTTTCGCAGCTGTGTAGATCCACATTTGCACGGACAAATCTGATGAAATAGGAGGCAGGAACCCTGGGAAGTGTTTTTACATGAGTCACATTTCAGATTGCATAGTTATGCAATACGCATGGGAAAATGGGGAATTGGGATTTCGCTGTGGGTTTTACCTACAGTACATTTTATGTTTCTACTTTACGTAAAGCCCTGATGTGAGGAATAAGGTAAATGAAGAACTGTGGTTTGTGAGAGTCTCGGCTAATGCCTCGGTCTGCTGTTCTGAGTCTTCATTACTTCTTCCCGTCCCTTCGGGAGCCCTCTCTGAAAATAAACATCAGCCCTTTTGTCTCTATGGCAACAGATTTTACACTTCACCGAATGCTCAACTAGAGTGGGTGAAAACTGAAGATGACATTGATTGCAGTCGATAGTTTTGAAGAGGAAGTTCATTTGGGTTAGTGAAGCAAGATATTTGAAACCTTGACATTCGTCTTGACGGTGTTGTAATATGTGTATGATTCTGCTTGATAATTCCAGACAGAGTCTTACTGGATTACAATCAGATGCCATGATTGCAGTTTGGCCTTTGCCCTTGGCCAAGATTTATGGACCGTGTGCAGAAGTGGAGAGCAATTATTGCAAATCTTTATAGACACACTGAACATTTGTTGTTTTCTTTTTTGTGTTACTCCTTGTTTAAATATTATTTAATGCCCTTCATCCGGATTTGCCGCTGGGATTTTTAGAGATTTCCACCCCTAAGCTTTCACTTCTTAATTTGTGCTAGTAGTTTTCTTGCTTTTTACGCAATAGAAGTTTGTTTTCATGCTGCTCTGGTATTTCATTGATGAAAGGCACTGACCTTTTACAATAAGGGAAGATTCTACTCCTACTCAACTATTTTGAACAAATTTTTTCCTTATTGTATGCACAGCTTTTTATGAACACATTTTATTTGTAAAAAAGATCAAATTAAAACGGCAGACTAAAAGCAAAAAAGGGTTTGAAAATTTTCACGGAATGGCAAAATTGATGCCTAAATCCCAAGAATTGATTAGTCTGGCCTTTTTTCAAGTAATGAATGAAACACTGTAGCGCCCATTGTATCCAAAAAATTACTTTTTATTGCAACAAAGTCTCAGATTTCAAATTCTGTACATTTTATTACTGTATTTAAACAATAAATGTAGCAGCTTACACAGAGAAATGGCTTATCATCTCCACTTTAGTTAATGTGCACAAAATAAACATGAATGAACAGTTTCTCAGCCGCACATCAATATAACGTCTTGTAAACAATGTCATGTAGTTTCACATTTACCTCATCATTTATTTTATTAATAATTTTTACTGTTCTTCAATGTTTAATCAGTCAAGTTTTTTTGATAGACACAATTTAAATGTTTATTTAAAATACTATTGTTTTTAGTAAAAAATGTTTTAGTGATTTCCTATTTTTTTTTCTTACCAGAGAAATGCAGCTTTGGTGAACACCTTTTGAAAACCTCTGACTGCATCTTAAATTAAATATGCATTTAAAACTGCATGTCATTATATCAGTTCTTTATAATCTGATGGTTTGCCCTGTATATCAGTCATGTTTGATCCTGTCCCGAGCTCAGGAAGGTCAGGATGATTGTGACCGTAGACAGACGAGGCGAGTGGAAGTGGGTTAAACCATGTCAGCATGTCTTTCCACTTTACAACATAAGCTCAGCGGATCTCTGTAGGCACCTCCTTCATACCAAGTGCCACATTTCTGAAGCATCGATGTCAGTTTTATCCAATTTTTCTGTAAGCCGAAAATTTGATCATAGAACACATTTCTGTTGGTCTCACCTTGGATGCACATCAACAACACAACATAAAGTAGGCTTTTGTTTGCGTAGTCACTTATTAGCTGTATGTGCAAATAATATTTTTTTATAGAATTAATTATTATTTTTTTGCTTCAAGAATGACAAATGGAAACCGCTTTAAATACGTTGGGCATGTTTACTTATCATTCGGCCTTGAGACCAGAATCGTGCAACATTTATATATTAGCTAGCTAGCAGTGTATACCCTTTCATCAAAACATTGCTGTTCCCAAGGCAACTAAAAAGAGCATATTTAATTGCACAGGCATTTCCTTTTGGCGCTCAGCTTTTATTACTGTTTACTGAGTGTTAACTAAAGGCTGTTGTGGGCTGATACCCAATCTCAGGTCTTCCAGGTTAATTAAAAATAAAAGGGTGACTACACTTACTCTTGATTACAAGTGAGGAAATTATTTGAACTCTGCTAAGTGTTTTGTAAAGCGTGTTTAATTAATAGAAATTCAATATAAGGCTTCTGTATTGACGTGGGGAGATCTTTTGCAAATGTGATGCGGTATTAAATATGTCTGGCAAAGTTGGATTTTATTAGACTAATTTAGATTCAGCTGAGTTGATCATGACGTGTTTCTAAAATGTCTATTTTTTGTTTCGTACTGCAGACAGACAGAGATGGATGAGCTACAAGACGTTCAGCTGACTGAGATCAAGCCCCTGCTGACCTACAAGGTGAGATAAGAAACATCCAGCTCATATGGAGACAAACAGTAGCATACTTATACATGAACAAGCTATAATAATAAAGTCATATTTTGGTCAGGTTTGCATGACTTTTGCTTGAAAATTTCATGTTTTATATACCCTAAAAGTAAAAAGGTTTTTAATATAATTTTTTAAAAATAATACTATAGTCATTAAATGATGGAAGATGCGATTTGGTAATATAAATATAAATGTCTATATTTACAAAAAATATATTTAGACAAAATCGTATTTATTTATTATTATTTTTCAGATTTTTACTTAAATTGCCAATATTTGTTGGCAATTTTTTTTATGAAATAATAATAATACTTGTATTTATATGTATATATTATTTATTAATAATAAAAATAAATATTTAAAGCAATGTGTTTTTGCGTTGAAATATATTACTGATATTTTTTAAAAGCTGACCAATTCTTAACCAAAGAATAATAGTTACAAATCATACAGCTATCACTCTACTTTGGAATGTAATTTCCAACCCAATCTTTAGATATTACAAAATCAGTTGTTATAAATTTTATATGCTTTAGATATTTAGATTAAATCAGCATAATTAGCAGCCAGACCTTGGGTTTTTACTGATGTATATGCCAGTGCATGAATAAGCACCAATAAAACAGCCTATAGACACAACCGTGGTCATCAGTAGTGACACAGTGTAAACCATAGTGATGCTCACGCACACGTCAAGTTATATATCTATGCCACGTCTTCCCTCCATGTCTCCTTGTGTTTGAGATCTGTGAGTTTCTGTACCCGAAGTTCCACTCTATCTCTGTGTCTGTGTTTACTTCATCGAACTGAATAATTCATGTGGGAGTTACTGTAGCAAGAGAAAATGAATGATGGAAGAGAGGTGGATGGGGAGGAATATTAGTGAAATGGTTTTAAGAGCGAGAGGAAAAGTGGAGGAACAAAGCTGAAAAAGATAAGATGGGTTGGTTTGGGGTGCAAAAACAATTCTGCACAATTAAAGATATTTCGGTCTTCTCCAGAGCAATTATTATTCCTCCTGCAGCCCCTGTTGGCAGGAATTTGCATCAAGGGATCCGCAGGGTTTGTCAGTTTAAATCTTGCCGTTCTTCTTTGCCACACAGCATATATCAGAAACACTAAAAATAGAAATGTAAATGCCATACACCCATTAGCGTTGAGCAAGGCCGCCAGTAAAATTTACAAGGTGTTTTATGGGTGGCTTCCACTCTCTTAATGAATGGGCTGAAGCTTAGAGCAGAGGTTTGCAGACTGGGTTTTCAGACAGAGGCGCCTCAAAAGAGATTTAATAAATAGCACTAATAATGAAATATTACAATGCACCAAATTTGACACATTACTGTTTCTTTTAAATGGTTGAATATGATATTTTTTGTCTAATTTCGTTTTATATATATATATATATATGAGTGGAAATAGATAATGTCAATTGAACAAAGTATTTGTCATGTATATTTTGAGATAATGTTTAGACAAGGGATCGTTATAGTTAACTACAACTAAAGTAAAACTAAAACCATAAAAAAATATTTTCATAAACATCAACTGAAATTAAACATTTCAGCTAGAAGCCAAGGTACAGTAGGTAGCATTTCTTATTTCAGCTTGCTGTACTTTACCTAAAATTAAAATTGAAACAGAATTATGCAGATATATACAATAAATAGATACAAATCTTGGAATGAAATGACTAAAACTTAAGCTAAAATGAGAATGAAAATGGTCTCATCACAGTTGCAGGTGAGTGATTTAATATTGGGAATTTATCATCTATATGTTTTAAAGCAGCTGTTTTCTTCTTGTATTATTTTTCTTGCAATTTGAAAGAGTGCAGTTTATAATGACCTAAAATCATCCATTCACTTCATGCACAAACTCTTAGTTTTCTACTAAAACAATAACAGCATACTGGTTTAAAAGGGCATAAGAACAACAGATGACCGAATTATATTATGACAGAATTATATTTTTGGGTGACTCCCTGACCTCTCACTCCACCTAGTGGTGTCAAAATAAAGAGAAGCAGAAATTGAATGGATGATCTGATCAAAATTGAACATTATTAAACAGTTTCATTTAATAATTTAATAATTTTCATTTTTCAAGTCAATGAGTATGGAATAATCAAATATCATCTAATTTTTTTACAGAACTCTCAAAACTTCCAAGACTTTGACTGTCAGGTAAGATAAGACCTATTTTTGGATGCATATATTTTAAGAGTGGACGAGATAAATTGAGTTATTCTTAAACGCTCATTAAAGGTGTACTAGAACAGTCAAGTGGTGTGATACGAGTATTTTGAGTTGTTCAGCTGTCAATTTTTTTTATATCAAAGCGTTTTTTTTTTTTTTTTTTGGAAAAACACTAAATTTTGTTGTTGAAATAAATATGAGAATAAGATTTGATGTTAACGGGTACTCTACCTTTATCGCTCCAAGACTCTGTAAATCAGCTCCAGTGTCTAGACACTGATTTTGTTTAGTTGAAATAAATCCATTTAAAAGCAAATAAGATGAACCTGATGTTGTAATTTGCAAAGTTACTGTAGATTTAGGGCATCTTCCTGTAAAATATATTATCCATTCTGTTGAGTAATGGATGATATGATGGTAGTAGACATCTTGATGTATGTGTGTGTGTGTGCATAAATTAAACAAATGTGTATATATATGTGTGTGTATATATAGCAGTGAAACAGACCATTCTTCTCACATCCTCCTTTTTCAGTGCAGGGGTCTCAGATGAGCTATATTTAGCACCTGCAGCTGGTGACGTGATCATGCTGAGACTCACACATGACCTGCTTTACATTATAGTGACTTTAGTTTTCCTGACTCAGCGAGTCTCTTGTGCTGGAGCTCACACATTAAGTGTGAGTCCAGTGATGGGCTGACACCAAGCCAGCCAATCCAATCTCACTTTAGCACTGAGTGCTGCAGAACACGTCTATGAGGTGGATCAGGTTTAAGCTCTGACTGCTCTCTGCTGGTTAACAGAGGTAATGCAGACTGGTCTCATGCCACCTTTACCAGCAAAGCAGTGCATAAAAGCCAGCAGATACATGTAAAATAATCTGTTGTTTTTTCAATAGCATAAATGGTTGGCCGGTGCTTATAGTTTCATAAAGTTAAATTATAACAAGCCAGACTGAATGCTTGTGATGGAAAATGCCTGTGTTTCCCATTTCTATCTGATACGGCTTTTCCATTTTTATGTTCCAAATATTGTTATAAATTTCAACATTTAAAACATTTTTTTTCCTTCTTTTTTTTCCCAGTAGTTCCAATAAACTAACAAATATCCGGTCTAATTATTATATGTATATCTGTGATTATGCAAGGAATTGTTCCGTTCTTTATATGAATTTGCACAATTATCTAAATGTATTTTTAAATTTGTTTGTGCTTTTATTTGGGGTCTTTATATATACATTATTATTTTAGTTTGATAAAAGCTTGAATTCTTGCTGCCATTGTCCTTATGTACCTTTCCACAGCCTCTTGTTATCGACTTCCAAGTAGTTTCTAGTTGTTCCCAAAGACGTTTAAAAAGTGCATGCTCTGGAGTTTGAAATACTCCTCTAAGGTTTTCCAAATGTTTGCCTCGAAACTCAATCTCAAGACATTGGGGATGCCAAAAAGCGATGGGTTTTTATTATCTCGAATGGTTTGGCCGTGGCACAGCAATGAAGCAAGAAATGAGAAACAGGAAGTGTCTCATAACATCCACATACATTATCTGATTTTGATCAAACTTCATATGTTTATTTGTTGTGGGATGCCGATTGCATAGATGTGACTATTAGGAGTCACAGTCATAGCGCCACCAACTGGCAGCAGGATATGTGTCGTTTTCAGAATGCTTTGAATTCAGCATCTTATTTTTACTCGATTTGCTTCAAACTTCAGAATAATGACAAAATACAGCCAATTTAAAACTGTTGATGGAATATTGATACTGTAAATGCTGTTGCTATGGCAACATGTCAAACAGACACAGGCAGATAACATGCTTAGAATTACATGAAACTCAATACACATATTAGTAATAATGATAGCTAGAGGCTGAGGCAGAGAGAGAGGCAGACTTTGAAACATTTCTTTACACACTAGAAAATAAACAATAGCATTTATTATTTATTTGTTTATTTCTTGCGTTACAGCTTAAGCAATCTGTTAGGCCTCGTGCTTTTCTGTCAGTTTCACTGACCTATGATATCCTGTGACATCACGTTCATCTGAATTCATCTTTACAATAACGTCTCATTTGTTTACTACAACAATGAAAAAATATATTTTCACAGCATTTATTAGTGTTTGTTGATGTTCATGTAAATTCACAGTGCCTTAGCTAATGTCAACAGATAAACTTAAAATTTGTAATAATTTAGAATTTTTTAATATTAATTAACTTTAATAAATGATGACATCATTGTTTAAAGAGAGTGATAGACATAAATACAAGCTACAGATCCAAGCTGCAAAAACTCAGCAAAACGGCAGTGTGTGACACTTTATTGTGAAGTGTTACAATAAAGTGTTGTAAATGTGTGTGTGTGTGTGTGTGTGTGTGTGTTTGACAATCTTTATATTTTGGATTAACCCTTTAATTGGTGTATTCCTTGAATTCAAACTGCTAGTGGGTTACTGTAAATGCATGTCTTTGCTGGGCATCGTTCTCCTGATGCCATCGGTCGAGGACCCGTCATATGCAGCTATATATTACCATTAAAGTCCAACTGTGACTAAAGAATTTACACATACTATCGTGGATTAGCCATCACAGAAAAATAAATCTTATTTTGGATGGCTGTCGAATACATTTCTGAAGCATGTGCGTGCGTGTGTGTTTTATATATATGTTGGAGAGCCTGTTTTTTTCTCAAGGTTTTAGCCATTAGTACTAGCTGAAGCGTCTGTGTGAATACTGCAAGTCATCACAACAGGTTCATCATTATTCAGAGACAACTTCATCCCATAGAGGGCATCAGAGGCTCAAAGTGAGCAAAGCCATATTCTTGACTACAAAACATTAGTCTCATTCATTTATTAGGTAACATTCAAAAGATCTCAAACAGCAACAAACCACTTTCCAGGACTAAATATTTATTAAGAGCATGATTTAATCTGTGATCCTCAGCCGACAAATAGTGAGGTAAAAATATCACTCAAATGTCTGCAATCGCATTGACCTGTCTTCCTTACTGTGTACGTTTTGTTCATATTGTGAATTATATGTTGTTGATTCTTAAGTTTCTTTGTAGTCAATCTTGACAGGCCTTTAGGAGCTGGGTATGTCCATTTTGCCCTCTGTGCTGTGCATGCTTGCCTGAAGGTCACTCTGCTACCACACGCTCAAATGGAGTGTGACTAACACAATCTGATTCATTACTGATGCTGCAGGTCCATCAATAAGTCATAAAACCTTTTGGTACCTTTTCTATGATCTTTTTGTATGAGATAGATAGCAAGAGTGGTTTGCATCTTTCATTCTTTCTGTTACATTGCACAGTGTAAGTTATCTAATAATGCATTTTAGCTGATTGCCTGATACATATAGTAAATATAAAACACACTACATACCTACACACTACACTACAAACACTACATATCTTCATAAACACAGTGTTGTATTCCAATCCACAAATGCTAAGTTCCTTTGCCAGCTCCAGTTGTGTGCTCCTCAGACTGTGTTTGTCTATGGTGGCCCCTGAGGAACGTCAAAAAGGCTTATTGAATGAAAAACAATGCTTCAGCCTCATCTACTGATAAATGGAAGTAAGGCAGATCAATAACCTATCAGAGACCAAGAGCTATGCTGGGTCACAGATGTGCAAACTGTTCTTCTGCAACTGTGGTATTTTATTGCAGTGCTAGACAATTAGGGAATAAACATTTACTGTAAATTAGGGAATAAACATTTACTGTAAATCCAAGGAAAGTGGTAATAGTTTTAGTTCTAGTGGTTGCACATATTTGATAGCTTGTTTGACTGGTGTATTGTAAATCAGTGTTTTTCAACTGGTGAGTCGCAATATAAATGTGTCACAGGTGTACATAGGTTACATGTACAGTACTGTGCAATAGTCTTTAAGTCGGTTATTTCTATCTTTTGTGGTAGAGTCAGTTAGAAATATCAGTTTACATTTCCAAACATTATTTTCGTCATTGATTGTAATAATGCAGTGAGATTATTGTCTGCAAAAGGGGTCTGACACCTGCCAGTGCTCCACGCAGAGATCTGATCTGATCCTTATCCAGTCTGTCTGGAATGACATGACGAAACAGAGTCAGACTAAATCCAGAAGAACTGTGGCAACATCTCTAGAATGAAGATAGAAAATAGAAAATGTATTTACCTTATTTTTATACTCTTTGCAATTTAAGAATATTCACACATTTATTTATACATTTTCATATGCATATTGCTTATATTATTCTTGTATAATATGTTTGGGGAAAAAAATACAAAATTTGAAAAGTGTGTCTGTTAATACTGTAATGTTTTGCCACAAATACATTAGTCATTTGGTAGTTAGCTAGTTGAAATAATATTCCAAAACTATGTAGTTATGTGTAGTAACCAGTTGTTTTTTGTTATCTTAATTGTTTGATTAAATTGATAAAATTGAATATGCCCTAATCAGTTGACTAACACTATGACTAAATAGAATGAATAAAATCAATTATCATCTATCATTAACCAATAAGTGTAATCCAGATCAATTGATTTGCGAAGGTCAAATCTCTCTGCATCTCCTTCTGCTGAACTGGTTGACCCCACCCAAAAACAAATAATAAAGTGCAGTGGAGAGCATCATTCCTTCTACCCCACCCCTCTCATTCCTGCTCCTGCCACCTCCCGCCCACCTGACTCCCTCTCGTCCAATCAGAGCGGGGCTCTTTCAGTGCTGCTGTATGCATGAGCAAGCACTGCCTCCCCAGCGCAAACTGCAGTCACTTCTTTCTCCTCCTCTCTCTATCTGCATCTCAACCATCTCTCCCTCTCTCTCCCTCTCTCGCTCTCTCTCTCTCTCTGAAAACATACATCCTCTATTCATTTATCTCACTCTCCCTCTCTCTCCTCTTCTGTCTCCCCTCCCTCTTGGATCTCTGCCTAGCTACCGCTCTCCCTGTCCGTTCTCCTCCATCCCTCCTTCAGCCACTCTGTGTTTCTCTCGTGGATCCTCCCATCTCTTCCTGTCTCCTCTCTGAAGCTGTCACTGTCTCGTGTGTGGAAACATGTCAACCGTTCTGGATGTGGAGCAGAATGCATGCACTGGAGATGCAGTGGTGAGTGTGTGTGTGTAAGAGAGACAGCTACAACTGAAAGTCGAGACTGATTCCTGACTCCTGATTTCGGAGTGTTTTAGCATTGCTATTCTTGCATGTGCGTGCATAATATGTGAGCCAGTATATGTGATTCTTTTCAATGAGGGATGTGTTTTTGTACATTAGTCATGCGAGTCATGCACCTCTCAGCTTGTTTACCTACTACAGATTAAACCAGTCTGGAACTAAACTGTTAGTAACCAAGATTTTCAGTTCAGGAGCTTTAAATTTACACTGAAATGATACAGTGGTGAACACAAGGAATTGTCAGGCTTTTAAATACGACAGACATCCCAGTGATTGTCAAGCGGTCTAATAGGTCAAGCAAATCAAGGACATTTGGAGCACTTAAAAACACAAGCTTTACAGGCAGGGTGTGGTAGCGAGTATATACTGTGCTTGTTTCTAGTATGGATGCTGTGTATTGGCATCTATGTGTGTGTGCATGTGTAAGAGTGATCTGCCATCAAGTTTGTGCTGTGTAATGGCTCCCAAGCTTGTGGTGTGTGATTGATGCTATTAGCTAGGAAGCGGGGGTGGGGGGGCCGAAGGCTGAAACTGTTAGCTTGTATTCATCCATTCATTCACCTTGGCTTAGCCTCTGTTTCTCAAAAGAAAGCTGCTTTGATTGTCCTTTCCCCATCTTTGAATGTCTGCACACAAGTGTAATTAAATATGTAACCACATATTCCGGATGCGAGGGTACTAGATTAAATTATTTAAAAATGAACCATTTTTAAAAAAATATTTGCCCATTTAAAATTTGAATACTGGGCAAAAGTTGTCTCGCTGTATGTCAGTGGTTGTTATATCACAGTTGTATTGATGTAAAAAATACCTTCACTCAGTTGAAAAGACCAGGCTTCTTTACTATCCAAACCGCCAATGTCTGGTTTTCACCAAAACTGGTTAATCAGCATATTTTGATTGTGACTAGCAGGCTGGATATATTGCAGTGTTTCCATATAGTCTGATTTTTCTCTTTTGAAGAGAAGAAGATGATGCAAATGTTTGAGATCAGATCATATACAGCCTTCTAAAGCCGATTATTGACCTATTCAGGGATCGTGATGACCTATCACTGTCCCGCTGAGTTACACTTTTTTTTTTTTTTTTTTTTTTTTAAGCTCATTCCTATTCTGCTCCTCTTTCCAGACTCTCCCACACTTTGTAGACCCACATGCAGAGTGTAAATCTGTGTGTGTCTAGAAGATAGAGAAAGTGTTTAGCAGAGCGAACAGGATAGACTTTTTTTAAAAAAACATTAGATTTCAGACTCTCCCACTCTCCGTCCTTGATCATTCATGTCCTCAAGAGCTAAAAAATTCAATTTTAAAGTCACGCACCAGTCAAGCATGCCACAACCAATTCTGAAAATACTGCCCATTTTTATCTTTCCCTGTACAGAGATGCACGTATTATATTAAAGACCATAAAATCATTTGACAGTTTTATTTTCCCATATTGACATATTTAGTATAGTTTAATAACTGAAGTTTGAATGGGACATATTTAATTAAAGTTTTAGTTAGAGATATGGATTTCATTTTCTAGTCAGTTGCAAGTGGGAAATAAAAGGTGTGGCACTGATTGGACAAAATCTGTGCAGTGCAGGATGACTCATCAGTATTTTTGGTTTATCTTCCTGTGAGAAAGGAGCTGTTCATTTTCCATACATGTCTAAATGTTGTCAAAGAGAAATGAAACGGAAGTAGAAACATACTTCTATATAGTTACTAATATATTCGTGAATCAGATATGCATTTTGTATTAACAGACAAGTCTGACATACATAGAGAATCTGCATTTTTCACGAGAAGGTCCAGTTATGATTTCTTAATGAAAAATTAAAGGTATAATTTTGTTTTAAATGAAACATATTCTTGGATTAATTATTAACAATATCTATGATATGCATTTCAAAACGATATAAATTTCCATTTAATGCCAAAAATTAACATGAGAGGCCCATATTATCAAAGAATAAAGATTATCAAAGAATTATGTGACTCCTATTCACACAAAGAGCTTGAGAACAGAGGCTAATTTTTCTAATCTCAGGACTCCTTGTGTGGTCCTCTACTGTGACTCACTCTATTACTAATGCAGAAGAAGCTGTGATGCACACACTTCTCTCTTACACACAAGTGCTCCCTTAAATATCTGTGTATATATTTTTATCCGACCTTGTGACGTCAGTATATACATCACTGAACATGAGACTCCATCCAGGACCACCAAAACAGTGACTTCCACCAAGACTTCCCTCAACACAAGGTCCAGGACTTCATTCCTAGTCTTCCGTCTTGACAACAACCCAATCTCCCTCTGTTAAGATATAGAGTGAATTAAAACATTAAACCAATTATAAATGTCATCAGATTCTGATCTGCGACTTTCTGTCCCTGAGCCCTTTGTGTGTGTCACCATTAGGTCTTTTTAAAGTAATCTCTCCTCTTGCAGCGGTATCTATCTTCTTTCTCAGGCATGTGACTTGATTTAGGCCGATTTGCGTTAAAAGGATGAGATGGCAAGAAAGGCACCATCTTGTATAGCCAGAATTTTGATTCATGGCACTTTTTCTGAATAGATGGTAGGAAGAGATCCTCTGGCAAAATGATTGATCAGATTGCTTTGTTTTTTACATTTCATCTAGGGGTGGGGTCATTTGAAATATATTATATAAAACAACAGACAGACTCACACTGTAAAAACGGCAGGAAATGCAAAGAATTTAATGGGAATTAAAGTACAAATTGTGATACACAGCTTATATTTTATTTGTTACTTGCCTCAAAATAACTAAATCAATCAATGAAAAAGCAGCCAATTAAACTAACTAGTGCTTCAGACATTTTGCTTTTTATTTTTTATGCAATATGACTCAGAGATTTAGAGCTTAGCTCTGATTGAAAAGCAGAAAAGCACTCTCTGTATCTCTCGTGAGGGCTGCAGTCTGTTACAGTTCTGCAAAGTCATACGGTCAGGATGTTGGTATTGTACCTCTGCAGCCACTCCCTGTGATGATTCCTGACGCATCCGGCTGCTATCCACATCAACAGCATTGTTTCTTTAATCAGAGGATGTCTTTATATTATAGAGGTCATGTTGTTACAGACATTACCATGTTTAATAGTCTTTTTTTTAAACCTAATTTTTTACTGAACCCAAACTTTTGAATGCTAGCTTTTTGAATAGCTACACTAATAGGGCTGTTGGAAGGATGCATTATGGATTTTGGATTTATTCCTAAACAGAATGGGATGGTAATGACTGAAGTGAAATTAAAGTATAAGAAGCCTATGGTTAATCCCTTTCAAAATTGATGTATATTTATATTATATCATCACAGCTCTGGATTGAATTACATAGAGCCAATAGTATTAATCTAGGCTATGAATCTTAATCATGATGATTTCACTAATCTTTAATTGTTAATTAAATACCCAGGGATTCTTTATTTTAACCATCCGCCCAAAGCAGTGCATAAAGCATTGGAAAAACCATTGTGAAGCACCTACCCATAATGCAAGAGCACTGATGTGTGGCGGAACTGAATCGTGACTCTGTGCAGCTGCTTGGCCTCCCCTCTAGATCTTTCTATTGATCCCGCAGCCATCTGCGCGAGACGCCTCATGGGAGATATCATTTACTACCCAAATACATGCTTCCTGAGAGCAGCAGCACCAACACTTCACTCACTTAGCAGCGTAGTAAATCCTCAAGCATTTCTGGGATCTTGAGGAGGTTTTGTGTAGAGATTTCTGTATTTGTGCATTTAGACTCTTGTTCTTTATTCCAGGAGCATGACATTGAGACACCCCACGGTGTGCTCCATGTGACCATGAGAGGAAGTCCTAAAGGCAACCGTCCTGTTATTCTGACCTACCATGACATCGGCCTCAACCGTATGTAAAAAAATGAAATAACAGATACATTTTTTGTATTTGAGTATGAAGATGGTGACGGTGTTTGGTCGCTTTTCAGACAAGTCCTGCTTCAACACTCTGTTCAACTTTGAGGACATGATGGAGATCACTCAGCACTTTGCCGTCGTGCACGTGGACGCCCCTGGCCAGCAGGATGGAGCACCCCCTTTTCCCACAGGGTGAGCGACACGTCTTCACAGCCAATGAGGCAGTATTGTCATTAAACATCCGAAAACGCATACTCATACTTTTGGATAAGTAATTACTTTGCCACTGTTAAAAAGTACTATATAGTATATCGTGTGTCCTATGAATGCAGTCGGGATGTAGTCTCACATGACCCACCAGCATCCATATTGCTTCACTGCCGTTTACAGATTCACTCACGTGACCTCATGGGATAGTCTAAATGCTTGATATATGTTGGATATTTGATATCTGTTGATCTCCAGGTACCAGTACCCCACCATGGATGAGCTGGCGGAGATGTTGCCCTCAGTCCTGACTCAGCTAAAGTGAGTAACAAAAACAAGGCAGTCTATTAGCAATAAATGACACTCTACAACATCAATCAGTAGAGTCTGTCTGAGAGTCCGCTGTGTTCAGGACAGCTCGGGACCTTGGTGCATCTGTAAGACTCGGCCTGTTAGAACTGTTCGTCATGGATTGAGTAAATGACTGTATTTCTGTGACTATATACTGCAGTTGCTGATGTTACTCTGTTTCCGCCTGCAGGGTGAACAGCGTGATTGCAATTGGTGTGGGAGCAGGAGCATACATCTTAACCCGCTTTGCTGTGAGTTCTGACATTTTTCAGCTTTTTATTTAGCAGAATTTTAATTTTGTTTTCTTAAACCATTGACTGTGCATCTCTCTGTCTCTTTCTTTATTATGGGGCTGAATTCCCCTAAATTAGCATTCTGTGTGTTCACAGAATACCGAATTCCCTGTGAAACCTGTTGCCATAACCATAGCAACATTTTGGCCTCTCTGTTGTAAACAAGGGTCATGGATGCCAACAGTTTAACCCATTTGCTGTTAGCTAAGCTAAGAAAAAAAAATCTACTTAATGTGACTGTAAAGTTACAGTTTGCAAATTCGGCACCTCTGCAGGGCTCAAAATTTATTTATTTATTTTGTTTCTTTAAATTTGACTTTTCCTGCAACATTTTCACCGCCCCACTACACATTTTTTTTTTAATTTTGAAAGTATAAATAAATGCTTTTAATTAAATAAATACTTTAAAACTGGTTTATAACAAACAGTTAATTAGTTTTAATATAATAATAACTGCATAATTTTTGTGTAATTTAAGCAAAACAAATGTAAAAAAAAAGAAGTTAATTAGCTTTTTTTCACTTTTAGTGACCAATAAGACCACTAAAACAGTGCATATTTAACTCCGTGTGAATCAAACCGCTATATCACATATTTTTATATATCATCTCTACCTGCCCTTTTCAGAGCTGAGTCAAAATAGTGCCGCAAAACTGCATTGCCCCCAGAGGCTGTGAATGCAGGACCGTTGTTATACTGCGTGCACTGCAGCCTAAAGCATCTGAGGCTATTGATCAAAGTCAAAATATCTCTGACACTCTCACAAGCCTTATATATTTAGCGTTTCTTTTTATGCAAGGCAACACATAATACACCTTTTCTCTTTTCTCATTGGCTAATTGCTAAGTGCCCTGTGTCATTTCCTGTGCCTTGCTCTCTCTATGCATATGTGTGACACACTGAAAGATTAATGTCAGTGACAGACAGCAGCAGCAGCGGGTGCTGAGGGAGATGCTTTGAGTCTAGCTGCTAAAAGCTCCTCTTCTGTCGTGACTACATGCATTTTTAAACCGCTCTCCCCATGTCATCCTCATTAAAGGCTAAACCCTTTGCTCTGTCTGCAGCTCAATCAGCCGTCCCTGGTGGAGGGGCTGGTTTTGATCAATGTGGACCCCTGCGCTGAGGGCTGGATAGACTGGGCTGCTTCTAAGGTGAGTAAACAATCTGAACACACAGTTGTCGATTCTATTATTCTATACAGCTGATTGTTTGTTTTATTTAATGGTTTTATTAACCATGTCATTCTAATTCCGATTTCCTTTTAGCTCACTGGGTGGACTAGCAATCTGGTGGACATTGTGATGGCTCATCACTTCAGCACTGTGAGTGAAACCCTTGGAATTTACATTGGTCAATCCCATAATGCTTTGTGAGCACCATGAGAGCCAGTTGGCTTTTTATTAAATGCATTGTTTTTCTTTGTTATTCTGATCAATTAGGAGGAGCTGACTGACAACCTAGAACTGATTCAGACATACCGCCTTCACATTTCCCAGGACATCAACCAGGACAACCTGGCGCTCTTCTGTGGCTCATACAATGCGTGAGTGACATTGCATTATAAAAATGTGTATATTGATTATTTTCCATGCTGAAAAACCTTCTGAATTATGTGTTTGTTTATAATAGGCGTCAAGACCTTGGAATTGAAAGGCCAGTTGTTGGACTCAATGAGAATACAGTGAAAACACTGACGTAAGATGTATTATTTAATTAGTATTTTATGTTTATATCTTAGTGTATTGTTTTTGATCACTGCCTGTCTTTGTGCAGATGCCCTGCTCTTCTGGTGGTTGGAGACACTTCCCCTGCAGTGGAGGCTGTGGTAAGTTTTGAAGGTCATTTTGTTTTGTTTAGTTTTGTTTTTGTTGCTCTGCACTATTTCTGCACAACGTCTGTTGAATATTTTATATTACAGGTTGAATGCAACTCTAGGTTAAGTCCAACAAAGACCACTTTGCTGAAGGTAAGACAACATTGGTATTTTGCAAAATCCTGAATCTTCAAAGTCAGCATTTAAAGTGCCCCTATTATGGGTTATGAAAGGTTTATATTTTCCAAAATGCTTGCAATATCAAAAAACACTTTTCTATTTACCTTATGTGCTCAACGACTCCCAAACGATTTGCTACCCCCTCCTTTGTATGACGCTAATCTGCGTGATTAGTTTGATTGGCGATTAGTCAATTTAATTTCCATTTCGTTATGACTCTAATGCCTGATTATGCAGCATTTGGGAGTGCAGTGTAGCTTTGTGTACAGCCATTACTGGGAAAACTGCTATTTTACCGCCCCAAAAGCGCCACCTGGTGGCAAGCAATGAATTCGAATTTTCATTCAGACCAACATGAAAATCAAGTTTTCCCAGGTTTGCGCACAAAACAATTTGGCAGGGAATATGTTAATGTTTCATGTTGATGTCAACTTGAAATGACTTGGGATTTTTTTTTAAACAACACGTTTCAATCATTCAAAGTCAACTCTTAGTTTTGAGAGACGATAACTTTATATAAAGTGCACTTTCAAAATTAAACATTTTCAGGATGTTTTCATTCACTAAAAGCTGTCTTACAAAAATGGTTTAAAAAAAACATAATATACCCTGTTGAAAAAAACTGCATATGCTGGTAAGGTATGTAAGGTATGGAGGGACCAGCATAAAACCGCAAAAAGACCAGCATAAACCAGCAAAGGACCAGCATCCCAGCTTCAAAACATACCTAACCAGCATACAGAGTTTTTTTTTCAACAAGGGAGGCACAGTAACTATTTCTATCTCTTTCTCACTATACATTATTTGTATCTCTCTCTGTCAGATGGCTGACTGTGGCGGTCTGCCTCAGGTTGTTCAGGTTAGTCTTGTTCCATCTTTATTTGAACACCCTATTATCTTTACCAACATAATGTGATGTGAATGTGTATACCAGTGTAAATGACCTTTAATCTCCCAACAGCCTGGAAAGCTGGCCGAAGCCTTCAAATACTTTGTACAGGGAATGGGATACAGTGAGTATTTTTATCAGTTTACCTCAGTGTTTGACCCTTTTAACTTGTGAATCTATCTTCAAATACTGGTTTAATCTGCTGCGCAATTTGGGTCAGCTTTCTCCGTAAACATGCATCTGTTTATCTGGGTTTCTCAGATGCTAGGCTATGCTAATTAGCAATTCAGCACCACACTATGACTAATGGGTATCTTTTATTAAGACAAATCCGGCTCAGGGAGTCTGTCTTTGGTTCTTTCTTCTGTTCTTTTTGACCGCACACAACTCAGCAAGTCTTCCCACACACTGGGTTTTGATTAGTTTTCCTTCCAAACGACAGACGTGCGCAACATCACAATGCGCTCTGAAAAAGCTCTCCTCACATATTTGTTGACAGATTTTGGCGCTCCAGTAAGGCGCTCGGTGTGCTGCCAGCGCTCTGTGTGAAAATATGTCACCCTCTCTCTGACCCTGTACCTCCCCATCCAAAGTTACTTGCTGTTTCATTTCTGCGCTGTTGTATAGTCCTTGTTGCAATCAGACTGGACTTTATATCACAGCAGAAGTTGGACAAAAAAGTCTGTAACATTCTTTATAGACTTTTGAATGAAGCCATCAATGCTGTTTTTAAAGGGGTCATGTCATAAACAATCCAAGGGCTTTTTCAGACCCATTAATTGGTTCCTTTTCCCAAAGCAGGGACTTTAATTTGTTACAATTTTGCGTTTTTTTAATATTTTTGTTTTTTTTCTTGGTTCGGTGCGCTTTTACAAGTCAACTGTCCTCTTATTTGTCAGAAATTTACAATCATTTGCTCCAGTGAGGATATACGTCAGTTGTATCGAGGCAGAAGTCTTTTTAAGGTTTTTTTTTTTTTTTTTTTAAATAAAAAGTCCCTAGTCACTTTTTCTTGGTTAAACAAACATTATTTTCCCTATTAAAAAACTGATATTTAATCAATATTCTATTTATTAAAGCCAACTATGAATCCTATTAGGTTAGCTTTTTTAAGCATTTTACATTTATTCCAAAATAATACCGCTAGGCAGTAACAATTTAAACAATGTGTTTTATTTGTAAGCTTGTGCTCAGCTATTATTGTAATAGTCAACTGTTAACATTTTGTACATTTTTAGAATCATCAGGCATCAAAACTTGGTAAATATTGGTCACAGACATGGAGTCCTCTGACATGACCTACCCCCATTTATTTATAATTACCCCCATCAAATTCATGGCATACTGTAGGGCACTGGTTCCCAACCAGGTTCCTTCAAACATTGCATTTTTTCCATGTCCAGGATTTAGCTCATCACCTCATTAGTAGAGACACCAAGACGTGTAATGAGCATGGCAGACAAAGGAGAGATGCAAAATGTGCAGAGTTGGGTGGCCTCCAAAAACGAGGTTGGAAACCAGGGCCTGTTACACCTCAGTGGAGGAGATGGACACTGACTCCTGTTTTGTTCTTTGTTTTTAAATGAGTGATTTATATGCTCTTTAATGTTATGTTTTGTACACTGTACAAATAAAGGTATAAATGTTGTCACTGGGGTAGTACCTTTCCAAAAGGTACATGTTTGTACCTAACAGTCCATTTTGGTACCTTAAAGGTACATATTAGTACTTAGTACTTTTACCTAATAGGAAAAAATTGAACCTTTTGAAAAAAAGGGACAGATTTTGTACCTTTATTTCTGAGAGTGTAATGTTTTCTTGAGCATCAGTAAATGTTTTCACATTTCGTAATAGCTGTATATGAGTCCCTCAATTGTCTCCAGTGTGAAGAGATAGAGCTCAAAATTGCAACCAAAGAATGTTCAGGAGCTGAAGGATTCTTCTGAACAACAGCAGAACTGCTCAAGACCAATGAGGGACTCATGAACAACTATCACAAAATATAAAAACAGTTATGGATCATCTAGGAAATTAAACGCAGCATTAAGATTCTTATTAATTAAAGAATTAGTGACCGTTCTGACAATAACAGTATTAGGAGGAGCGGTGGCCGAATTAATTGCAGCTGCTTCCCATTTCCTAATCTAGTCCACCCAATCACCTCTTACCTGCCCGCTATAAATACTCCCGCTTTTCTCCTTCTGGCATCTCGCTTTTGCAAAACCCCCCTCCTCCCACTACTCCTCCATTCTGCTCAAAATCCTCTCCTCCGGGGGGTTACCGAGAGCTTGAGCCGGGCGCCGAACCTTGCCCTCGCTAGGGCTCGGGCCTCTAGGGTTCGGAGCCTGCAGCTCTTCCGGCTCGTTCCCCGGACAGCTCGCCAAATTCGCTTTTACATTTCTTACCAAATTCTTCCTCTTATTAATGAGAAGGCGCGAACTAGTGAAATACATGCAGCCGTGATGAGCATAAGACACTTATTTCATAAACATAAAAAAGTGTTGACAATGGTTGTGTATGTAATATGTTCTAATCTTACTGTATAATATACAGTATATATTTAAAAACAAATTAAAAATATATATACAGTTACAAGTTTGGACATCCTTCCTCAGTTTTGAGTGAGTATTTTTATTAGAAACAATATTAATCATTGTAGTCAATTTGTAGTCAGTTATTTTAAGTAATATTTCACAATATATTCAAATATAAAACAGTTATTAAAAACTAAAAAAAATAAATAATAAACCCAAAACTTTTGAACAATATATAAATAAAATAGACAACCTAGTTGCATTGCAGTCACATACTAAATGTTTTTTGTGAGTAAGAACATGCAGGCTTTGTTATATTTAAACAATACATGCCAAACCAAATTTAATTATATTTGAGAATGGTGCACAGTATATTCATACTTGTATTTATGTATATATGTATATTGTAAAATAATTTAATATTAACATGCATTTGAGATGCAGCATCTTTTATTTTGACTAACTGATTTACAGAATCTTAAATATATATATATATATATATATATATATATATTCTGTATAAGAGTATTTCTGTATAAGAGTTTTTAAGTGTCACACACCATTACGCACATATCAGTTTAGCTTCTTATACTTAACTAATCTGTAATTGTAAAATTAAGACTTGGATGCAAAACTAGTTCAAATACAATTAAATATATATGTGAGATACATACACGACACGTGTCTCACATTGTTTCTATCAAATGCACTTCTGTTCCCTTAGATATAGGACACTTGTGAATCTTTTAGCATGCTTGGCAACACTAATCACCTCTAGTGTTAGTTCTGTTACAGGTTTTAGACGCTATAAGCATGCATGCAACTTTCACATGAGCAAAACGTCTTCTGATGTAGAAAGTGGAGTGTGTGCGAGGGCTTTCAGAATGAGATTAATCCTCTTACAGCTGACCTTACACCAAAACCCGAAATCTGACACAATAACAAGTCAAATCTCTACCCATCTGTACCCTCTCAGATCTGCATAGATTCTCTCAAGCTTCTGAAGCCCATTAGCATTGGCACACGCTAATATTATGCATGCAGCGCCTTCCTCTAAAAAAAAAAAAAAAATCAGATACTGCTTGCAGTGAGAGAAGCAGAATGGAGATAAATTTTGGTCACAGTCTGTGTAATCCAGCTCTGCCGATCCAAATTGAATCCAGTCCACCCATCCATACCAGTGGGTCTGAGCGCGCTCTGTTCGCCCTGCAGGGACGAGGTGGCTTCGGCTCACTGATAGAGGGAAAAAAATCTGACTGAATACAGAATGACAGGAGAAAGTGGAAGATGTGCTCTCATCTCGTCTGCCAGCACAAGTGCTCTAAAGCCGTGCCTCTCAAACTGTGCTACCTGACGTGAATCAGCAAATGTAAAATATTATGAAGCATATATTCAAATGCATTTTTAATTCATTTGTTTGTCATGGCGTGTTTATAATATCTGATTGATGTGCAGATTAAAGTGTGCTTCATCCAGTTTGAGATGTGGAATGCATGTGGGATGCTAATCAGGACACTTTAAAATGTAGTAATTGGCTTTCTTTCAATTTGAGTTTAGTTGGCAACAAACCACAGAATATTGATTTGTAATTTGGATTGCATTAAAAACAGAGGCATCCAACAAAAACCTCAAGTGAGAATGTTAATGACATTTTAAATGAAATTTTTTTAAATCTTTATTTTTGGCTTGAAAAACAATAGAGTAAAATTGCCTCATTTCTATGCAGATTTTGATCATTGTAGAATTGTGTTTTCATTCTTTAAAAAAATTACAAAAGTGAAAAAGGTGCCTTTAAGGTAACAATATGCACTTTCAACGTACTAATATTTACCTTTAAAGGGTTAGTCATCCCCTAAATGAAATTTTGTCATTAATTACTCATACCCATAAGACCTTTGTTCATCTTAGGAACACAAATTAAGATACTTTTGATAATATCAGAGATCCATCTGACCATCTATAGACAGCAATACAACTGAAATGATCCCAACTGAAAATCTGTTCATCTGTTTTTGTAGCTTAATGAAATCAAGATGCAAACATATACAGACAAAGTGTAGTTTACTGAACATTAGATGGAATTGCTACATTAAATAGCTAAAGTTTGGCAGTAATCCACAGCTCACAAAGAAAAGCGTGTTGTAAATGATACGCCTTGAGTAGACAAATGAGAGCATAAGCTGACATTATGTATCATGCAGCAGTTATTTGAGAGAAGGATCAAAGAATTCTGCTACAGCAGGTCATCTCATTATCTGTGCTTTCTGTTGCTCGTGGTGACACTAATTTATTAAACTTGTTTGTGTGTGCATGTTGGGAAGGAGGTGTGTGTATATTTAAACTATAACTTCACATTCTGTGTGTGTTTGGTATGTAGGATGTATTTTTGTGCTTGTTTTTCATCCTTTTTCTGGATAATGAGGTCTGTGTTTATCTTTTATATTTTATTTTTTAACGTTTTTCCTATAGGTTATTTTCTGTCCGGATTATCTAACACAACCCGAAATGTCTTCAGCTTTCTTTAAGACTTTTCTAACAAAAAATATTTAAAACAAGTGTATTTTCAACCATGGTGTGTCAGTTTATCACCCAAAACTCTTAAAATTAGGTGAACAAAGAGTCAATTATCAATAATCAATAGTCAATATAAGTATATTGATTCAATTCTTATAAAAAATAAATAAATAAACCTTTGAAATTTCCACAAAAGTATACAGCGAAATCACATTGAAAATGCCCAATTATTTACTGTATTTTAAAATATAAAATATTGTAAATATTGTAAAAAGAAATATAATAAAAGAGGATTATTAAAATGTTTATATAATCAAACATATTATATTAAATCATATTATATTTATTTAATCTTTTGCCATGCTCTAATTTTATCCATCAATAAAATGTAAATTTTTTAAGTGAAATTGCTATTTTTGGTTTGTTTCTTTGTTTGTTTAGTAAATTGTACCCTTTCTTGTGAAAGAACCTTACATTTTTAATACAGTGATATATCAGTGAAGTGTACAGTAATACAAAATATCTAAATATTTGAAACTGACAAATGCATTTTCTACATTCATATTTACACTGCTGTAAAATATGACAACAGATGCAGACCATTTTTACAGAATGTTGACAAATTCATAAAACTGCAAATTTAAATTTGACATCCAATTTCAATGTTTGTTTACAAATCACTTTAGTACAGTAATATACCACTTGACAGGGTTTTTTAATTGCTATAAAATCTATATTTTTTGTACAGGTATATGGCCTACTGTACCTGATTTCTTATATACTGTATCTAAATACATCAATATTCAACAAGTTCAACACTGAATTGAATCATAAGCACATTTGTTTTTACAAAAAAAAAAAAAAATTCTCAATACACAGCCCTAAAAATGGCTTCTTTTTATTATCCTCTTGTCAATCAAGTTAAAAGGAGCCCAGTCTCATGGCAATTCGTACATATTTTATGAGGTAGCTAATTCATACTAATTTATACAAATGAGGTTGTACAAATTTGTTCTACATTTTTGCTAAATTGAATGCATTGTTCGAGTTGCCAATTCGTATAAATTTGTACAAATGACCTACACCTAACCCCGCCCCTAAACCTACCCGTCACTGAGGTTTAGACAAATCATACAAAATCATACGAGTGAGGTCATATGATTTGTATGAATTAGCCACCTTGTACAAAATGTACAAATTGGTCATGAGACTGTGTTGGTTAAAAGATATCATTGAACTGTTCACATCTGAGCATAGCTAATGAACTTTGCCCTTTTTTTTTCATTTTCAAATACTTTTTCGCTTTGAATCAAAGTTTGTAGTGTTGTGATTCATCTCAGAATTGGTTGGTTTGGTTAATGACTTGGAACTCTTTATTAAAGTGTTTTTTTGAAGTCTCTCTGGAGAAAATGAAAAATACTTTACTAGAAGCCAAGCAACTGAAGCAGTGGGCGGTCACTGTTGCGCTGTTGCTTTGATGAGTGTTTTTAGGTCTGATTCTCAGTCACCTTTGGTTTTAATGATGCAGTCTACACCAGTATACGTCAGTCGTGTCTCTTTTAACGACGAGCGTGTGTTTTGATGGATGGGTATGGATTTCGTCCCTGTGGATGATATCACACTTGTTTATGTGCAGCTGCATGTGTTTGTGTGTGTGGGAGTGTGAAAACATATTATAAGATTACAAAATCTGCTCATCCAAGGGCTGAAACCATTAAACCTGCCATTTAACAGTAATTGACACTGACTAATCGTAATCCTTAAAATGGAAAACGAAAATGTACAGAATAATGCCAAGCTTTAATTTGTGCTTGGGTAATTCCGATTTCATGCAAATATGCATAAATGAATTTATGATTTTTATTATAATGTTTTCTTGAAATTATGTTGACAGAAATATGTGTCTTACAGAATGTGAACAGCTAGAAGCACTAGGTTAAATATGTGGCTTTTATTTCAAACATGTGTCACTTTTGACAAGTTGCATAGGTTTGCAAAAATGTTTGATGCCGGTTTGATACAACCCATGAGCTGAAGGCTGTTCTTTCTTAACATTTAAAAATCTTAATTATTCCTAATGTTGACCAGTAGTGTATATTTTAAGTGTTAAATCATTTTTCTGAATACTTTTTTTAGTTTGATATATATGATTCCATCTTTAGTTCCAGTTTGAGCTTCATTCTGTGCTTCTGTCAGAAACTCAACGGACTTGTGGCAGTCTGTGCACATGTCACATCTGCCTACTTACCTCCCTGTCACCTGCTAGTCCAACTGAGTAGAGAGTATGGCTGGTGCAATCAGATGAAGGGTGTCAGAATAACCAGAAAAAGACAGAAATGAGAGGGAAAATTGCACTCATGAAAAAAAAAAAAAAATATATATATATATATATATATATATAATGGTTTAAAGGGGTCATATGATGTTGCTAAAAAAGCAAAACATTATTATTTGGTGTAATGCAATGTGTTTATGCCAGTTTAAGTGGCAAAAAACACTAATATTTCACATACTGTACATTTTTGTTTCTCCTCTAAGCCTCCTGTAATGGGTCAATTTGTACAAAGCTCATCGTTCTAAAAATGTAAGGTGTGCTCTGATTGGCCAGCTATCCAGTGCACTGGCCGAATACCGCAAGCATGCAGCAGAAATGTTGCGCCCCTTACCATAATGTGATACAACGTTCTAGCGCTATGACACCAAAACAAAAAAACACATTACAAATGAGGCATTTGTTGCATCTAGTGGGGACATGACTAGGGATCGACCGATATGTGTTAAGGCCGATACAAATTATTAAAGAACAAGTAGACAGATAACTGATATTTTGAACTGATATATATATGTCTGTTGTAAAAATAAAAATGAATGTCAAAATTAAGAATAACAAGGGCTCCAACAAAAACTGCCTTCCCTGCTGTTGGTTGCACTTTAATTCACTTCATCTATAATAAGGGTATATAAAGAGAGGTAAATTTAGAGTCACTGTATGCTTCATAATTAAGTCTATGAATACTGTTCTACAGCTTGGGCAAATATATTTGGCTTCAATAATTTGCATATTGGAAATGTATGTGTAATAGCATACCCTCTTATAATTCTTCATTATTGTTTTCTGATGATTAAATCATAACCTTCAAGAGGTGACTATTTAATTCATCATGCACATCAATTGATGAACTTAAAAAAGCACAACATATATAATATTTATATATAATAGTCTATGTCATAGGTCTATGTATATATCTGATGAGTTTTACTCAAATTTAATGATCAAGTGCTCATAAAGTGACTCTCAGAGCAGTTCTGGGGATTTATTGATGCATTTATGTCCTTATTTAGTGAGATGGAAGATGCTGAAAACATTGAGAGCGTCGCGCACTTCAGTATGTGTGTAGTACACAAAGCGCGCATCACATATACAATACAGAGACACGTAGAACATGCATGATTCATGTTTGAACAGTCTTTTTGCAGACACTAGTCCATAGCATGAGACGAGTCAAGTGTACTGACCTACATTTGATTAATTCAGCCGAACTTTGACAATTTCTGTGACATTCCGCAATAGAGTAAATTCCATTTATGTGACTGAATTTGGCCATTTCGCCTGCCTTCTCCCCACTGAAACTATTTTCTATTAACAGGCGATAATATTATGTGTTAAAGGACTAAGATTATGACTATACTTTAAGTTATGTTGATGTGTTTTGACTAGGTGTTAATATGAACATTAACAATTATTTGAGAGGCAAACATGAAATTTAATATGAAACTATGCAAATTACACTCTGTGGCAAAAAAAAAAAACAGACAGACGCTAAATAGCATCGATGGTGCGCTTCTCGTCCGGTGCACGACACACTTCAGGCTTTGTGACTATTAAGAGTCAAAGTGCATAAACTACATCTCATTTGTGCATTAATGGTTGTTGTGTTAAATAAGGTTTATCAAGTAAAGCAAAGCAAGTAAGGATATCTGCTTGTAGAGCTCGTCTCCTTTCAGATGCTGTCTGAAGTGTTTATCAGGGAATTCCGATAATATAAAACCGATACCGATTATGTAAAAATGCTTAAATATCGGAAAACAATATCGGTCGCTCTCTAGACATAACTACTGATTATCATGATTTATCCTGTGTTTTTATGCGTCATGCTACAATGTGCCTCGTAAACATAACAACATACTGCATCCGTGATCGAAGAAACCAAAAAAAAAAAAATGCACTACCCTTCACTGCTCAGAACTTGCAATTTGAATGGTAAGCAGCAGGTTGCAACTTACTTAAAAGTTGTGAACCAGACTGTCCTTGCAGAGATAGAGTTACTCCACTTTATAATTATACTCCACTCTAAAGAGAAAGGAAAATTTGAAATCGCATCAGATGACCCCTTTAAACTTTAATTACAGTTGATTTTTTGAGCCTTCTTGTGTACATTTCTGCTTTTCACAACAGAGAGATACAGAGACACATGACATCACACATGTATTTGTTTGTGACTAAGAAAAGGCTGTTAAGATATTTTGTGTGAGGGCTTTCTTGGAAAGAGTGTGTGTGTTTGTGTGTTTTTCTATGTCTCATCCTCTAACATCCCTTGTCTCCTGTCATGCAGGAGGTGTCAAATTCATCAGCAATGAGTGTGGCGAGCAGCAGCGGGGGTCGACACATCTCACAGCAGGTCTTCCACCAGGATGAAAGGGTACGGACATTTCCGACAGCCCTGCTGCTAATAACTCTCCATTTCACAAAAAACGTCAGACACTAACAGTAGTGGATCTTGCCAACGGGAGCTACACTGACAATCACACTGCTCTTAATTTACAGTTCCGTTTCTGTTTACTGTCTGCTGTGAAATGTCACTGCAACTGATCAGTTTTCAGTGACATGAAAATGTCATTTAGAAGCTGGAGGTTTTAGTGTCATCATCTCCACATAAACACTTGCATTTACATTCAATCATTTGGAGGGTACTTTTAGACTTTTAAGTGACTTGCAGTGCATTTAACGTATATATTTTATATTTAATATATATGTTTTATAAATTTAATCAGTTAATGGACTGCCTGAGAATCAAACCCATAACTTTCCCTGCTTTATAATAATCTCATGGTAAATGATACTAAAAGTGATTAGAAATGAGGACTAGAGGAATAGATAAAGGTTTGAAGTAACATTGTGAAAATAGATGAGAGAGTACGGTAGGGTACAATAATTCATATGAGTATTGATTGTTAAATTGACTGAGCAGATCAGTGTTTGTTGAGTTGAATAAAACACTAAAAACCTGAAAAATAGCATTTGATTAGATGCTTCATAGGTTCTTGTCATATCGAAGTCAAATTTAAAACAATTGTTGATAATTTGAGGTATTTTAAAATCTAAAAATATAGAACAAATAAATATATTAAAATATAAAAAATATGTTACCTCTTTATATGTGGCTCATCTTATTAGAATATAGAGTTTGAAATATATACATATTTCTTTTTTTGTATCATAACGTAGTTGTTTTTGCACTAATGCCACTATTCATTTTATCTTTTGGTTTACATGAAATTTCTGATAAAATGTTTCTTTTGTAAAATATCATTCCATATATTATCCCAAAAATAGGATATTAATATGTAATCCATTGTGTTTATTTACTGAGCTGTAAATTGTCATACTTTTGGCCATCATGAAAACAAATTTTTCAGTTCACCTTTACATTAGAAGATCAAAGAAAAAAGAAAACCAGGTTTTTCATTTAGTTTCTATTTATTTAAAAATATGTATTATTTTCACGTGAGAAGACCTTGAGTAGACTCAATGTATATAAGAGATGCTGCCCACATTTCCACATTGACAGTTTTGAAAATGTGTTTACTCCGTATAATATAAACTAAATCATGTTTCTAACAACACCACATTCCGTGATTTGACTCCCTAGGAATTAATGCACATACTTATAAAACACAATTCTTATGTAAACATCTGCCAAATGCATAACTGTAAATTCAGGCTAGAACTGTTCATTTAGATCCTTTGGGATGCACTCAATTTCAATATTGCATATGCCACATTACTGAAGTTTTTTATGTTTATTTTGCCATATTAAAGGCTGTACGTGATCAAAGCGCTCATAACCGGGAGGTTATTTCCAGTTATGAGAATCATCACAATGAAACAGGTAAATTTACCAGCCTTAATTTATAGATAATAAGTTCCATATCACGCAATGACTCATTCTTCAGTTTACAGTGCATTTTACAGAGGCTCACAAGATGTATTTAATTTTAAGTTTTGCTTTCAGAGGAGGAAGAGTACTATCCAAGGCTTTCGACTAAAGAACTGGCACAGCATTTTGAAAAGACTATTGAGGAGGCAGCCCCCAGCAAGAAAATTAAGGTAAGTCTCTTTTAGCCTACATCTCTACTCTGACACATGAATGTATTATGCTTTAATGGGATTCAGTGCATAAAAAGAATCTGCTTACCATCTTTTTTGCATATTTCCATGAGTTGTATTCAGCATCATAAGACTTGAGAGCATGTGTTCATCTCTCAGTGTTTCAAAGTTGTTATTGTAAATTCACTTCTGATATTAGTTATTTTTGTGTCTTTATTGTGCATCTGAACCACAATGCATTACAGTGGTGGTTATGACTACAAGCCTTGCTTGTAAAGTGGTTTACTTGAATATCAACATTGCATAAGATACACATGTACATGAACACATTAAAACAGAAAAAATGCAATAAAAATACACTGTATTAAAGTAACAGTTTATTTTTAAAAAAGTGTTACTGTCTAATTCTGTCTTGCTTCTCAAGAAAGTCTCCTTGTTTTAGATATTTTTACATATTTTACTTGGAAAATGGCAAAAAGACTAATTAAAACTCATTAAAAAGTCATTTTTGCAGTGTGCAGTAATCAAGTGTAGTACATGATATTGATGGCTTTAGGGAAGTATGTCTAATATAATTATGAATCAGTTTTTTTTTTATGCATTAGGTTAGAAAAACGTTTACTTAATTTATGGATAACTCTTTCAAATGCAGAGGGTACACATAGCACAGTAGCTATAAAATCAGATAACTTTTTCTTGTAATTGTGTAACCTTTTTAAATGCTTTTTTGCTGGTCTTTTTTAAGCGCACAATAAGGAAACAAAAATACTAGAAAGGCCCTTCACCCAGATTTGGATATTCAGTTTTTAATTAAAAAAAAAAAGCTACAATTATTAAGTACAAGCCATTTCAGAGCTCCACTGAATTATGTTCATTATTCTTTCCCTAAAAAAAGATTGAACGTGACAAAAGTCGTACACAGCTGTCATCAGATGTGAACATGTCCCATCAAACTGTGAAGAGTGAAATATCAAGTATTCTGAATAGTGCTGACTCAGACAAACTGGAGGAAGGTGATCTGAGTTATGAGTTTACTTTTGATGATGTTGATGACAACAATGAAGATGATGATCTGGAATATCTGCCACCGCCCCCACCGGATTTACTGGAGGAACCTTCAGACATTGCAGAAAAGTTTCCTGAACCTCCAATGAAACACACAGTGAACAGACAGCAATATTACAGACAGAGGGAGCTATTAGAACTGAAGCGTCTCTGCAAACACATTCACCCTGATGTCAGGAAAGACCTGGAAAGAGATTTTTACGATGATGAGGAAATTGAAGCTGTAGGAGACGTTCAAGAGGCAGCATACCAGTTCGAAAACACAGGCAGCAATTCAAACGGAAGCCCGGAACGTGAATATTTGGAGTGGGATGAGATTCTGAGAGGAGAAGTGCAGTCCATGCGCTGGATGTTTGAGAACAAACCCTTGGATTCCATTAAGGATGATTTGGATAACGAAGAGGATGAAAAAATGATCATTCAGCAGGAAATTATTCCTGGAGGTGACGTTAAGAACAGGGCTTTGATGTTTGAGATGCAGCCCATGGAAGCAATGGGATTGCAACGTGATTCATCTAAACAGAACTATCTAGTGAATGAAGTGGGGAAAAGAGACGTGCGGGCGGCTGCATGGTTGTTTGAGACAAAGCCGATGGATACGCTAAATAAAATTCACACTGATGACGAGCAAACCAAAGAAGTCATATTCACACAAGAAGCCAACGAAGGGGATGTGAAGTCTGTGAGGTACATGTTTGAAAACCAAGAAATGGACTCTCTGGGTGACACTGAAACCATGGATGAGAAGCAGCTGCTGAGTCTGAAGTCTGTACTGGAGGAGATCAAGTCAGAAGTGAAGAAAGTCATATGGATGTTTGAGACCCAGTGCATGTGTGTAATGAGGGAACACTCTGGTGAGATGGTGTTGATTACTTCTGTCCGCCGAGAGGAGACGGAGAAAGGTGAAGTCAAAACATCAAGATGGCTCTTCGAAACGCAGCCTTTGAATGACATTGACATGGACCTTTCTCAAGTCAGGCTAATCTCTAGTATATCCATGGAAGACAATCAGCTTGGTGATGCAAAACGGGGAAGATGGTTGTTTGAAACAAAGAGACTTGACACCATAAATGCTCAGTGGGAGAGGCTGCAAAAGCAGCATAAAGAAGAGATTCTTGGGGCAGATGTACGCAAACACTGCATGGTGTTTGAGACGCAGCCTACGGACATGCTCAAAGATGATGTCAACTCCAGAGCTGTCTCTTCAGAACAGATTATTGGAGGTAATGTTCGATCTGTGAGACACTTGTTTGAAAATGCTTCACAGGATGAACTCAGAGAGCTTCCAGAAGTGGGAAAACTAAATAGAAAAGTAGTCTTTGAAGAAGGAAGAGGTGATGTGAGACACCAAAAATGGATGTTTGAAAATAAACCTTTGGAGAACATTAAAGATGAGGATGATGAGGTAAACCGACTTAAGAAAACCATAGCATCTGATGAAGAAAGAGGCGACGTGAGACATCAAAAATGGCTGTTTGAGAACCAACGTTTGGAAGATATACAAGACGAAAAGAGAGCGTTTGTGAAGACAGTTGATTCAGAACAAATAGATAGAAATTACAAGGGTGATGTCCGCAGAAATTGTTGGGTGTTTGAGACACAACCGATGGATTTGTTAAAGGATGTTTCCAATGCCAGGCCAGTAAGTGGAGAAGAAATTATAGGAGGTGACGTTCAGTCTGCCAGACACTTTTTTGAGACTGTGCCAAAAGATGAGATGAAAGAGCTTGCAGAGGTGGGGAAGCTCAAAAGAATGATGACATCTGAGGAGAAAGGAGACGTTCGGCACCAGAAGTGGCTGTTTGAGAGCCAGCCCCTGGAGCAGATCAGAGAGGAGAGAAAGGAAATAACAAGAACTGTGAATCTAGAGGATATAGAAAATGTCGATGTGAGCAACTACAAGCAAATTTTTGAAATGTATGATTTAAGCCAATATGATGAAAGCCAGAAAATTCAAGTTGAGGGTGTCACTACTGGTTCTGTTAGATCAAATAAAAATTTATTTGAGTCCACGCCATTATATGCACTGCAAGACAGCTCTGGGCATTACTATGAGGTCAGAACTGTACGGCGGGAGGAAATCGTCAAAGGAGATGTCAGAAGCTGCCAGTGGATGTTTGAAACTCGCCCTATTGACCAATTTGATGAGAGCATCACTAAATTCCAAATCATAAAGGGCATAACACAACAAGAGATTGAATCTGGAGATGTCAAGACGGCCAAATGGCTCTTTGAAACTCAGCCTCTCGATGCCATTAAGTATTTCAGCAATATTGAAGATGAGGAGTATGTTACTAGGGAGACAGCAGAAATAGTCAAAGGTGATGTTAAAACCTGTAAGTGGCTTTTTGAGACCAAACCTATTGACATGCTTTATGAAAGGGAAGAGCTTAAGAGTACAAAAGATTTTGATGAAGTTCAGAAAGGTGATGTGAAAACATGCACCTGGCTTTTTGAAAGTCAAACCCTTGATGCCATAAAGGATAACTCAGAGACGGTTTTGCAAACTCGCACTGTGAAACAAGAGGACATTCATGGAAAAGATGTCCGCATGGCACGTTTCCTATTTGAGACAGAGAACCTGGAGAACATAAGTAAAGGACAGCAAGAAGATTTTAAGAGTGTTACAGAGATAGACATAAAATCTGGGGATGTGTCTCGGATGAAATACATATTCGAGACCCAATCATCCGATGTTATGAGCTCAACCTCTGAGGATTTCATGAGACAGCTAAGGAGTGCTCAAACTGAGGATATTCAGAAAGGAGATGTTGGAAATTGCAAATGGTTATTTGAAAACCAACCCATAGATAAAATCGCAGAGACCCCCGGCGAGCTAAAAGGAGCTTATACTATAAAAGACATTCAGGGAGGGAATGTCGATAAAGGCAGATTCATTTTTGAGACCTGTACATTAGATAAGATTCAAGATATGTCCTCTGATGCCGAAATGAGAAATCTGCAGAAGGTCATCAGAGAGGATGAGGAGAAAGGTGATGTTAAAACGTATGCCATGATGTTTGAGACTCAGCCTCTCTATGCCATCCAAGACAAAGAAGGTCATTATCATGAAGTGACCACACTTACAAAAGAAGAAATACATAGAGGTGATGTAGTTGGAGCCCGTTGGCTGTTTGAAACAAAGCCTCTGGACTCAATTAGAGAGACGGATGAGGTCTATCTTCTAAAAGCTGTTACAGAGGAAGATATCCAAAAAGGTGATGTCAACTCAGCAAGATGGCGGTTTGAAACCCAGCCGCTTGATAAGATTGCAGAAGATGCCAAAATATCAATCAAAACTGTCGAGGACATTCAGGGAGGTGATGTAAAGACAAACAAGCAGCGCTTTGAATCCGATGAATTGTCTCAAAAGTTGGTGCGTACTGTCAGCATGAGTGAAATTTACAAAGGGGATGTTAGGACAGCAAAATGGATGTTTGAAACTCACTCCATTGATCAGATACATGCTGAAAAGTCAGAAGATGAGATGAAAACTATTGTTATGGAGGAACAGCTGAAGGGGGATGTTAAACAGTCTGTGTGGCTATTCGAGAAGAATCCTCTTGATCATATTAACGAAAGTGACGAAAGCAAAAAGGTAATTTGTGAAGAAATCCCCAAAGCAGATGTCAAAACCACAACATGGCTTTTTGAAACTACGCCATTCACTGAATTTAATGAAAGCAGCTTGGAGAAGACAGAAATTGTTGGTAAGAGTGTTAAAGCCACCCTTGACGAACTGTTCACCCAAAGAATGGTAGACAACAAAGGTATTATCATAGAGGCAGATGAAATTGGAGACGTTCGCATGGCTAAGTACAACCTCTTGAATAAAGAAGCTCCCCAGATTCAAAGAGAAGATATCATTAAAGGAGATCTGCAAAACATCATGATGAACCTCCTCAACAGACAGGAGAAAACTGAGAGGGCAATCGTTATAAATGCAGAGGAGAGGGGAGACATTAGCGGTGCTGTACAACAGCTGCTCCAAGAGCAAAGCAGCACCTCTGTGGAGAAAGAGGAAATAATGAGAGGTGACATTCAGGAAGCCATAAACAACCTGCTGAAAGAGGAGAACACTGGCAAACGGGGCATTCTCATTCAGGAAGACGAAAAGGGAGATGTTCATATGACGATCTACTCTTTATTCAATTCTCCTGACGAATCAAGCACTCAGAAAGAAAATATAGTTGGAGGTAATGTGAAAGGGTGCCTTGAGAGACTTTGCAATCCAGACACAGAGGAGATTGTGAGAATTAAAGTGGATGAAGCAGAGAGGGGAAAGGTGAGCTTTTATTCTACATGTATTGAGTCAGGTGCACTAGATTACCTCAAAAAGTTGCAGGTAGAGCCAGATGAGTCTGACTTGGGTAAAATTGAAAAAGAGGAAATCATCGGTGGTGATATTAAGGGAACGAAACTCAGCCTGACACGTAATCAAGCTCAAATCGGTCGTCTGGTGGACAGGGAAGATATAGTCCCAGGCGATGTTCATAACACAGTTAAGGTTTTCATGACCGAGCCTCCAGTCTCATTTGAACATTTACAGAGAGAAGAGATTGTGAGAGGAGACCTGCAAGCAGCGATGAATTCTCTGACGCAGTCTGTAAACCAGACAGTTGTTTTGGAGAAAGAAGAAGTAATTCGAGCTGATTTACCTACAACCCTGAGGTCTCTAGAAGAGGCCCAATATCAGCCCAGAGAGGTGGAAAAGCCCGAAATCATTCCTGGTGATATCAAAGGAGCGCTGAAATCACTAAAAGACTCTGCCTCCACCAATGCAGAAATTGTCATAGAAGATTTAGTGCCAGGTGACATCAAAGGTATGTTGAAATCACTAGAGGAGGCCAAACAGGCAGTGAGAGAGGTGGAGAAGGAGATGATTGTAAAGGGTGACATTCACACGGCAATACTGAGTCTACAAGAAGCCTCAAATGAGAGAAAGGTTTGCCAGCAGGAGATTGGTGTCCAGGGAGATGTGAAAGGCAAGATTCAGCTCTTACTTGATCATCCTCCATCTCCCAGAATGCAGCGCAGGGCAAGCACAGAGGGCGATGTGAAGCTTTCCATAAAATCACTCTATGACACCCAAGAGCAAGTGCTATCAGAGAAGGAAGAAGTGATAAAAGGAGATGTTAAGGGCACAATAAAATCCTTAATGGAAACAGCACAGAGAGCAAGCCCAACGATTCCCCGAAGGCAGCCGATAAGAAAGGTCAAAGTTCCTTCCAAGACCCCATCTCCTTCAGTAAAAGACATTCCGGCACAGAAGCCCACCCCTGCAGTTAAAAACCTTGATATGTGCAGTGAGTCAAAGAGAAGCGCTCACAAGCAATCAATGCAAAACAGATACGCATCACAAGAGATCGCTGCAATCACCACTCACACCACAGCATGCAGCGAGGAGACAAAGACCACAGTGCTGGAGCACAAAACAATTGTTCAAACACACGGCGTCAAAACATTAAAGACAGACTTCCGTAACCTGAAAAAAAGTGGCTGTAAGGGATTGATCAAATTGGATAAAAGAAAACAGCAGGAAATCTATATGCTCCCTCCACCACCTGACCCCGAGGCCCCTCTGCCTCCCCCTCCAACGCCCCCTCCGGAATACGATAGCATCTCCTTCCCCACTCCTCCTCCCAGCATTAGGGGTGATCACGATCTTCCCCCTCCCCCTACTCCTCCACCTCCATGTGATCCAGGCAAGACAGAACTTGACCATTTACCTCCTCCACCAACCCCACCACCTCCTCCTCTTGCCATGGCTGAGCTAGACCTTCTCCCTCCGCCTCCCACAGAACAGGAGCTTGACCTGCTTCCTCTGCCCAACATAACACCATCCAAACCCACTAAAATGACTGTCAAACCTGTCAAAGCACCAACATTGTGCAAAGTACCCAAGCTGGAGCCAGCAATTTCATTTGAGCAAATGGATGTGCAGACTACACGAGAGACCAAAAGACGAAAAAATGTCACAGCATCATCAGTTAAGTCCACCGTGATATCCTCTGAAATTCAGTCTGTGTTCACAAAACAGCCACCGGAGTCTCCAAGGCCTCCCAAGAAAGTTTTTGCCCCCTTGACACTCACCCCACCTGCCTCTCCTCCTCCGCAGTCCAAATCCCCGGTAAGCAAATTCAAAACCCCATTAATTCAAGCCGAACAGAAGTACAGACAGCAAAGAGAGGAAAGCTGCACGCCGCCACCGCCGCTCTCCCCGGCCTTTGAAATCCGCATGCACGAGTCAGTCAGTGCAGCCCTTGAAATGCTTTCTTCAGAGAGCACAGGCACGGTGCAATCAGAGGCAAGCATATCATTTGATTTCACTCAAGAGAGAGCTCAAAAGAGTGTGACCAAATCCGAATCAGCCACAGACTCATATGATTCATCCAAGCACACAGCTTACTCAAACGCTCCCCCAAGCAAGGCTTTGATCGCTGCCACAAATGAGAAATCTCCTCCAGAATCTCCTGTTACTTCCTCAGTTAAACAGAACATTATCTCTAATCAGTCATTGCAGGGCTCGTCGGGTCAGCAGCAGACCACCTCCAATTCAACTAAAAAGAAAAAGAAGAGATCCGTGACGACCAATATACAGCAGGTGACGAAGACTGTAATTAAAAACACAACCAAAGAAGAAATAAAAATGGACAAACCTGAAAGTGTCTCTAAAAATGAATCTGAAACCATTGGGAAAGATGTGAGCAGCATATCTGAGAACAAAACAAAAGTGGAAAGCTCTCAAAAGAAAAGTCAAGAAAAAAACTCCCCTGATCGATTGCGACCAAACAAAGAGAGTCAAATTAAGGATGCTGAGCAGAGGCCCCAGAAGGATGACAGTCAAAAGGCTAAGAAAGTTAGTAAGAACGCTAAACTGGAAAGCAAGGAGAAAGTCACAGCGGAGCAGAAGAATGTTGAGGTGAAAGAAAGCAGAGAAAAAAGCCCCACAGAAACAGAGAATAAAGTGGAGAAAGAGGCCAAAGTGAAACCTGTAGAAGGGCCCCCTGCCACTCCGAAAAAGAAAAGGAGGAGCAAGAGTAAGAAAGACAGAGAAGCCGCTCAATGCAACAACGCCGCATCCGTCTCGCCGACAGAGGCCACGCCTGCTGAGCCTAAGTGGCCAGTCCAGACATCTGATGAAAAGCAAGAAGAAATCACCGTTGTGCAAACACAGCACATTCAAACGGGACACACTGAGGTTTACAAGGAGGTCATCAAAACTGAAAGTACAGTCCAGCAGCAGAGTTTCCAGGAGAAGGACGTGACTGTGAAACTTCAAAAGCAGACCAGCGGAATCCAGCAGATACCTAAGGAATCAAAAGATGAAAGCAAAAATGTTCCAATAAAAATGACAGGCAAATCTCCACAAAAGGAGCCTGCTGAGTCCTCGGCAGACAGCGCCAGCACATCTTTAAGACAAGCCGAAATGCAGAAGATGTTGTCTTGTATCTCAGAGTTACAGGGGGTTGCAGGAAAAATGGACTCTAAGTCTGTGAAGACGCTGCTCAATGAAATGCCCGGCTGGCTTCTGGGGCCAGAGGAGAAAAGTGATTTGGAAGGGGCAGCTGCAGAACACAATGGACAAAAGCTTAAAGAAATTCTCGCTCATGTTGAAAGCCTTGTTCAAGCTAAGCTAATGCACTTTGACGGCGCTATAGAAAAGCATGAATGTGAGGCTACATCTGAAAAATTAGTCTCCAGTGGAGCCATACAAAAGATTTCGAAGATTTCCACTGGTTCTACGAAGTGGGAAACACAAAAGGTGGTCAAAGAGGGAACGAAGACGACACGCAAGAGTCGAAAGCAACAGATGAGCAGTGTAACAACTCTCAACCCCAGAGCTCCGTCGCCATTGTTAAGAATGCGTTCTCCATCACCTACATTCATCACCATCGAATCTACATGTAGAACCAACTCGCCACAGAGGGCAGCATCTTCACCTTCCCCAACGCCACCGATGCCTCCTCCACGCAGGTCTGAGACACCAAGTTCTCGCTTGAGCAGAGCCTCCCCTTCACCCTCCTCAAACCGGGCAGATAGTCTGACGCGGCTCAGAAATGCCACAGCTACTCTCTCCCGTGGTGCCTCGCCAGATCCAGTGACTCAACTGGTGGCAGCTCCTGGAAAGAAATCTGAAATTGTGGAATCTCCCGCCACGTTCCAACGCCAGATCAAAATCGACTCTAAACCAGTTAAAGAGGAGATTCTAGGTTCTTCTGAAACACAAATAGTGACTATTAAAGTGAATAATGCTGCATGCATAAGTGCAGATGCCATTATTATTCCAGAGTGTTTAGGCCCCAACACAGATACAGGGAAAGAAAACCTCTCTACGGATGACCTGTCTGGACAAGCCAAAACAATTGAGACATCAGAGGGGAAAGTTGGTATTAGAAAAGACCCAATTGACAAAACAGAGACGCCTGCCAGGGAAACAGACGACCCGGAGCTTGATACAGGGAAGAAAGCAAGACAACAAGAGGATATGGCTGCTTTCAACATCAAGGATATTAAAAATGTTTTTGAAATGAGTGAGCAAAGTTCCCCCATCAAAGAGCTACAAAACAAACAGGAGGAACAGGAGTCAAGAGTGAGTGAAATTGCGTCTGAAGGTTCAAAGCCTGAGCTTCCTCTAGAGAGGGAACAATGCTCCCAGCTGAGCTCCCCTCCGTATGTGAGCAGAGATGTGAAAGTAGACAAGTTTGTCGATCCAACAGGCTTTTCAGAGACAAAAACAGTCATTGAACGTTATTCTTCTGTTGACGAGTTCAGCACTAAAATTATCGGATCAAGAAGCACCACAACGGTTTCCTCACACTCTCAAAGCGTTACGACGGAACAGGCGCCTTTTTCCTATGCTGATGCTGTGAAGAAAAAGACGTCAGAGGTGACGGCGTCACCTGAGGCCTCTGCAGAGGAACTGATGAAGAACTTCCATAAAACATGGACAGAAAGTGAGAGTGTGTTCAAAAGCTTAGGTGTCACAGGTGAGAGAGTCAAGCCACCTACTAGTGCATCAAACCGAGACTGCTGTGCTGGGTAAATATGCCTGCAGTGCATGATGGGAATGAAATTTAACAGCAAGCTACTGCGAAACTTCTGAGGTACATCACCGGGTCAAATCGAGTGTTTTTCTAACGTTTGATGTCTCGATGAGTATACGTTTATGTGAATGTGACAGTCGTTAAACAACTGTGACTGTTACAGTTACAGAATGTTAATAGCTGAAATTTTTATATGAATTTAAAGTTTGAAGTTTAGGTTTTAAATTAAGTTTAACGTTTTAAATCATTTATTTATTTTTCAAATTCACACAGATTTCCTTTTTTAACTTTTACATTTTCTATTTAAATATTACTTTGGCATGTCATTCATTTATATATATATATATATATATATATATATACATTAATAATATAAACTGTAAATAATATGCAAATAAATAAATAAATAAATATATTATTTTAGTCTTTAAACTTAATTTAAAACCAAAACTTCAAACTCTTTTAAACTCATTTCAAAATTTCAGCTATTAACATGCACATAATTTAGCTTTTTAAATATTTTATGTCTTATTTTTTGAATACTACACATGTTTTTTTTTCATACTATCTGACACATATCACTAAACTAAGTGTCTTGGGAAATCACAGAGTCTGGGGAGCAGCCTACACTCTTTTTAGCCACTTTGAAATGCTCTCTGCCTACTCTCACTTGCAGCACCATCAAAGAATCAAAAAAGACAGTTTATCAGCTTAGAATTTTTAATATCTCAAACAGCACTGAGTGCTTTCTCCGTAATTGCCATTCATCTCTGTCTCATTTGCATTTGAGAGTGCTGCAAGAATCAAATGTACTTTAAAAGCAAAATGTTTTAGGGATTGATACAGAACACTGACTGAAGAAAAACAATGCTTCAGTTTACAATTATGTCTCTGTGTGACCTGAGAAACAGCAACTTTGCTTTGTGTGTGTGTGTGTTTTTGGTTTGTTTGTTTCTTTTTACAGGCTGCTAGTTTGCAGGATCATTAAATTTCCTGAAATAACTCTAGAAATTATAACACGATTGTTATTCAGGATTCTATACGCTGGGGAAAGTAAATAAAAGGCTAGATTAAAAACAAATGGTAACCCCGCATTGCGTGCACATTGAACACTGCACACATTTGGCTAGAGTGAAAAGAATATGTTTTTTTTTATGTAAACTACTAATTTTGATATGTCTGTGTCATTTTCATGTCCAGGTTTGAGAAGTATTATTGCTTCAATGTATTATGTGTCTGAACATGTCTTTCACTAATGCTCTTGTTAACATTCCAATAACCTAACATTACAGTAGTGGACGTTGGATGTGATTTGCCTGTGTTGCTTTGATGTGGAACTGAGTGCTTCTCAAAGTACTGTGTGGTAATATTGATTGTGCAAAAAAATTAATTGACTAAAGTATGAATATCTTTACCATCTTGCCAGGTTCGAGTACCAAAGTCGGAGATGTGTGCAGTGTGCAAGAAGAGGGTTTACCCCATGGAAGGCCTGATAGCCGACAAAAAGAAGTTCCATAAATCCTGTTTTTTATGTGAGCACTGCAAAAACAAATTGAGGTATGTCATAAAATATTATATGATATGAGTTTCCCTCAAAAATGTACTCGTTCTAAGGCAATCCCAGATGTAGATGAGTTTATCTCACTTGCTCACCAATGGATGCTCTGCAGTGAATGGGTGCCGTCAGAACAAACAGCTGATAAAAACATCACAATAGTCCACAATGCTGCGTTTTTTTTGTAAAACAAACCCATTATGAAGATGTTTTTATGTCTGATACTCCACCCCAAAATGATTTTTGTGTCACTAATCACTAGGGGTGGCACGGTTCATGAAAAAAAACGATCCGTTCGGTTCGCTTGTCTCGGTTCGGTGCATGCATGCGTCACATGATTCAACGGTTCATGACATGTGCAATGTAGCCTTATGCCCCGAATGTGACGTCAGTGTGTTTCCCTTTCGTGCGAAAGAATTGAGGTGTCTACGCTGTGGAGTGAGTGCTGCAGGTCATAATACTGTATGTGTAGAAATGGCAAGTGGGAGAGAAAAGGAAGGCTGCCCGGAGTTGAGGGATGCGCCAGCGTCATATAACTTTGGTGTGTGGACACATTTCATGTTACCTATTAGAGGATGGATACAGTTCGGACAGCATAGAAAGGATGCTCGGGTTGGGTCACATCAGCGCGAATGTGTGTCTGCCTTATAACGGCGCTTTTTTTTCCAAACGCGTTCCTACAGTTGCTTAATAAAAGCAGGCTTTCCACAAAAAAAGTGCATGTGTCATTAGTATGAAAAAAAAATTTGGTTACAGCTCAGTCGGACGCGGACCGATGCGCGCTCTATGATTACAGCGCAAATAAAACAATAGAAAGAACTGCGACTGTATGCAAGTATTGTAACACACACAAAAGTTACATGATATAACTTTTTTAATATTGTATCCTAAATTGTTGATAATTAAGCTATATATCATATGCTGAATTACATTTCTGGAGTGTTAAAGATTAAACGAAAAAATAACAAGAACCGTAACGAACCGAAAACCGTGATCCTAAAACCGTGATACAAACCGAACCGTGGGATTTGTGAACCCCTACTAATCACCCATGTCATTCTAAACCTGTAAAAGCGTGTTCGTCTTCAGAACATAATTTAAGATATTTTAATGAAAATTGCGAGGCTTGTGACTGTCCCATTGACAGCCAAACAATTGCCACTGTCAAGGTGCAGAAAAGTATAAAATATATCGTCTGAATGCCCATCTGTCATCAGTGGTTCAACCACAATATTTTATGGTTGACTATGGTTTTATGGCTACGAGAATACATTTTGTTCAGAAAGAAACTAAAAAAAAACTACTTTATTAAAGATTTGGCACCGTAACATCACTGTAGCGCCATTTTGGACAGCATACAGTGGACATGCATTATGTACGCAGTTCTGTGTTGGAAGCAATGGAAAGTATAAGTCATGATAAAAAGTAATAATGCCTCCATGCAGCAAATGCCTCTTTCATTGCTTTGGTGTCATGGGATGTGGCATCACATTATGGTAAGTGGCATAACATTTCTGTCACATCTGCCAACCACTGTGCACTGGATAACTGGCCAATCAAAACATACCACTTTTCTCAGAACGATGAGCTTTGTACAAATCG
>JAUCMT010000013.1:16131725-16148384 GCA_032357475.1 Enteromius thamalakanensis
GCCTCTAGGGTTCGGAGCCTGCAGCTCTTCCGGCTCGTTCCCCGGACAGCTCGCCAAATTCGATTTTACATTTCTTACCAAATTCTTCCTCTTATTAATGAGAAGGCGCGAACTAGTGAAAAGAATTAAACTTTTGAATGGGGTAATTTTTATTAATTAAATTAGTTTTCTTTTTGTAGAGTATATATAAACATCTGTTATGTTTAGTGCAGGAAAGCACTAAATACAAAATAACATGCAATTTTTATGATCCATCAATTTTTACAATTATATATATATATATATACACACACACACAATATATATATATATATATATATATATATATACACACACACACACAAATATATATAGTTATATATATATATATAGTTCCAAAAATAATCTTAAAAAAAAAATAAAAATGTTAAGTTCATTAAGGTCCTAGAAAATGAAAAGAGGATTAAAATTTAGAGTGAGGCTTGATAAAGGTTATGAGGAACCTAATTAGGACTACATTCTAAATCTTAGGGGGGAAATAAATAGACATTTATATGACCTCTTTAATTAGCTTAGGTGCCAAAAATATTCAGAATCATCTGAGGATATGCAAGAGCATGTTTTTTGCTTCTTGATTCTTTTTGCAGAGCCATAAAAGCAGCATGAAACTTAGGTGGTTAAATGTCAAGGACGGAAAAGATTTTTTAGATTATGCAGGGAAGCCGTTAAAAATAGCTATAAACATGCAAGATTTACAGTTGAGATCAGTAAGGCTGAGGTTGTAACTTGCAAGATTTAAAACAAAGACGCCCCTGACCACAGTCAGTAGGCTATCTGAACAGTATCTGACCTCTTCACTGAAAGCATCTGCATGAAAAACAAAAATCTGTGCAGAGGTCTTATTTTTCTTTCTGTTTCCCTTCAACTTTTGCACACAGTTCCTCATGTCTTGCTCAGCCATCTGAGCACTGAATCAGGTACCCGGGATGTGATTTGACAGTTATTTTGACTGATATAAACATGCTTGCATGATTGTGTTTAAGCATATTTGCATGTAGATATTTGACATGGTAATATTTAGTGCTCGACCGATATGGGTTTTTCAATGGCCTTTGTAGATATCTAGAAAGTTGGATGGTAAATACCTGATACACATTTTACTGAAAATATAACTTTTTGTGTAAACACAATTTTAGTTTAAAAAACATATGCCTATCTTACATTTAAAGTAGCTGTTAGATTTGAAATGTTACCACTGTTACATGGTCAGGTCAACATATCGGTCTGTCACTACAGTTACTAAAACGTTCCAGCAGACATTTTGTACTATGTTTTATTTTTTTTCATTAATTTTTACAATTTTTAATAATTAGGTTTTAGTTTTTAAATTTTACTTTAAAAAATACTATTTTAAATGTTGCTTTGAATTTAAATTTACAAACTTAATTTGTATTTTACATTAGAATTTATCATTTATTTTTATTATGTCATTTGTATTCTTTTTTTACTGCTAATAATTTGTATGGTTTATTTTACACATTTTCCAAAAGGTAGGTGTTGTTTAATAGATACGCATCTATAGACTGTCTTTGGTTTTCATTTGGTAGGTCTAAATTTTGTCAAAAATGCTTTTGTGTGCGTATTTATACTCTGTGTAGGCAGACACAAGACGTATCTTGTGATTATTATTATTACATTCTCAGTTTGGTTTCCTCTTGCATGTTGCTTGTTCTTTCGTTTTTGACTTGCCCCCCCCTTATTATACTGAATACTGCAATAATCACATTCTCTTATCTTTCTCCCATCTCGCAGTTCCAGCGGCTGGCATGACCCGTCTGTCTCGGTCCCGATCCTCCTCGTCCAGCATCACATCCACAGACGGCTCGCGCAACCGTAACCTGAACAGCCCTCTGGAGGGGCCCAACTCTGGAGTCCTGGACAACCAGGCCAGGCCACAAACGATGGAAGTGTCCTGCTAAATCCCGGGGCTCAGAACCTGCTGGCTGCTGTGGTTTCACCCCTCACCTCCTGTTATTCGTGTCAGAATCCCACGTGTTTCTAAAGCCTTTAATAGTGAGGCAGGGGAGGCTTGAATGAAATGTATGACATGTTGAAGGTATGCATATTGAATATATACATGTTAATATACACTAGTCAAATTTTAAGTCATAAATGCAGATAAAATTATAGACTAATATATTTACAGTTGAAAGGTCTTCCTCCAGGCTTTTTTATATGTGTTAGCATTACATTTCACCTCCATTTTGATTGTTAGAATAAAAAGGTTTCACTCTCACTTTAAATGAAAAACACATGCATTAAAATTTGTTTTATGGTGTGACCTGTGACCTCTCCTGTGCTTGCTACACTGTGTAATATTGTTTAACTGTGTTTTAATGCCTGTCGTGTTTTCTCATTGAATCCTCTTTTTTGCTCAGCATCCTATGAATGTTTAAGAACTGACTTTTGTTGTATTTATATTAAAAACTCTGATAGGTTTTACTAAAAGCCATCAGCTATTAGGTGATACATTTTTTGAAGACTTTGGATGACATGTGAGACAAAAGAAGTGGAATATTATTTTAATATTTGTTAGTTTTTTTAGGCCATCGCTCTTTTAAATATGCAAAACAAAAGTAGCAAGGACTTTTTCTTTTGTACATTTACTCCCTTACCATTTTTAACATAATTATTCTTAATCAAACCAGAAATTGATGTTCACATGGAATGACAGCTTTCATAGACACGAATACAAGTATAAAATAGTGTCTGACAAAGTCCACTGATTCTGAATTACTAAATAAAGTTATATCATGAAAAATAAGAGTCTTCGTGCATTTTTGTTCTCCGTGAAATACTAAACATTTAGAACTTTTCTTTAAATTGCTTTCCAAATAGCTTTTTTTATTATTTTCAGAATCGCAGAAGAAACAATTTCTCAACTTTACAGAAGATGAAAGACCAAGCTGCAAAGTTTCCGACCACAAATGTACTTTTTTGACACTCACATCGAGCAACTCTTATCCTCCGGTTGTGGTTGGACTATTTTTAACGACCTCTTCTAATGAAAGGAAAACAAAAAATTGTCTGTATAAATGATGTGGCATACGCCTACCTTTCACATGTGCTGGATCCATATCTAAATATATATCAGGACATTTATTTTAATTGAATGAACTGTATCTTGCACATTTTGGATTTTGTGTTTTGAAAAGTCTAATAACACAGGAAACAATTTGCCTTTTGGTTGTTCACCACAACTCCTACTCAAGACGACACGTCAGTTCTCACGCACAATAGAGGAAGGTCACCTCAGTACTGTTGTGCCTTCTCTAGTGCTAGGGTCTCTGTTTTGGATGCTCTTTTAAATGGCCTCCATAGTGTTGGCCGAAAAAATCAACTTGTAAGTTTGAGTTGAAATGGATTAAACAGAGAATAGTAAGTATTTTTTTGTGTAGCTCTGGCCTGGTTAAATGTTTAGGATCTCCTTTGGTAAGATGTTTTTTAATTTATAGTTTGTTTGTTTTTTAGTTATAGATAAAAGTAATAAAAGTTACTTTCATTTTGATTTTATTTTTAATTTACTGTATTTTTCATTCTTCGCTTGTAGTATTTGATTATTTTTCTGCTATGATGTGTGTTTTCTAGTCTTGCTTGGATATGCGGCTTTGTGTTTTATTTATTTTATTCTTTATGCTTATAATATACTGTATTATGATTATTATTTTATTTATTTATTGTGTAGTTTACTTTCCAGAAGATATATGTTGTTTCACACACAAGCTTTCTGACAAAACAGTGTTGTATCTTCTGTTGTGTTTTCAGATGAGCTTCTGCGCATAAATCTATTAGACATGGTCATAAAATAAATATGGGTTGTCTAACAAGCAGACCCTGGCGTCGATCTTCTGTTCACAGACTGGAAGACCCCATCTTATGGGCTGATGAATGTATGGACACGATTAAACTTACATATACAGAGCTCTGTTAGCTTTTGTAATTTAGCATTAATGTTGTTAAACAAATAAAAAACACATTGACATCTAGTTTGTGTATAATTAGCCCTCATGTGTGTCTGTTTTACTTTAGCATCAGGAAATTACATGCACGTGGCAGTTGCTTTATGTAACTTTCCGCCCCAGAGGTCTGATGAACACACTATATTTTTAGGAGACAGACTGAACATTATATCAGAGTATGTAAAGATTATTTTTAGACAAATGTATTTAGATATTCGCTACAGTAAATGCAGGGTTTGTAATGGGTTTGCTTCTGTTGCAGAGATGAAGACATGTTGATGGTTAATTCTACAGCAACTGGCACAGAGTTTTTCATCCCTCGCACCTATGTTTCCAAAGTACATAATCGGTCAGTCATGTTCTATCTATCTATCTATCTATGGTGGTCAACAAAGATCAAAAAAGGTTATCAAAGTTGTCTTTAGACAAGAACGCTTTTAGGTTTTAGAACAGCTTTGAAGAAAGGTTTCGATCGACCTCAAATTTTGACTTCTTTATGTATATATAAAATATTGTCAAGTATTTTGATTAAAATACATTTTTTTAAATCAAAAATTAATTGTATAGTATTGCCCTTTAAATGCAAAATATTTAAAGTGTACCTAAAGTATACTTGCAATAGTTGCACTTTAGCACAGTCAAATATATTAAGTATGCGTTTAATTGGATTTCAGCACTACTTCTCCACAATTAAAGTACATTAAGTACAAAATTAGTTGTTCCAATTTAGCAGACTTTATGTATACCAGTTTAGAATACTAAAAGTAAATACTTTTTACGCTCATTCAGTCTGGCCTGCATTTTCTCTCCCCTTTGTTTCTTTTATTGTATTTATCAATAAAATGGTGAAAAGAGAAAAGCCTGCACAAAGAGCGTTATGTGATGTCATCAGATTAAAATTAGTGTGTTTTTTTAAATTATATCAAACCATATGCTCACTAATGATTAAGAGATTTAGGAAATTAGGTAATTATGTCCTTTAATAAATTTGGTGTGTTTTGTCTATTTGAATAAAGGTGGCTGTTTGAAGGGATCACAAGAAGAAATGCAGAACAGCTTCTGATGCTGTCTCCAAACTACTCTGGATGTTTTCTAATTCGGGAAAGCCAATCATGCCCTGGTTAGTCTGCACCCCAAAAGTAGCAAATTTATTGATTGCCCTTTTTTGTATAAAAAATAATGTCTATTTCTCATATTGACTGTAAGTTATAGTTTTTTGTTGTTTTAATCATATAGGCCTAACACACTTCTAAATGACTTTAGTCATGCTATGAAAATGAGGTTGTGAGGCTGTATTTTTTTCGGAATGTATTTTTAGAGTTTTCTTCCACTGAAGGTTTTTCGTTTTTACTCAAGTTTCACCAGATGAACAATCAATAGGTTAGACTTTTTTAAACAACAGAACTATCCGAATGCAGTGTACTTGCAGTCTTCAAAGCGTCGTTTTCATTACATATGTCATCAATACAATAACTCTGTGATGTGCAGGCATCTATTTTGGTTTGTTGAGCCAGTATAAGAAAAAAAGGAACTGCACAGCTGTTCAATGTATTTACCACAGTCATTTCCCTTTACTTACTGTAGGGGGCTTCAAAATATCCAACCCGCGTACAGTTGCTTTAACCTTGTGCCTTTTGCCTTGCTTGTAGGTTCCTTCTCACTTTCCATGCGACATGATATAGACAATGTGCACAATGTAAAGCACTACAGAATCTATCAGCTCCACAACGGCTGGCTCTACATCCACCAGAGCCGCTACTTCTCCACTCTCGCACAGTTGGTGGACTACTACTCACGTAAGCTCAGTGGCAATGATGCTTTAAGCTCAGTATTAGTCCTACTCCACCTGCAAAGACAGCTCATTGCATTTTAATATTAATCTGTATGTTAAAACAGAGGGAAGAAATGCTCACTTTCATCCATTTACAGGGTCTTCTAATGATACTTACTGTCAGCTGACTGAACCTTGCTTACTTCCTGACTCCGACAGAGCTATCGTGCATAGACCCTCACCAAAATCAATCCAGAGGTCTAGTTTTAACTGGAGAGATTTCTCTAGGTAGTCACACTTTCCAGTCTTCTACAAGAATTTAGTGCTTATTTTAGTTGTTCTGTAAAAATAACTGCTTTTTTTATCATTAGGTCGATGATTCAAAGACAGCCAAAGAGAACCGACCAGGAGAGTCTGGTCAGTGAGGGACTAAGAGAGACTATGGAAGCATATTTTTATGTCACAGAGGAGTCAAACTGGACTGAGTGACACACAGCACAGGACTTTGTAAGGCTGTAAGGAAGTTATGTTAAAGTTGTTTTGGTATTTAGTGGGCATTTTGACCACTGTACCAAAACACTCCCAGTGTCATGATGTTTTGTTAGCTGAATTATTTAATGTTTTTTTTGTATGTTTAAAATGATGTATTTTTATGTTGTAGTTACATTTTGTGTCTGTCGTAGTGTACAGGATGCACTAGTTTTGGAAACTACATAGTAAATTGCTCAGTTGATCAGTAGGAACCAACAAAAAAAAACAAATTAACAATACAAACAAAGTGACAAAATGTAATTATGTAAATAACATTGTGGGGAATAGTTTTAAATGCATTGTATTTTCACGTTTCATTTAATGTAACTTTATTTTGAAATCTGCCATTATAAATAATATGTCATTTATTTTCTGTCAAAATGTGGCACAACTTTTTAATCTGCCTTTTACCTAGGCCTAGCTGACATCATTGTGACATCACTGACATAATTCTGATTATGATTTATAAGAGACTGGGCAATTTTATTATATTCCCTTTAAATGTGTAGCAAAGTCTCTGTATTATAGTCCTTTCATATACAGTGTACTTATCCTAATTTATTACATTTTGTTCTATTTTAGTTTTTTATTCTAGTTTATAGTAAATATTATTTTCACAAATGGCCTCTTTATTTCTTTTTTTAATAGACAACATTTAACGTTTAATCTCAGCATTTAGTTTAAAAATGTTCTGTAGTGTTGAAATGCTATACGAAGGCAGGTGTTGATTTTGATTGAAAGTCCTTTCAGCTGTCGGAAAGGAACATGTGTATTTTAAAAACACAGACTTTCAATTTGAATTTTTGTACATTTACGTCACATTTCAATGAAATGCAGATTTAGCGAGGTCTCGTTCACGTGCATTTGCGCATGGCGCCCTCTACTGGTCAGTTTGAACATCGTCCACACGATGGCGCTCGACACACACCAGTGAGCGTCGAAGGCAGAGCGATTTAACTTCCTGTTTGGAGCAGTTCAGGAAGACGAAGTAATGGCGACGCTACTGGGGCCCGAGTCCCCTTGGATTGGAGGAAAGAAACGGACTCGAAACAGAAATCTTGTCAGCAGGATACGGCAGAGTCAGATCGCGGGCCGGGGCTTCAGCAGAGGGACGCAGGTAAACGGCAGTCTTTGTCCCGCTGACGCAGAAAAGCTGCTGTCGGGATCCGCGTTCACAGTCCGAACCGTCGTTCAACCTGCTTTAAGTTAAGAAACAAAATATATCGGACGGGTGTGACGCTTAACTTTAATCTAAAGGTAGTTTAAATAATCTTTTAATACATGTGAAGCCAAACGCTAAATGTAGTTTAAAAATACACAACGTGAACGGAGAATGACAACTAGCCGTTAACTAATTAGGTTGTTCTTGGCTTTGACTCTCCGATAATTATTTGGGTTAAACGAGGCTTTAAATGAAGTTCAAATACAATCCAATTAAAGGCTCCGACATATGGAGTCGTATTATTATGTATGAGTAATAATCACTTGTAATCACACAAAGATCTGTTTGTAATCATATAATGTTTATAACCGATCAGCCGTTTCAAGTAAACACTGGTTGTGTCCCACAGCCTGGTAATCTGCCTAACGTTACATAAACAGCATTTTTGACCATTATGGATATCATAGAACCTAAATATGCGGTCATGGTACTAATCAACATGCAAGTGTTTGACAGATTATCTTTTGATTCAGTGTAGGCTTGAGACCTTAAGAGCTTGTTATTAAGCAGTTTTGGTCCGTCGCCAGCCTAAAAAGCAAATTGCACTCATTCAGTTTGGGGTATTGGACCAGGCAGTGATATTTCGCTGGCTAAGGCCTCGAGTTTAAAGAGCATTGAATTATGTAAGCTGCCCCGTTGAGTTGGACAGGATCTGAGCCTGGGAACTTCACCCAGTTTAAACACCACAGGTTTCGCTTTCTCTTCATATACTGAATTTGACAGTTTCTAATTAAGAAGTTAGGACCTGTAAGGGCGATATTTGCTATCTAGTGTTTCTGGACATGGTAATTGAAAATGTAAGTAACTTAGTTGTGCATGCAGAAACCGTACAGATTGGCCTTATGTTGTTGTGCATTAGCCTATTACTAGTTCCTTTACTGACTACTGAAATATCACATATATCTTACTGATAGTTGACTTGTATCAGTACATGCTTTATAAGCATTGTGTGTTATATACATACTATTACACAAACCTAATAGCAAGAACAACGGGAGGAAGCTGAGAATAGGAAATCTGGAATAAATCCTAATATTCTTAATGAATAAATAAATGTGTAACGTGTGAATCAGGATGTAGAGCTTTCACATGTTCACAAATTAAATGCAAAGAATATAGCTTGTATTTACATGTCTTTTGCATTTGATTGTCAGTGCTGTGTGTGTACTTAGCAGCCTCCAAAGTAATGCACATGTAAATTCATTGTAATAGCGTTTCATTATTGCCATTACTTATCAGACATGCAAATGCATTTTTTATTTGTTTTGCAAGGCAGCACATTCAACAAATTGATGCTATTAATAACTAGTTTTAACTAAAATTGTAAATCATGTGTAACTGTCTAATTGGGTTTGTAATCATACCCTATACATGTGGTGTGTTTGTTGAAATGTCTCTATTGTCTTTAATATCATTTTTGATTATGTATATGAATATAAAAATAAAGATATATGTTGTCGTTACTGTGGCAACCCAGCTGTGATGCATCGTTTTTTTCTATTATTTAAGAATAAAAGCCTAAAGTCTAGCACTGTTCCTTTTGCTGAAATGCAAGAACTTGGAATTTCTTTAAGAAAATGCAAATCTGGTTTTCATTTATTCTCTATTCCAGCTCCCAGAAGCTCTTCTTCAGGAGAGAGATAAGAGGGCAAAATGGCACGGGATTCCAGTCTTAGTCCAAGAGATGTACGAGAGCAGCCACCTAAACAGTGACTTCACCCGCACACACGCTGTCCTGAAGGTGAGCTCTCTTTCTCTATTCCCTTCTTCCAGTCTGGTATACTTATGTCTTCCAAACAGGTTTATAGCTGTCTTGATAACTGTATTTCTTTATTTGCGGTGTTCTGATACAGGAACTGTCATCCCTGCTGTCTATGGAGGCTATGTCTTTTGTGACGGAGGACAGAAAGACAGCACAGGAGTCCACCTTTCCCAACACATACACCTTTGATCTGTTTGGAGGTGTAGATGTAAGTGTTGATATAAATTGCCAGACTCACAGAATCACTCACACTTTATTTGTTAGTGTGTTATCTATCGATATGAGTGTAGTGTCTATTTAATAGTGTGCTGCAGATGTTGGAAAGCGTCCAAAGCAGAAGAGTCGTTTTGGGCTTTTTCAATGCCATGCAGTAAATTAACTTTTGTTTATTTAGTGAATAAGCAATTGGCAGATTAATTTATTTATCAACACAGTTGTTAGTTGCAGCAATAGATGTGTCATTGACTGATTGTTTGTCGTCTTAGCTGCTGGTGGAGCTTCTGATGAGACCCACTCTGACTACGCTACAAAAACCCAAGAGTAAGTTGACTAGAAGATTTAATGGAGATTTGTAATAAATTATGTTTTTGGAACGTAAAAATATATTTGTATAAAATAAAAACAACAGTTATCATACTTTTTTTCATCTGCACTCATTTTAGTAAAAGCTGGTATGTTTTTATGCCTGTCATCAGAGGATATTAATGTATCTTAATTTAATATTTAACCTGCTTGTAGTGAACGATGACTTGGTGAAGGACTGCCTCAGTGTGCTCTACAATTGCTGCATATGTGTATGTATTCAGCCTTCCTTCTCATTTCTAAATTGAACACAACAATGTCTAATATCCATATGATCCGGTCATGTGTTCAATAAGTGCACTTCCTCTCCTGCAGACTGAAGGAGTCACAAAAAGCTTGGCGTCGAGGGATGATTTTGTGTTATTTCTCTTCACGCTGATGACAAATAAGAAGACCTTTTTGCAAACGGCTACATTAATTGAGGACATTTTCGGAGTTAAAAAGGTCAGTTAGAATATTATATAGTTGCAACTGCTTCCTTAACTCTTAACTTCCTTAATTAGATTGTGTTATTAAGCTGTTAATAAATATTAATACTCCTGCATTTATGATGTTGACAGTATGGACAGGTTTAAAATCCGTTGTAAAATTCATCTTATCTACAAAAAACCCCACCTAATTATTAATGGTCATAATCTTGTTTGATATGCACACTGTGTTTAATGATGGTTCATAACAGGAAATGATTCAGCTGGAGTGGATCCCAAACCTGTCAGGACTGGTTCAGAGCTTTGATCAGCAGCAGCTCGCCAACTTTTGTCGTATCCTCTCCGTCACCATCTCTGAGCCAGATGTGGGGAACGATGACAAACACACACTCCTGGCTAAAAATGCACAGCAGAAACGCAATACCAGCCCCTCACGTGCCGAGGTCAACCAGGGTAGGTGGACTACTGAAAACTGTGACTTTACTTCGAGCTAATGCCACAAAGACCGGTGAAGTAGTGATGAAGGATTTGTAGAGAATAAGGTCATTGCTTAAGGGGATGTACAGCTTTTTGCATTCAGTACACTGCTACTTTTCTGTGTGTGTATATGTAGAGTACCTCTGGGATTTATTCATGGGGTTAGGGTTAATAGTGCACGGATAATGAAAACATAATGATACTTTTTTTTTTTTTTTTCAGTCACACTCCTGAACATCCCTGGCTTTATAGAGCGTCTCTGTAAGTTGGCCACACGGAAGGTGTCTGAGGCAACTGGAACGTCAAACTTTCTGCAGGAACTGGAGGAATGGTACACTTGGCTCGACAACACTCTAGTGCTGGATGCGCTCATGCAGATAGCAACTGATGAAGCTGAGCACAGTAGCACAGGTAGGACCACTCTGAAAATAAATGTCACAGTAAAGTGTGCGCTACCAGCAACAATGGACATAAAAAATAATTTGTCAATTTCTTTGTTTAAAAAAAATATTTTTGTAGTTTTACCACTTAAATAGTAGGGGTGTAACGGTATTGTAAATACCGTTGTACTGCAATACTTATTTTTTTTCGATACTACCGTGGTCGCATTACTCGATGAAACGATAGGTCTGTTGTCGCTACAGATCAGTGTTGCCAATTTAGCGACTTTTCAGACCCCCTTGGCGACATTTTTCCCTTAAAGCGACTAGCGACAAATCTAGAGATTTCTTGGACAAACAGCGAGTCTCTTGTTCTCCCGGTGCGCGAACACCTCTCTGCATCGGTTCTGGGCTTTCAGTTAAAATGGATATTATGTTGCTTCTAACTCTATTTTACATGCAAATATAGACAAAATCACAGCATAACCATTGTCTTAATCTCATGTGTACTTGGTTTCATTATTATGAATTATAAATATAATTATAAACTATTATTAAGGATTTTAATCTAGATTAACATCTTGTAAGGTAGAGCTAGTTCAGTAGGTCTTATAATGGAGTTCATTTCAGTCACTATTTCATATTCATTCTGTTTCTCTGACAACAGAAACCATTTAAAATATCAGTGAAAACAGTTATATAGAGAATTAGGGTGCATTGAATAACATTATGTGACCCCAGAGAAGCAAGATATGACGCACTGACGTAATGAATATGCAAATTGACGTATGACGTCATCTAGTGACAGGTTGAATTGGATTTGTGGAAGGTTTAATAATTTTTTCTTATTAAAATTGAAAAAATGTTCATGTAAACTGTTTTATAAACACTTCTGGCACTTTTTTTGAGTCTCTTCATTAGTTTAGTTTTTCCTGTAAATGATTCAATAAATACCGTACCGTGCCATTCATACCGAGGTATTACCGTACCGTTTTTACCGTTACATCCCTACAGTATACATATCTACAGTATCTTTCTTCAGAAAAATAAATATTAGCAAAATCAAAATGTGAGCTGGGAACCTCTGGCACAAAATGACCATCAGTGATTGTTCTAGCAATTTAACTTTTTGTTGTTCTAGTGTTAATTCTAGTATTAATATTGTATTTAGATTGTTCTCTTCCTCTATCATTGTTGTCACTCGTGTCCAAAGCATAATCTCACTCAAAACCCAAGTATATGCTTCAGAAACAGGGAGGCCTGCCTTAAAAAACACAGCTAATTAGGCAAACAGACACTCCTGACAGATACAATTAAAACTGTTATTGTATTTCTAATTGCAGCAAATTGATTCCGTGTGCCTTGGATTGGTCCAGAGTTTGATGCATGTGCTTTTCCTTGAGAACACAAACTGTGAGGAATTTTTCCTCAGGATACAGGATGGGTTGAACCTCTTTACACAAGCGTTACACACATACTCGAAACCATGAGAAATTCTTTAATCACGCAAAACTGTGCCAAAATATAAAAAAAACTGAGAAAAGGTCAATTGGAGCAAGAGCATAGTTTATCTATCTGTATTAGCAGCTTTGATCCACTGAAACTCACGGATAAGAACCCTATGACCGAATTCCTCACAGTAATCCAGAAAAAGTGTAGCAATCAAAAAATTAAGTTTTGAAAAGCACCTAAACAGCTGGCAAAATCAGCCGCGGGGCTCATGAAACAATAACAATAACCGTTTTCATCCCATTATGTTTTTATTTTGAAATGTTGTTGCTGCTCTGCTTTCCTCTTCGGCTGCTGTTATAAAAAAAAACATTTGTGTTTTACCTGACAGAAACGCACTCTGCTGTCCTCTTCAAACATCCTTCTTAAAAAAAGCGAACCATTTATCAAATGAACACACATGTACACGTTTGACTGATGTGCGCAGAGCATGTTTACATGTTCAGGGAAATGAGCTTTTTGTCCTACTTGACCGCAGACAGAATGATGGATCATTTTTTTGCGCTCATGGAAGGTCATTGCAAGCCGCTCTGGTGTGTTGCCAGTATTGGAGACAAGTCTATATGATTACAGACCTGTTTTTCTATTTGGAGAAAGATGTTCAGACTGTTGTGTGATATGGTGTACTCCAGATTTTCTCTCATGTATCCAGCTGCGGTTTCTTAATCCTCTGCCTTCATGTATACAAACATATCTACAGGGCTTTATGATGATTTTTGTGAACCAGGGAAAGAATGTGTTATTCATACCGCCTCTATCAACTGGGTAACCTACATGAGAAGTGAAGATAACAATTTACAGGGTCACAAAAGTGTGTGATCCTCTACAGGACTGAAATAGGCCAAGCTGGCGATTTTAATTCATTGCATGACAGGGAAAGAGAGGAATCAACAAAATCACTTTCTCTGCCTGTCACAGTCTGTTACGTAAACTCATGCAATATTAGTGATCTTTGCTCCTTTAACTTGATTATTTCTGCTTGTCTGTGCTTTGGGGATTGGGACTCAGCATGGGGGAGTTTTATTGGTTTCTAGGAATCTTTACGTGTAAAGACATCCATTTTACTCTTGATTTGTGTTCTTACCCTTTAGTCACTTTATGTTGACATGTCATACTTGGAACAATGTGTACTATAAAAAAATTGATTGATTCTGTTTAGTTGATTTGACATACTCAATTGAAAAATAATTAAATGTCTGTAATGCATAATTTGATATCTGATCTATATTTGTATCTATATTATGTTGGTTTCTTTAATATATATATATATATATTGTAATATATCATATATGACATTTTTCAAACAGCTTGTTTTTCATTAATTTATTAAAATTATAATAATACAAGATTTTTAAACCTATAATTAGATTTTTATTTTTTTTTGCTCATGCAAACTTTACATTTTTGACACACCAAATGCATTCATAATAATAATTAAAAAAATCATAATAGGGGAGACGTAGGTCATCATGTGTACAAACTGCATTTTTATATTTCTTAATACATCTGGACACAAAATGAGTGCAACGTCATTGACCCTTTGACATCTAAATACATCATGTGTAATGTGCTGTATTTAATGGGGATGGTTGTTGAAATTGCTCCATGTGTGTAACGGCCCATCTTTTCTCTTTCACAGCTCTGTATTCCATCATTCTGTTCTGCGTCTTCCTCTGGATCCCCTTTGTCTATTTCTACTACGAGGAGAAAGATGAAGACAACAGCAACAAGTGCTTGGTACATCTCACACTCCTTCCTGTTTTTCCAGTACACCCATTCATTCTGAAAAAGATTGCCCTTTCAGCCTTACAGAGATAATTTACACACGGAGTGAAAAACTGGGTGGGAAAAGAGCTACGTTAAGCTATTTGTACTCAATAAATAGTGTGTACTATACCAGGATGTAAAGCAAGGCTTGCTGTCTGTGGTTAGAGAAGTTAGCATTAATCATATCAACAGAAATGCCCTAGAGTTATTGCTAAGTGATATTTGCCTGATTACAGTTATGGCAGTTCATTTATAATAAGCCAGTGAGTTCACCTAGGCTCAATATGCAAGAGATTTGACTGCATTGAGGTAATAAAGTGATGAAAACACATCCTACTCACTATATTGCTGCTCACTTCAAATGTCAAATATTTCTCTCAAAGGACGCTGCAGTGATGTGCAAAATTGCATGCTGAGGAGCTGTAGAAGTTATTTAGATCTTTTTTCAAACTTTCCACTCCTTCTTCTCCTTTCAAACACTTAGAGGTGGCTTCGTTCCAGAACTATTGAGCCTCCTACATATGTAGCATTTTCAAAGCAAGATAGATACTGTCCTAAAAGGAAGGCAGGATGATTATGCTGCCATCTTTTTTTGACCCAATTTTCAGCAGGATTGCATATATCCTTAATGGATAGTGCAAACCTGTAATGCGTTGTAATATGCTTTGAAAAAAAAACCCAAAACATCCAAGATAATGGTTAAAGCAAGAGGATTTTTATTTTATTGTATTATTTAACTTTTTTATTTTGTTCATTCCTTTTAGTCTGTGTATTTTTTACTTTACTTTTACATGTCATGGATTATTGTACTAGTATGTGCTAATTTGTTTTTAAATTAAAATTTATATTTAAAGAAATAATATAAAATAATCTAATATTTACTTGAATTGACAGCTATAAGTTTAATTATGTAATTCCATTTGGTTGTCTTTGACATGCTCAATCAAAAAAATACATATTTTAATTAAAAATCTATTTAATATGAGCATATTAGTAATTTGATTCCTATCCATAAAAGATACATTTAGTATCATGTTGTTTCTTTCATGTGCTTCATGTTGTCACTGCTTTTTGTAAGCTGCACAAAGTTGCTCATTTAATGTAGAAAATTCCAATTCGATCACTTGTAAAGTTCCATTTTAGTTGGACACTGCATTTATCTCAGGTTTTGGAACAGAGCCACAATGTCTGCATCAGAGAATGAACTAGGGACACTGTGTTCCTGACTGTTAAGTGCTGCAAATATGTAATTATACTCCAGCCCAAAGCCCCTCTCTACATACAGGATCATTTATCACGGATTGATAAATACACTTTGATAAACCTGTTTTTTATTCTCTCATTACAGCAAGTGAAAAATGCACTGAAGTATACAATAGGATTTGTGATTGTGTGTTCAGCGCTGCTTTTGATTGGGTAAGTGCGATTTGTGGGATTGTAGTATTCTGTGTTTGTGTGTGTGGAGTGGTTGATGTGAGCTTTATTATATCATTCAGTCATCATCTTTGACCTCCATCCGGGGTACAGCAGGTGTGAGAATGCTGGGAAATTGTTGGACAGAATGCTGATAATAACCGATGTTTGATGATTTTATGCTAAGATTACCTGGAAGTGGAGAACAAACTGTAGCTATTATCTAAATAGCCATTATTAGTTTAGTGGAGAGATATCTCCACTGGGGGCACATGCGGATAATATGAGATTTCTGGTGGATTTCTGCATATTCGGGATACAAAGGGCTCTAGCCAAATCATGAATGATTATAATTGTTGATCAAATTTGATCAGAACCAGTAATTTGAACAATTTTGAATCAGAAGGTTCTGCTAACAGACTAAAATCAATATATTCCACTATAAAAGTAAATAGCTTATTTCTGGAGAGCCAGAGTTTCCTACAGGACCTCAAATTAATGTTATGATAAGCTTAAAATTGAGCCTATTTATATTTGTTCCTGTGCATGATTCCTGAGTTATTCCGAGTATAAATAAAAGTATTTGTAATCTTTTTGTTTGGTACACTTTCATCTATCCATCCATTTAACCATCCATTCATCCAACCAACTATCAATCTATTTATCTATCTATCTATAAATTTATACATACACACAAGTTAATTGGTCAAAACCTTTTATGAAGGTTGTCCTAAAACTTAAAACCAGAATGCAGACACTTTTTATGATTTTTTTTTTTATCCACTTCATACATATATATATATATATATATATATATAT
>JAUCMT010000013.1:16148484-16176964 GCA_032357475.1 Enteromius thamalakanensis
TTTTCCTGTAAATGATTCAATAAATACCGTACCGTGCCATTCATACCGAGGTATTACCGTACCATGAAGTTTTGATATTGTTTCATCCCTATTAAATACACTACGAGATGTTTAGATGTTTTTAAGATTTCTTTTACAAAGGCATTCAGTAAAAATTGTAATATTGCTTAATATTAAAATAAATGATTTTTGTTTGAATATAATAAATTATTTTGGTTGCTAATCTACATTTTCAGCAGCCATTACTCCAGTCTTCAGTTTCACATGATCCTTGAGAGACCATTCCATGAGGATTTATTGCACAAGAAACATTGTTAATATTATCAGTTATTAAATATATTATTTGTCCTCGAATTGTTAATAAATTTTTTATAGTATTCTTTTATGTATAGAACGTTCCGAAGAGCAGCATTCTTTTGAAACAGTTTTTTAGCCAACATTTCACAGTCACTATTGATTTAATATAGTGTGTCCTTGCTAAAAAAAAACTTAATTTCATTGTTATTATTTTCCCCCACAGAATCATCTGATGAGAGTACATTGGCCACCATCCCTCTGAGGCACCGTTTGCCGCAGTCTATGAAGATCGTTCATGAGATCATGTATAAGGTGGAAGTGCTTTACGTTCTATGTGTCCTTCTCATGGGCCGACAGCGGAACCAGGTAAAAGTCGTTTTTAATCAGATCTACCTATTACTGATTAATGTTGTAATTCCCATATTTGTTTGTCATAATCTGTTAGGTACATAAAATGTTGGCAGAGTTTCGTTTGATTCCTGGACTCAATAACCTTTTCGACAAGCTCATCTGGAGGAAATACACCACCTCTAATCACGTGGTTCACGGACAGAATGAAAACTGTGATTGCAGCCCGGTGAGCTGTGGGATGATGTATTCACTCATGTAATGATAATGTATTTCCCATAATTCTCATTGATCATGCTATTGTTTATTGCACAGGAAATCTCATTTAAAATCCAGTTCTTGAGGCTTCTGCAGAGCTTTAGTGATCACCATGAGTAAGTTAGATTGTGAGCTTTCAGTGGCGTGCCACAGACCTGTAGATTGACAGAACAATGCATTTATTCATTCATTCTTTTGTCCTCAGGAATAAGTACCTACTTTTGAATGCTCAGGAGCTGAATGAGTTGAGTGCCATCTCCCTAAAGGCAAACATCCCTGAGGTGGAGGCTCTTGTAAACACCGACAGGTAGTATTCAGTATGAAATGATAATTGCATGCTAATACGCATCATTTCTTTACAATATTCTAATCTGTCTGGTGTGGTGTATTTTAGGAGTTTAGTGTGTGATGGTAAAAAAGGGCTTCTTACGCGGCTCCTCACCGTTATGAAAAGAGAACCGCCAGACTCTTCCTTCAGGTGAGGCACTGGGTGTTTAATAAATTGGTGAAATGTGTTTTGAAATGCCACATAAGTCATGGTGACACATATTCTCTCTGAAGGTTCTGGCAGGCCAGAGCTGTTGAGAGCTTCCTCAGAGGGGCCACCTCATATGCAGACCAGATGTTTCTGCTGAAGAGAGGCTTGCTGGAGGTAAAAATGTAATGCATGAGAAGTCCGTCTCCGTCCCTGTAGAGTATCTGCAGTGTCTAATGCTGTCTTTGATTTGTAGCACATCCTCTTCTGCATCATCGACAGCGGCTGCAAGTCCAGAGATGTCCTGCAAAGCTACTTTGACTTGCTCGGGGAGCTTATGAAGTTTAACATTGATGCCTTCAAGAGATTCAACAAATATGTCAACACTGATGAAAAGGTACTGGCAACCGCAAAAAGAGGGTCACGTACATGATTTCTGATTTATTGTAGAGGATATAGTAATCTGTTGATGAACAGCCTGTGCTTGACTTTGTTCATTCAACGAATCTCCTTCAGTTCCAGGTGTTCCTCACTCAGATCAACAGCTCTCTGGTGGACTCCAACATGCTTGTGCGCTGTATCGTCCTCTCTCTAGATCGCTTTGAGAGTCAGACAGAAGATGTGAAAGGTAAATTCAGTGATTGTACTTGTGGATCGTTAGCAATAAAGCTAAATTATTATTATTTTTTTCATTAATTGTTTGATTCGCCGACAAAACATTGTATTAATAACAAGTAGTTAAAAAATAAAAACAGCAAAGCGTGAATAATTTTTCCATAAATTTATTTCCATAAAAAAATTAAGCTGCAAAACAATTAACATATTAGGATGATTTCTGAGGGATCAGGTCACGTATAAGTTAAATACAAAAAAAAAATTATATTAGTGGTTAGTGTATTTTTAAATAAATACAATTTTATATTTAAAAAAAATAAAAATAAAATCTACATTTTTGACACTCTAGTTTAAATAGACTTGAGTTCAGTTCTCATAAGGTTTTAATGACTCTGATTCTGATTGACAGAAGCAATGAAAAGTGCTTTGGAATTTTAGTCATATTTATAAATGCATTAAAGTCAGCATCATATTTATATTGCCAGTTAATTTACATGTGTATTTACTGTTTTGTCCTGTTAATTCTTAGTGAAATCTTTTTATGTCTAAGAAAATTCTTATGTGAAGATGAAAATGTTTTCCCTGGTAACTTGGTGTTTCATAAATGATGATGTCAGTTCAGATCATTAGACAGATTTCTGAAAAACATTTATTCCGATCTCTGTTTTTAAAATTGCAGTGTCTATTTTAGTGTGTGTTTGTGCTTTTGCAGTGGCTGAAGTGCTCTCTGAGTGCTGTCTGCTGTCCTACATGGCTCGAGTGGAGAACAGACTGTCCTTCCTTTTTAGGCTGGTTAACATCATCAACGTGCAAACCCTCACACAGGCAAGACCTTAGATCTCCTCTCCCTGTTTGACTCGTTTAAATCCTCCATGATAATTATTCCTGTGTTTCTCTCGTTGCTTTCCCAGGAGAACGTGAGTTGTCTTAACACCAGTCTTGTGATTCTGATGTTGGCACGGAGGAGAGGCAAGCTCCCGTTTTACCTGAACGCCCTGCGGGAGAAGGAATATACAGAGAAATATCCAGGCTGCCTTCTCAACAACTTTCACAACTTACTGTGCTTTTGGCAGCACCACTACCTCAACAAGGACAAGGACAGCACCTGTTTGGAGAATGTGAGTTTAAAGTAATATTTACATTATATTTAACTGTATAGAAACCTTACTTTAAGATGAAGTTCCCAAATAAAACCCTGAGTTAAGTAACTATTTAACAACACATCAATGATTCTCTGCTCCTGAATATATATTTGTGTAAAAGGGCATTTATTCCTAAATGCATTCATTATCTTTCATATCACATTTTCTATTTTAGTAATTTCATTCATATAATAAGACAATCAATTAGCAATCAATGAAATCGGTTACCAATAAAACCGATCTTTCCACTGCAGAAGAAACAGAAGATGTTTAACGATCCATGTTCACTTTTCTTTCAGAGCTCCTGTATTCCCTTCAGTTTCTGGAAGGAGACGGTTTCAGTACTGCTTGGTGAGGACAGGACTTCTCCCTGTGCCATTATCAGCTACATAGATGAGCCTTACATGGAGCTAGACCGGGACCTTCTAGAGGATTGACTCTTGCGGGTGGGCTTGGGGAGGGACTTGCACGTCCTGCTCCGATGCGGTCCAGAGAGCGTATAGAACAGCCTCCCGGTTCATCCGACTGCATGCTACGGCTCAGTGAGCTGTCCATTCTCTACTTGGTGCCCATGTTCCACTTTCTCATCTCCAGGTCACGGGTGCGACGAAGGACATCCCGCGAAGGATTGCCCATCCCATCACTCATTGAGATGGAACACCATAACCGGACAGCTCAATCCAGAGCTGAACCTCTGACCTGAAACTGTCTTGTTGTGTTTCGGTGGCAGTCTTTCGGGGAAAAATGTTTGGGGCCTTTTATAGAGAAATATACAAAGACGAAAATATTTAGGCTAAATGGATTAGAGAGATGCATCTGAGGGCGATCGATGATCTGGTGGTCTATGAACTGCACAGTTGGCCTTTAAAGAGATTTTCTGTTATTTATATTTAGAAAGGCACAACAGAAAGTATTGGATTGATGAACGCAGGCTTCTATGACATCCTTGCCGAGTTGTCAGGTGGTGAGCAACTCTCACGCTTAATCGATTGATGTCAAAATCTTTGTACAGTTTAGATGGAGAACTGAAAATGAATTTGGACGAGTCTTATTTATTTTCTCATTTCTCTTGTAATTTTGCTCTCTTACTACATCATAAACCTGTTTTCTTTTCATATTCTCCATTGCTTCTCTCCTTTGTTAGGATTTATCAAGTGCATATGAAATAGATCTTGAGTTCATGTATTTTTAAATTTGATTTTTTGTATTAATTAGTTTAAAAAAAATGGTATTGTCCCTTTTTTGTTTTATTTCTCACAATGAAACACTTCATATCTTGTGGGCACTGAAGGTGTTAAACTATGCAGGTTCACTCATGCCATGGTCATAAATATCCAGCTAGCCCTGACCTCCATGCTGCCATTTATTCCGTAGCAAACCACTAAATCACCATCTTCTAACTTTACAGGCCTCAGCTGTTGACAATCTGTGTTGCACTCAAACACGAGGCTCCGGCGTTTGGCGGCCGGTAACCTGCGAAGGTGCTGCTCTGCTGCGGTCGCTTTGAGCTGGATGTGGTAGCTGAGCTAGACTAGAAGCGCTAAACTAGAACCTTCCAATCAACTACCTCGTTTCATTGGTGTTTTCTAACCCACTCCTATAGGTTGAGCATGCTGCGGCTTTTATTCTGTTGCACCTGAGTTCACTGTGTATGCAAAAGTTCCTCTATAAATGACTAAATGTGTTTCACGAGAGTTGCTTCGCTTTTACATGTGGATGTTCGCAAGTTCATGTTCGTTCTTTTTATCGGTTGCTTATACTGTGTCACAGTGCTTTGCGTTGGCAAAACTATTTCATACAATTCATATAAAGAGGTGTAATGAATTTTGAAATTTTTTTGGTCACTTCCCTTGACCCCAGGAATGTGTATAGTTGTGATGTTAGCAGTAGTGTGAATGTTTGCTTTTTCTGATTTTGAGTAATTGCTACATCAACACAAAGGATCTGAATGTCTCTTCATCATCCACAGGCCTTGATCATGTGTCGCATGGGTTGGGTTTGGTTTTAAATACCTGCTTTTTCTTAAGTAGCTCCATCTGGATGGATTTAGTCATAAGTGATAACTATGTCAAGCCCAGTAAACTTGATGCTTTAAATAAAACTGAATTCAATATCTCGCCTCTGACAGTTACAGTTTGATTTACTTTTCAAAATGAATGACTTCATCTTATGGAATGTTTTAATATAAATCATACAAAGCCTCTTTAATTTTATGTAACTGCTATTGAGAAACATGTTTTACTTTGAATATGGGTATGAAATGTAAAACTCAGTAGACTATACAGCATGAACAAAAACTATGTCATGAGTGTTTTAGTGTCATGAACCAAGTCTCATTATTTTTCATATATGAAATGGTACAAAACACCTTTTTCTGACATTAAAGACACGAAGCACCATCCTTAAGATAGGCATTAGTTTTGTAATTTGTGTATTTTCGTTCATTCTAGTGTGACACATTTTAAAGATGCACTTAGTATAGTTTTAAACATCTTCAAAGAGAAATTATTAATATTTTAACAAGATTTTTGTAATTGTTTAAATTCATGTACAGGTTAGGTAAACGCAGGGGCATCTGTGCATAGGGCCCAGAATTTGGTGCTACCCCCCACCCCTTCACAAAACAGTGCTGTGCCAGTGTTTGGAAATTTTTTGTTAGAGTCTCTAAAATAGTTTTTTTGTTTATTAAGCTGTTTTAATAATAATAATTTAAGAACAAATATATAAAATAATATAAAAATCAACACATTTGTAATCATGGAACTTTTTGTTGTGCAAAACAAACTATATGTACTATATGTAACTATATGTACTTGGACACCATTTAATACATCAATCAACTGATTCATTTACACAAAATATTAGCATTTACATTAGTTAACATTTATTTTGATCTTAAAATTATATTTAAAGGAAAAAGTTTTGTTGGGCTTTGTTAAAGATTCTGCAGATAAACAGACCCTCTTCTTTTTTTATAAACTTTTTTTTATTTTCATGGCCAAATTTCATATTCACAAATGTAAATTTCCAGGACAAAATACTTGTTTCATAGCCTTTAAGAATGAAGTGAAACTATATATTGAGTCTATTCTGCCCTCAAGGATACAAAAAAAAAAATTACATGCCCCCTAGCATTTGAGAGTGTTTGGAATTATTTTGTATTTGATGTCTTATAATATTACTGTATATTATTAATGAATTTAAAAAAATAATAATAATAAAATAGAATGTTTGTGTGGTGCTGCCTCCACGGGCTAGGTGTCAGTAAGTTCATGACGTCTGCCATAAAACAACGGAAAAAATACAGAGCACTTTTTAAAAAAGATATTCGTTGTAAACATACATTTTTAACATTGCTCCTTTGTGCAAAAGCTTATGTATATCCTAAAAAGGGTTTTATGGGGGCTGTGTTTTACTTTTAAAAATTTTAAATCAAAGAGACGTCAAAGATGCAGTAGGCAATACATCAGTGCAAATAAAGACAACTTTATACGGTCTACATAAACATAAAAGAGTCATTATTTGCATTTTGCTCATAGCATATTTATATTAGGCATATTTTCAATTCACTCTCACACAAAACAACTGTTGCAGCTGTGTGAATGACAGGGCCTTCCTCTTCACTCTGCAAGCTGAAATGTAATAACAAAGCGGTTATTTATTTAATTTGTTTAGTCACTATAGAGCTATTGGAAAAAGATTGAATGCAGTATTCAAGAGCTACATGCCTTGCTGCCCGGATCTCTGGTCCGAGTACGTAGTTTATTCACTTGAGACTCTGCAATATCGGCTCGTTCTTCAGCATCGTCCAGCTCATGCTGGATCTTTTTATACTTGGTCAAGTTGGTATTAGCTTGTTCTTCCTACATATCAGTGAGCAAGGACCATAAGTGATGTTTTACGTGTACACAAGGTGTAGCATGTTAAGGTTTAATTGGAAACTCACCGCCTCCTCTGCTTGTCTCTTGAAACTCTTAACTTTGGCCTGCAGCTTGTCTATGAGCTCCTGTAGACGAGCAATGTTCTTCCTGTCCTCCTCAGTCTGTAGAAACAGCAGGTGGTGCCACAGTCATTATTCTTCCAGAATAGCACAGAAACAAGAATCTAAACCCAATTTGTGCATAGAGTCTGTACCTGGTAGGTAAGCTCCTTGATCCTTCGCTCATATTTGCGGACACCCTTCTGAAATTCATTGCTTTTTTTCTGCTCAGATTCCAGCTCATTCTCCAGGTCTCTGACCTTAAAGCAAAGTTAAAAGTTCATTTTATATCACAATGCAAAACACTGCCAAAATCAGTCATGTTTTTCATGCAGCAATATTTTATTAACTTACCCTGCTCTCCAGTTTCTGGATTTGTTTCTTGCCTCCTTTTAGAGCGATCTGCTCGGCCTCATCCAGACGCATCTGCAGATCTTTGATTGTCTGCTCCATGTTCTTCTTCATGCGCTCCAGGTGAGCGCTGGTGTCCTGCTCTTTTTTGAGCTCTTCTGCCATCATGGCAGCCTGCAAGTTGAAAGGATCATATTAGAATTTCCTGTGTACAATATTTAGCATAGAACACCCTCTCTATGCAAGACACTCACATCAGTGATGGCCTTTTTGGCTTTTTCATCTGCATTTCGGCACTCCTGTACAGCATCATCCACCTCACTAGACAACGTGGAGATGTCACTCTCCATCTTTTTCTTTTGATTAAGCAGGGAAGTGTTCTGGAAAAAAGCAAATAAAATATGGAAAATTACTCTATTAATTATTTTCAATGCTCAAAAGGCCTGACTTCTGCAAAGACTGATGGAAAATCTGTCTATTACCTGGGTATGCAGTAGGTTAACCCTCTCTGTGGTTTCCAGGAGCTCATACTCAGCCAGTTTGCGGGTGCGATCATTCTGCTCCAGCTGGCTTCTGAGTTCTTCAACCTCAGCAGTCAGGAGGTTGTTTCTGCGTTCAGTAACGGCAACCTGTTCCTTCAGTTCTTCATTCTGGTGAATAGTCTCATCCAGCTCTATCTGAAGGTCCTTTAAATTTATATGATGGGGGGGGTTTATTTTAATTTGGGATTTAGTTGCTTAGGTGATTTTGCATACTTCTAATATGAACATACTCCAAAACCTGTGTTTCATTTCCCACAATTATGATGCAACAATTAAAATATGTTTGTTATAATAAAAGTCACATTTACCTTAATCTGTATCTGTAGGTTGCGGACCATTTTTTGGGACTCGGTGGCCAAGCGATTTGCATGGTTTAGCTGAACCTCCATTTCATTCAGGTCGCCCTCCATCTTCTTCTTCAGCCTGATCGCTTCATTACGGGATTTTGCTTCTGCATCCAAGGTGGCTTGCATGGACTCTATGGCACGCTGATGGTTACGACTAGAGAAGGTAGAAGTGGGTAAAATAGTTAAGAAGCCCTGTAGTATAATCAATAATGGTTGTATAATGAATAATGGATCAAAAACCACTAGAACTTACCGAAGATTGTCGATTTCCTCATCTTTCTCAGCCAGCTTCCTGTCAATGTCTGCTTTGATCTGGTTGAGCTCAAGCTGTATACGTAGAGTCTTGCTCTCCTCATGCTCCAACGTTCCCTGACACAAAAATATATAGTAGAATTTCATGAGAGAGTCAAAGTCTGAAAGTGTGATGTTATTTACTAGTTTTATAAACCTTTTGCTTGAAAATTTATTTAATTAATTTTTTTAATTGATTATTTCTAGGTAAAATACAACACTCTGAAAGGTATTATTATCATGTATTAAGTCATTCTCTAAAATAAAATATTTGAGGTATTTTTAAAGCAATTAATTGAAGCAAACCATTTTTTCTTCAAAACATGCACTTTTTAACCTTATCTAAGGAGACCTAACATCAAATTTACTACTCTGTTTTTTTTAATGTAACAATAATAATCATTAAAATACTTCTTTTGTATTAATATTAATATTAATTACATAATGTTTAAGTCAGTGCACAAGTATATTTTCTGGCATAACTACAAAACTAAAACTACAAAAGCTTGCAAAGAAGATTCATACTTCAGCTTCCTCCAGGGCTGCCTGAATTTCAGTCTTTTCCAGGTCTAAGCCCTTCTTGATCTTCTCAAGCTCATGAATGGTCTTGCTGCCCTGGCTTATTTTGTCATTCAGGTCAGAAATCTCCTCTGTAAGAAACATGAAAGGTATTGATATGTCACGTTTGTTGTCATGACTGACGATAGGTTAATATGATATGGCAGTTTTTTCTTGATTCATAATCCATAAAGCTCAAGACATACCCTGTAGATTTTTATTCTCCCGTTTGATGTTCTCCAGATGGTCCAAAGCCTCCTCATAAGAGTTCTTGAGTTTAAACAGCTCTGTGCTCAGATTACGAGACTCTTTCTGTGAAGACTCCAGCTCAGACTGACACTCTTCGTATTTCTGCTTCCATTCAGCCAGAATCTTGTCAAATTGCCTCTGCTTTTTATCCAGGGCAGTGGCGGCTGCATTAGCACGCTCCAGGTCTACTACAAGATCCTCTATCTCCGACTGCAATCGATGTTTGGTCTTTTCTAGGGAAGAGCACTTTGCATTTGATGCCTCGACTTGTTCCTCAGCCTCTTGGAGGCGGACGGCCAACTTCTTCCTGTCGATTTGAGGAATTGAATGATTCAGTTTTAGATCGAATGAAGCCAGTCATTATTCCTGTCTAGTCTACACACTCACTTTGCTTCCTCGAGTTCTTCTGTCTTCTGTATGGCGTCTGTCTCATACTTAGTCCTCCATTGGGAGACTTCGGCATTGGCCTTGGACAGTGCACGCTGCAGCTCAGATTTGCCCTCTTGCTCTTCATCATACTGCTCCCTCAGCAGATCACAGTCATGCCTGGATGATTGCAGGGCATGAGCCAAGGCATTCTTTGACTGGAAGGAGCAGATGCCAAAGACAAATCAAAAGTAGAAATTGGTTCCACATAAAAGCAGGAACAAGTTGAGCAGTGAGAAAAAATAGTTTCTCTTACTTTGGTTTCTTCCTCTAGCTGTTTCTTGAGCTCCTCGATGTTTTGGCTGAGAGAGTTTTTGTTGCGCTGCAGTTGAGACACCAGAGCTTCATGCTCCTCCAGCTTTCTGCCCAGCTCAGCTGCATTATGGAAAATGATGGAAAAAAGATTTATAGTTAGTAAGGATATTAGATGTCCAGTGCATGAACGGTTTAGTGGTTCTTGTTAAGAATGAATTTGTTTTGTAGGTAGTTTGTTTATATACCGCTTTCAGCCTGAGCCCGGGCTCGCTGTGTGTTGGTGTCACTGAGTTGCCTTTGGAGCTCCTCCGCTTTGGCTTTTGACTCATTCATCTGGTCCTCATAGAGGCGACATGTTTTCTCAGTGGCAGCCTGTAATATTTGTATAAAATCAATACAATTGTATGTATGTGTTTTTGTGTAGTCGTGTGTAATTCATAGATATACTATTTATTAGCTTTTGTTAATATCATTTTGTTAATTTTATATTTGTTTATAATAGATTCAGTGATGTTAATTTATACAACTTTAATTGTTTTATTTAAAAAAATAAATTAAATGTAAATGTAATGCAAATGTATAAATGTTTATTATTAAGTATTTAAAAATTAACATTAAGTCATATTAGATAAAGCAGTTATTGTTTGTTGTAAATTCATGATACTCCATGACCTTATTGTAAAAAATTATTTGATTAAAAAAATTATATACAAACTATGTGCATGCAAGTAAGTAAAAAGAGATAAACCTCAGCTCGTTTGAAATTATCCCATGATTTTTTAATGTTAAAGTCAAAGCTAAATTAATAGTAGTTAAATTAGATCAGAATGTGGTGCAACATGGATCATATTTTCCACCTTGCTCTTTGCCAGCTGCTCTAAATTGGAGGTTAGGTCATCTGCCTCCATCTTGGCTTCACTTCTTTCCTTCTCCAACTTCTGTTTGACGCGCTGAAGACTTTCAATTTGCTCACTCAGTTCTGCCACGCTGTCTGCCTGCTTTTTGCGCAGTGCAGCAGTCATAGCCTCGTGGTGCAAAATGGCCTCTTCAAGGTCACGACGCAGTTTTAGAAAGTCTGCCTCCCGTTTCTTATTCATCTCAATTTGAGCTGATGTGGCACCTCCGGCTTCCTCGAGACGCTCGCTGAGGTCTTCAAGCTCTTTGGACGCATCGCATCGCTGTTTCTCCATCTTCGCTCGGCCCGAGCGCTCTGCTTCCAGTTCCTCTTCAAGTTCCTCGATACGAGCCTCAAACACAATGAAAGGCTGAATGTAAATGGCCTGATAGAGACACAAACTCAGAAATCGAAGAGTCCAGTTTGACTCACCTGCAATTCTTTGATCTTCTTTTGAAGCTGGATGATGAGCACTTGATCATCTTCAATTTTCGAACTGATCTGGTTCATTTCAAAATCTTTCCTACAAAAAAAGGACATTATAAGAACAGAAGTATTTTACAGCATCCTGTCAAGTGATATTTTCTTACTTCTTCAGCTTTTCCTCTAACTGCTGCTTGTCATTTTCAAGGTCCATGACAGACTCCATGGCCAGCTTGAGATCGCCCTCCAGCTTGCGTTTGGCCCGTTCCAGGTCCATCCGCAATTTCTTTTCCTGTTCCAAGGACCCCTCCAACTAAAACACGGAATTATAGTGTATTACTGATTTTAGACTTCTTCTATTGACTGTTAACATTTATTCAACTTACATCATCTACTTGCTGCTCCAGCTTGGCTTTAGCCTTAGTCAGAGTGTTGACTTTGTCTTCCTCTGTCTGCAAGTCATCCAATGTCTGCTGGTGACTCTCCTGTAGGGCCTTCTTCTCTTTAGTGAGCTTCAGAATAGTTTCATCCAAAGCTGCCATCTCTTCTATCAGATTCTTCACCTATGAAAATTAAATTAGTTCAACAGATTTCACAGTGGCTCGACCACAAAGCTTGACCTTCATTTTCCTCAACAGAATGGGCTCACCTTGTTTTCAGTGGCATGCTTCTCCTTCTCCACCTTGGCCAAGGTTATCTCCAGATCATCAATGTCCTTTTTCAACTCAGCGCACTCGTCCTCTAGCTTGCGTTTTTTTGCAAGAACAGTAGCGTTCATTTCCTCTTCATCTTCCAGACGTTCGGTCAACTCCTTCACTTTGGCTTCAAGTTGAATCTTGGTCTTGATGAGCAGGTCACAGCGTTCCTCTGCATCTGCCAGGTTATCCTGCTCCTGTTGAGCGATGTAAATGTAAGCAATTTAACATTTGAATATGTACAATGAATTTAATTCTTTTTTGAATATTTCATAATTTGTTGGGTTATGGCGTTAAAACTCAGTAAAATTGTTGATTCGTTTTTATAATTTTCTTACGGATCATGTCAAAATTGGTGCCTTGGAGAAGATTAATATTATACTTTTATGCATTCAACCTTTTAATAATTTTTTTAAAAAACAAACTGTACTTATTGTTGTACAAGTGTGATTGGCATTGATACTCACTGCCTGAAGCTGCAGGGAAAGGTCATTCTTCTCTTGGATCAGGCTGACCTGTTTCTCTTCCAGTTCCTTACGTTTGGACTCTGATTTTTCCAGTGCCTCCTTAAGCTTCAGGAACTCCTCTTTTAAAGCGGCCAGCTCTTTTTCCGTGGCAGCGCTCCTCAGCAGGGGCTTGATTTTGAAGAAGAGTTTCATCCACGGCCAGTTCTTCACAATGTTGAAGGCCCGGATATTCCACTGTATTATCATAAGAGCCTCCCTAAAGACAAGAGAGAGAAATTATAAGATGTAGATATAGTATCTTTAAGACCTATCAGTCCACTAAAGTGGTCATCTTGGTGATATAATTATAGCTCCTATATACTTGAATGAGAAAATATCTAAAATGATTATTAAGTTTTTACATTTATGCTTGTTTATTTCTAAACTATACTAAAATACTGTCCAGTTACATCGCATGACTGGCTCTTTTAATTGAATGGCCAGCTTTCATTCTTACAGCCATTATATTCAGTGGCTTTGGGTGCAATTCTCCTGTTTTTAACAATACAATGTCAATTTTAATTTTAAAGTTATTGCAACACAATTATTTTTATAGCCATATCGTTCATCCATACATAGACTATAAAATCATTGTTTTAACCACATTAACTCACAAGCTATTAATGCATCAGTGTTGTTTTAGTATTATTTTATGCTGTTAAAGTATTGATTAATATTTAGAATTAGTGTTTATTTTTTTACATTTTCAGTTTTAATTTTATTGTAAAGTTTTTTAATGTATCTTGTTTAGTGCTATTTTAATAATAACAATTTGGATTTCTTTTCAGTTTTAGCTTTAATAAGTTTAGTAATTTTAATAAAGTTTAGTAATAGTTATTTTTAATACAGTGAGTTGCCAAACCAATTTGGCTTGTGTTATAATTTTTATATTTTATTTCTTGTTCTTTCAGTTAGTGAAATTGATTTGAATAGTTTTAGTCAACAACATCACTGATCATGGGAGGACTGTGTCACCCCCATATGACCCACTGGCTTACATCCATGAATGCATGAAATGAGGCTTATTTTAGTTGTAGTCTATTACTGGGGTGACTTTCAGATGTCATGCACTTGCTTTCACAGTACCGTGGTTATATGCTAGCGGATGACGGCAGAGAATTTGGTCTGATCAAATAGCTTCCATGCATCTGTGCTCCAGGCCACCCAAAAGGTGAAGTGTCTAATATTTATTTAGAAACTGAGGCCTTCTGTGAACCAGCGGCTTTAATCCTTTGCCAGTCTGCAGATATGCTTTCAATGTGGTCCTTTAGAAGAACAGGCGCCTTGGCAAAACAGACCTTTGAGCAGGGAGCTGGCCTGTATTTTTAGTGTGGAGTAGGGTGAGCAGCTGTCATGTGACCCACTGGACTTCTGGGCTTTAAGGACACCGTCTGCATTGTCTAATAAGGGGAAGGGTGGAGGTTATGGATATGGGGATGGAGAACCTCACATTTCACAGAGAGTGTTGGAGCATATGAGGGGTCTGGGCCACACAAAAGCATCACACACTCCATCCACATGGACCCAAAATACCTCTCATATGTTGAGGGTTGAGAGATATCATGTGACAACAGCTTGTTGCTAACTTTATTAGAGGTAAACCTGTTGGTTATCAGTATAGTTTGTGAATTTCTGTGTATGGGAGTTTGGTAATTTGTCGTAGTCAAAATTTATGTTTTTGTCAGGAGGTGTCAAAATAAGTTTTTGGGTTGGATGTTCCACTAACTATCTGAAAGACTTTTTTGTGAGATATCTTTCTTTAAAATAAGTGAAAAATGGTTGGAAATTGTTAACTAATGCAATTATTTGTGTTCATTTTTAAGTGACTTTAATATCCAAATATTCTTGGGGGCCACTGTATTTTAATTTTAGAAACTTTTTTTGTGCATAGAATCATGTATTACTTTCTCTCTGTCATCTTCTTCAGCTCCATCCTCATGATCTTGCCACGGCTGGCGGCCTGCAGTAGAGTGAGAACTTTAGCTAGACGCTCATCCCTCATCTCCTCCAGGTGTCCCAGCAGACCAGCTTTAAAGAACACCTGTAATGTAGAGACACAGACAGGTTGATTCAGCCCATTTTGTCTTGTGTACAGAGTTAACCTGTGATTGATGTCTCATTGTTTGAGGCTGAAAGCAACAACCTCTTACTGGCTGAAGTCTGACTTGCCTTAGTATGTCCAAATCTGTACTGATTATGGTCGATATCCAGTGAAGCCAGAAGTTTCTCTGCAGCCTTCCTGCTGTCAACAAACTTGTCATCAGGGATTGCGTGAGGATTCAGAATGCGATACCTGTGAAAAGCAGGAATATAGATATAATACTTTTACATAATATGTTTTATCATTATCTTGATATTATGTGTACATAGTTGTTCCAGATTTAACTTGATGTCCAGAAATTTAACAATTGGCTTATCATCATGCGGACTTCTAACAAGCCACTGAAGGTTAAAGGTGCTCTATGCGATGTTGCAGGATTTTAGCTGCATTTTTATCTCAAACCGTATTGATCGTCTTGCTATCTGCTCTCTGAATACATTGGGAAAAAACCCGGTCTCGAAAGACAACACAGAGGCTGCAATACCAAAACAAACACTATGGGCACAGGATGTGCACCACAACAAAAACAACCAATTGGCAAGAAGAGGTGGGGTTTAATGCGCGCAAACAAATTCGTCCAACCAATCGGCAAGAAGAGGTGGGGTTTAATGCACGCTAAATTCCTGCAACATCACATAGAGCACCTTTAAGGATGAAGTGAGCAATTGTATTAAAATTTCACAGTTTATTGTAAATAAACAGCATTAAGAGAGTTATTCATACAAAGAGTGGTAAGACATTTTGGGAAAACTTTTTTGAAAATTTTTTTTTTTCAATTGCATTTAGTGCTACCACTACCCCAGAACCTTTGTCCGTGTTGATGCCTTTCAAAATCAGCCTAATTTTTTTGGTGTACATGACATTATTACATTGATCTAAAAGTAAAATAATCTCAAAATTAAATTTTAATTCACTGTGCATTTTTGATATTCTCAAAAGTACAAAAGGTCTGTTATAATAGTAGCTCTTCTCACCGTTGTTTGAAATCGGCATAAAGAATTCTGTTAGGAAATCCCTTCCTGCAAATGCGAATGCCCTCCAGGACTCCGTTACAGCGCAGCTGGTGCAGCACCAGGTAAGCATCCATGATACCTGCAAAAAGATGAAAATGTTTCAGTTGTGCATCTTAGATTATCTTTCAGGTTGTTTCAGTGTAAAACTAAGCTGTAAAATTGTTTAATGCTCAAAAATAGTGATTCCTATCATAATCCTATCGGTCTGTATGTGTTAAAGCGCTCATTGGTTACAACACCTGGCGTTTTGGTCTCATTGGGGATAATGCAGCGCACAAAATGGGGCTGAGTGCTCCGCAAATTAGTCATCAGCTTGTTGAGATTCTCCTGAAGATGGACAAACAGAAAGGGTCAAAGTCCTAAAAGTCCTGATGTACATACGTTTTTTACCTTTTACACTGCACAAACCAAATGCAATCAATCATAACATATGAAAAAGACACAGTCAGATGTGTTTCTCGACTTACCCTGAGTTGTTGAGGCTCTTTGTGGAAACAGAACAGGAGCCAGCACAGACTTAAAGTGATGTTCATGTGTCATTTCTCTAAACATCACTGCAAGTCTTAACTGCCTCCCTCTCAGTACTGAAGAGTTTTGATTTTCTTGTTTTTATTACCATGAATATCTGACCATCTGTTACAAACTAATTTGCACCAAGTGCAGTAATGTCTGGTTATATTCCTACCTTGTGTAGCTGCGACACAGTCTGGAAGGAAGCAGCTTTTTTCCTCTTTTCCTTGCCGCCTGTTTTTATGTCAGAAGTTAAAAGGAAAAAGACGTATTTAGGAGTATTTTATGGTTTAGTAGAGAATTGTGCCAGATTTCAGGAAGACTGTGGGGTTAATTTACCTGAGTCAGAGCTAACATAATTCTCATACAGACTACCTAGAAGCTTGTTGGCGGATTTCTGGAAACAAGCTACCACCGTTTCATTCAGGGGGTCTTTGTTTTTGTCCAACCAACCAATAATATTATATGGCACCTAAAATTCAGATAAAAATATTTTATACATCTACATTAAAATTATAATATATTTAACAATATCTACATTTTGAATGCACTTTCCAGTTTGCCATAATGTAAGACCAGCAAACTGACTAGCTTGAGTTGTTTTTCTGTACAAAACGCACCAGGAAAAATCTAAAATGCATCATAAATACTTGCAATATCAAGTGCCGCCTAAATGAGCATTAGATTTAATCTTATTTGAGATTTATTATTGGTAGAAACTTACCACTCCTGCATAGTGCACTAGCTCAAAATGAGCCTCATACTTTCTCTTCTTGTCAGGCCTTGGCTTTTGGAAATTGGCAGATTTGCCAAGGTGATTGTCAAACAGCTTTGCCTTGAGGCTGATGTCAGTAGCTTTAGGGAACATGCACTCCTCTTCAAGGATGGACATGATTCCTAAGGGCTTACAAAGAGAAAACGGCTCTTCATTTTATGAATAGTTACTGTATTTCATCTCATTGTTTTAAGTATAAAAAAAACCTTTTCAATGAGGTCAATGCAGGCCTGGAGGTCAAGCCCAAAGTCGATAAAGGTCCACTCAATACCCTCCCTTTTGTACTCCTCCTGTTCCAGGATGAACATGTGGTGGTTGAAAAACTGTTGCAGTTTCTCATTGGTGAAGTTGATGCAAAGCTGCTCGAAGCTGTTGAGCTGTTGAGAGAATCCACATGACAGATGCACAAGTGTGAATGCCGACGGAAATCTAGATAAGTGCGGTGTGGAATTTCGAGAGTCACTCACCTCAAAGATCTCAAAGCCAGCGATGTCCAGCACTCCGATAAAGAACTGGCGCGGAAGAACGGTGTAGAGCGTCCTATTTATACGCCCCACCAACCACTTGAACATGCGATCATAAGTGGCTTTGGCCAGAGCTCCCACGGCATAGTTAACCTGGTGGAGCCACACAATGTGTGTGGAGCACATGAAGATCACAGCTGTCACTCACATGGATTGCAACAGTTGCCTGGATACCAGGCTGATTTCTCAGGCTGCTTTATTCCTTGTATCTTAGTAGATTAACAGTAAATGTCAGCGGTTTCAACATGCAGTATTAGTGCCATAGCAAAACAATTCTGTTTTTGTAGCTACAGACATATATTCAATGAGAAAGGAATTTGGGAACACTTCTCACCTGTTCAACATTCTGTCCTTTAACCACATACTCATTGCCCACCTTCACTCTAGGGTGCAGAAGACCCTTTATAAGGTCTGCTGAGCTAACACCCATCAGGTAGGAGGCCTTATCGGCAACTGAAAAGATTATTTCATTTAAGCTGTGGATCATCTTTTAACTGTAATACTAGATTCTAGATTTAAACTCACTTTCAGTGCCATCGGCTTCTGCCTGCTCTTCCCTCTGCTTCTGTTTGAATTTCATGTTCCCAAAGTGCATGATGGCCCCTACTATTTTATAGCAGCCATACTTTTCTTCTGGAGTGAAGCCAAGGATATCCATGGCATGCTGGATGGGAAAGAGACCGATTTTGTAGGGTTGTGTTTTTTTTGGTTTTAGAGGTGATGAGAGATTTTAAAGCTTACATCAGTAGCCATAAGCTCCTGCCCGTCATCCATACTCTCCACCGTTGTCACTCCTTGGGAGCAAAAATGGTAGTCATAGGGGTTTGAAGAGACCAGAAGCATGTCTGAAATTCAAAAGTAAAGAATAAATGTATTAATAAAATGGCAATAAAATATTGATGCATTTGTAATTGAAGCATTTATCTTACCAAGAAGTTCAGGCTTCTTTTGAGACATGATCTGGTAGTATATGTGGTAACTACGCTCCCCAGGCTGCTGAAATATCACTCTGGATTTTTCCAGAAGATCTTGAGAAACAATTTGAAAAATCACTGTCAGTTTTTACATTTTGGAATGACATGGACTGTTGGGCCATCATCATTCTTTGAATCATTTACTTACATATATCAATGTCAGAGGAAGCCAGTTTCCCTGTTGGTCCAAAATGAATCCTAATGAATTTACCCTATAGAGGGATTAAAGGAAATACACCATGGTTGAATCAACAATGCTTAATACTTTCATTTTACATGAAATTTAGACTCAAAAACTACACCTTTGGTCTATATAGTCAATGTTAAAAACTCACAAAACGGGATGAGTTGTCGTTCCTCAAAGTCTTGGCATTTCCAAAAGCCTCCATTGCAGGATTAGCTTCAATAATCTGGTCTTCTAAAGTACCCTGAGAAACATAATTTTATAATTTATAAGTTTTTGAGCTTTATTTGTTGCAGTTTATGCAGTATGCCCCCACGTGTGAAGATATACTCACCCCTGTTTTAGTGGCAGGGGCCTTAAAACATAAAACAACAACAAATAAAAATTGTTGTTTTGTAAAAGAGTACATATTTCTCATCTTCTGTTATTATATTGTATTGCTATTATTTAATTCTACATTTAACAGCCTGATTAATTTATTTGAATGCAATATAATGCATTTTGTAGGAGGTATTATACTTCGCTAGTCAACAGTCTTGCATCAAAATAGTTAAAATATAGATAAAAAAATAATTTGCATTATAACTGAAAATGCTACTCATAGACAAACATGGATTAAGAATGAAAAATGGGGTAAAATTCTGTTAGCTCACATCAAATACATCAAAGTATTTAACAATCACACCCTATTATAATCAGAGAAAAATGATTCTGTGAATAATGGATTTAAAAATGAAGACAAAAAGCTGAAATCAAGGAAAGCGAAAGAGGCTGGGCCGCCTTGAAACAGAAAAAAGGAAAGCTTAAATGTTAATCACGAATTTGTTTCACAAAAAAACTTCAAGAACAAGGAAGAAAAATGCAGAAGATGATGTACTGGGGTTAAGCTATTGAAGACACATGGAGTCAGGTTCACCCCACAAAAACATTTGGGAAAATTAGCCAAAAGATATGTGCAAATGAAAGGGATAGTCAAACCTCGCTCTGGATGTCCATAACAGTTAACTTTAAACATAATAATAATTTCACTGTAAAAATATGCTGGACACCTAGATGAGGAGCGACTTCAAAATAAAAATGACAAACACTTGCCAGCATGAGAGGTAAAAAAAAACGGGCTGATTGAAAAATAAGAGGGAGATGATTTAAGAGAAGTCGAGAGAGCTTGTGTCTTACTCCTTTTTTAGCCGTTGCCTCACCCAGAGCTGCTACTATGGCAAAATACTGAATTACACGTTTCGTGTTTACTGTTTTGCCAGCACCAGATTCTCCGCTATGAGTATCAAGAAATGATTGAATAATAAGATAATTTGAAAAATTTAAAAGAAAGAAAAATACCACAGCAAAGAACATTACAAAAAAAAAATCAGTGCAGCACAATGTTCCATAAAGAAACAAACATCAAAAATGACTTTCTCAGTGGCTGAATTGTTTTTTCCACACTGAAAATGTCTCTCTCTCCTCACAGCAATACAGAATGTGCACGGGTATGTCAAAACTTACGTGATTAGCATGGACTGATTCTCTCGATCTGTGGGGGTTAACAATATAACATTTGTTTCAGGTCATAAAGGACCTTTCTGAGGTGTGAAATTATCCCGCCTGTAAGTTACTGTAGATGGCAGAGACAAGCAATCCTTTAATGTAATACTTACTGCGCAACATGTCATTGTAGGCATTGTCAGCGATGGAGTAGATGTGAGGTGGAGCCTCGGAGCGCCGCTTGCCTTTGTAGGCAGCCACTACAGGAGCCGTGTAGACGGGAAGCCATTTATATGGGTTCATGGTCACACAGAAGAGTCCAGAATATGTCTGCCATGAGAAGATTTGACTAAATTAATCTCTGGTATTGTATCCAGTGAGGATAAATTACAAAATTCATTAAGCCTGGCTAATAATAACAAGTACTAATGCATATACATAATTTGATATGATGCTTAAATTAAAAAGCCAAAAAATGCATTAATCTTTTATGTAATTAAATGTATTTAAAGCTGCAACAATATTTCAGGCTGAATTTTAACTGTAGTTTGGTTAAAAATGAACTGCTACAGTTTGGTTAAAACACATAATTTTTGATTGTAAAAAATTTGCCATAACGTAATACTTGCAAATTTGCGTATGAGTGTGCTTTATATCTCACAATGTGACTTTTTCCTATGATAATTTTACTGTTAACTTCATATATTAACTTTCATATTTTAATTTTCCCAAGTATATGATCTGTTCAAATGCTCTTAAGGAAAACATAACTTCTCTTAGAGGACTTTATGAAGTACTACTTTGACTGTGGTAGTTGTAAAGGACATGCCTCCAGGGAATTCACTCGTATTTGTCCCTTGGCAAAGGCAAGTGTTAAATTCATTACTGTGACTGCAAAGTTCTATGAATAGTGCCGCCCCTCTATGTTTAATGCTCCGGTCAAGCTATTTGGGGCATCAAAGATTAGCGAGAAAGGGCAGATCTTTTCTTTGCTTAGAGTTGTGATGTGATGGTACCAACATAGATCATCCAACTGCTGTAGCGTCTCCGCAGATTATAGAGCACCGAAGCTTCATTCAGGTGTGTGAGCATGGCCATGTCCTCTATCATGTCAAACTTCGGAGGGTTCATGTGTTGAATGTCATCCTCCTTCACAGTTAAACACTAGGATTTAAGCAGGGTCAGAGCAAGGTTATAGACAACATGAGGCAGTTTTTATGATACATTATTAAAGGAAACAATTGATTGTTATGGGTTAATTGCGCACTGAGCTGTCTAATATTGGATATATTATTTTTAAATGACCGCTAAACTGGATCCCTGTCGCTCATGGCAACAAACCAGCGCTAGTTTCATAACATAGCAAGCATTAAAATAGTTAGTGGCGCCATCTGGAGATTGAAAACGGTTACTACTACCGCTTGTACTGACAAATAGAGGTGAGTAAACGTGTTGAATATGTTTAAAATTAATAAATGGCTGAAAGCTAGAGAAAAAAACTGCTCAGAAGAACATCGAAGCGGTAGGATAGGCTAAAAGTTGACGATGAAAAGTTAAAATAGACAAAGTTAAACTGCCGACTAGAATGATAGATTACTAGCTTAATCACTTTTTAAAAAAGTTAGCTAGCTTGGATTGCAGATCAGTACTAGCCTACTACTAAGCTACTAGTCCAACTACTAAAGCCTTTAATGAAATGTTACGCAGTTTCTAAAATGTAAAATAAGGTGAAAACTCAAAACAGTACGCTATTTCTTATTCGTATATTTATTTATTAAAGCCATTATTAGCCATCACAATTAAATTTAATTAATTGAGATCTAAAGCATTCAGAATAGCCTTTAATGACGCAAAAGTTTGTTTTGACATATAGCCACAAATTGTTACATTTGGATATCCTATATATTGTTTTGACCTGATAAATTCCGTTTCACTAAAAAGTGTTACCTTTCCGTCCTTGGTCTCAACGATGACTTTGTCACCATCAATCTCCCTGATTTCCACCTCAATGTACGCGTCTTTTTCATCTGGTATCCAAGCGCGTTTCTTTCCTGCGCACAAGGGAGTCTGATCAATATCCAGGCGCCGATCAAGTTTTTCGTTGGTGTGTTAGAAATCCAATCATTCAATGCCAAATTTACCTCAATATGCCCCAACATTACAAGTTAAGAAAGTAACATGCAATTACGAACACCAAAAAGCCGCCGCGTAAACAAGATGGCAAACATTTGAAGTGTTTGTATCCGTAAAACATTTGTTGAAGTCAGATCTCAAGTACCATCAAACGCAACAGTTTGCGCTGCCAGCAGCTCCAGGTCGGTTTTGCGCAGAAACGGAGCAGCTTCTCCAAACTCCTTCATATCCAACAATCTCGACATGATGATAAATCCACCGCTCCCTTACTTACTGAACACAAAACTTTCCAGATAACCTTAAAAGAAGACAAACGTTTTAGTTTACATTTAAAAATGAAAATCATAGAAAATTAAAAGTATCATAGCCTATTAGGTTGACAAAAGATAAATACAAAACACAAACGTGTAAACATTGCAGTAATCATCACAATTACTATGTTTAAATGTATATACAAAACATTTCATTATTGACAGAAATTTAGATTTTTAGATGATATTGTGATTTCTGTTATCATTGTAGTATTATAAACAAATGATCAAAGCAAATGAAATTATTAAAGGTGTCCAGTCATAATTTGCTAACTGACCTTAGCACGGACTGAATGGGTGGAGTGGACAAACTCCTTTTATCATCTCCTCCAAGGTCATGGTCACAAAATTATCATGTGTCACCTCCTCCAGACCCTATTGGTGCTTACTGTGTGCCCAAATTGACACAAAAGGGCAAGCCGCATTTTTATCTTTACCCAAAGTTATTTTTATAGCAGCATTATATTTTGCAGGCTACTTGGCACTGATTGTGATTGTGTGGGTTTTATTTTTATTTTTTTATATATGTATTTTCTTAGTTTAGTTATCTAAATTTTAATCAATCAGTATAGTTACATAACGGATTTTAAATAATTACGTTTCATGCTTTAAAAAAAAATAAAAAAAATAGCACAAGGCTACAGCATTAAAATCAAATCTATTAACAAAAATTTAAATATAGATTTTGAGATGTTTTGATAAGTGGAAATGCAAATTTTATTTGTATAATTTTTTTTCGTCACTAAGCATTACATTTAATGTGTTTAAATTACATTTTAATTCAATTTCTCACTTCACAATTAAAACCTGTTATGTAAAAAGTGAATTAAGTAATTTTTTTAAAGTAGCCTATTTAGTGATTTAGTGAACACTGTGATTTCTATTCTATTTCTGTTTTCTATCTGTCAGTTCTATTCTGTTTCAGTTTTCTCAAAATGATGTTTAGTGATTGTCAGCTCTGTTGTAACCATAACAAATGTGTGCAATTATGCGGCAACTTTACACCTTCATTTTTAATGAATGCAGTAATAATTAAGAATGAACATGTTTCTCCATAAAGTTTTCTCAGTCAATTGTTTTTTTTTTCCAGAGTTATATTTTGATTTCAACACAGTCATCTAAACGGCTGTGGTCACTGTAAATTCCCCCTGGTCCCTGCATGGATAAAGGTTACAGAGAACCACTCAGCGGCAACAAGCAACACCCTTAACGTTGGCTCTTTAACATCTCCTCAATAACTCGTCAACAATTCTCTCCTCAACATACAGTACAAGTATTAGGTGAACATAATGGCCATGTGTTCGGTCTTCTCCCTTACTCTAATTGCTTGTTTGCGGAATCCTTTGTTGTAAACGCCAGCGGAGGGAGGCATTGTGTGTGTGTGGCCACAGTATATGCAACCCTAGACGAAATTACTGAAGGGTCCCTTGTGCTTGATATGATATGGGATGCTAAAAATACATGCCAATATAAGTCAAGATCCACTCCCCTTAATGATAATAGCAACATAATTGAGAGGGATTTTCTTTCCACCATTGAAACGAGCACAGTTTTCTGACAGAGTAGTAGTGAAATAAATAGAGTAACTCCAAATCTGTCTATAAATCTCTGATGAAAGTGATATAAAAATTAGGAAAAAAGAAAATATAGCAATAATCTATAACAAATCATAGGTCCTATATAAATATAGTTGGAAAATATTTATCTAATCTGCTATTATTCAGTGTGATTCACCCAACAAAGCTGAGTTAAGTAGGCTAAATTTTAAAATACTGAAATAATAATAATAATAATTGGCTTCTCATAAAATAATGAATTCACACATTCATGCCACTTCACTGCCAGCACACATTTTTGATATATGAAACAGCAGGTGTGGTGCAGAACTTTCCAGACAAAGTGCTAAAATAACAGGCCTAAAATCAGCTTATTATGCAGGCAGCCGCTGCTACTTTTCCACTATGGTGTCAGTGCAGTAATTGAGTGTGTTGGAGCGGAGCGCCTCTTTTTACACACCAGCCCCAGTGGATCTGACCTTGAGCTCAGTGTCCTTGTATGTGGAAAAGGAGTAAAGAGTGTGGACCAAAAGGGGAGGGGGCTCATACTGTCCCAATATAGATGAGAATACTCCATCCCTGCCTCATGCCAAAGCCTGACATTCCTGACAAAGAGCAATCGACAAGGCCTATTGTTAAAGACCATGAGCACTGTTGCGCTTCTGATTGTTATTAGCACGAGCAAGAAGTTGTACAACAAAGTGAAGAAGTTACCAAGCACAACTTTGAAACCTGTTGCAGCTATTACAGCAACTTATAACTACAAATGATTGTCGATGATGGAACTGCAGCTATCTTTTGGCTAAGCATTGAGTGTTTCATTGATGACGGCAACTTTCTTGCACTTCGGTTAGATATAGAGGGGCAGTTGAGGGCTATTTTGGGAGACTTCATAAGTGTGGCAGCTGGGTTATGTACAGCCTCACTTGCAGGACTGCAGCATAAAAAAAAAAAGTTGACAGACAGATAAAATGTGAGAGATAATGAAATCGGAGGGTGCCTGTAACATTTTAAGTCCTGTTAAACATACACGCAACATTTAGGAAGATTAAAACAGCTGTGAAATAACCACGCTAATTCAGCAACACAACCCAGAAACGACCCAGACTTTTGTGCATGCATATATTTATCTGCATATTAATCAGCTGTTGCGAAACAGTGGAGTTAAGTCAGATCATCTCGATTGAAACAGGGATTCCTGGAATCAAAGCTGCAATTGCAGTTGGGTCACAGTTGTTTTAGATCATTGTGCACCAAATGCCAGCAGGCTTAGAGACTGTAGTGAAGGGAGGCTGAGATTTACAGGCACACACACACTTTTAAGCGAGTGGGCCAACGCACATACATACCTAATTTGTCATATAAGACCTGATAATTCAAATAAACACAGAGCTCTGCAAGTGGTAATAGGAAAAATAGTAAAGCATGTCAGTGTTTCGAAATAAAATAGTGCCGTTGTCCGCCACCACCCCTTAAAGGCGAGTTCACTAGTGCCAGTTAGCAGCAGCCGCTCCATTCAGTTCAACACTTGGATGTCAGCTAATCGCTCGCAAAACCTTTCAGCAACTGCGCTGTCTCTGTCGCGAGTCATCAATCCATCCGTTGGGAGACTGGAAAGCGTATTGAGGAGACATGAGTTAATACCTCAGCTCTTCAGTTATCTCACTCAATACCCCGAGCAGAGCCCAACATAAACACACAAACAGGCAATGAACGTATGAGTCAATTAGCAAGTGGGGGGTTAAGAGACTCTGCTCCTACCCCTGTGGCTTCAGACAATAGACTGTCTTTTGGTGGGTGAAGTCATGGCCTTTGGCCCTAGCTGGAGATACCAGCACCTTTAGCTGGTTTTCTATTTATGCCCTGTCACGGCATACCTTTGCTCGGCTATCTCACCGCCACGTGGCTTTATCTAAACCAATGCAGACAAGCGGTCGCACTTTGGGATATCGCAGCAATCCCTGCCTCATTCCAGTAATGCATTAAGCGTCCCCAGGCTACTTCATACTGATGCGGTGATGATCATCAACTTGACTGGTGCGGCAGAATGAACTGGTTTGTTTAGTCTTTCTTGATAATGTTTTGATTTTATATGCGATCATCAATCACGGAGGCTTTGAAAAATCGATAACGTTTAAATTATTTTATAAAGCAGTGTTTCGTTGAAATGAACTACACCAGGGTTTCAAGGTTTTTCCTTTTCATGACAAGGACCCCTTAATTTGATCATCTTCTTACAAGGGCTTCCCTTCAAAATACAGGCAGCTATATTTTCAAGAACTTTGAAACAGTTTATTAATGTTTTTATTACTTATTAAATATTGCATCAAATGACCATCCTCTGGTTGTTTGGACACCTTTCCTCCATGGAAAAACATTATTTTGGCCTTTTTTTTTGCTGTCGTTGCTCCTCCAGCCATATGTTTAAACCAAAAGCATAAAAATATCATATATTTGCAGATATTTAGGTAAAATGCTGCTGTTACATATTTGCTTTGTGTGTTTGTGTTGGAATGTCTGTTTTTAGGCTCCACCCACTGCCAGTTAAGCCAGTAGGTTAACAGCATATCGCATCCACTTTAACTGCAAACAAACTGAGCCAGAAATCGCCGATTTTACCCCAAATAAAAACCTTGTCACCTTTCCTCAAACTGCAAAAGTTAGGCTTGTTGTGTTTGTTTCTGGCAACCCATGTCAGGGTTGTGTCTGAGGAGAAAGTGGCGGGAGAAAACAACAGAAACATTGCAAAGAAATGTTAATTTAAAAAATGTAAAAAACTTTGTTTTTAGCAAGTTTGTTAATTAATCAGCCATGATTACTCACTTTGTGTGTTAATTGTCTGCTAAATAAATAAATAAATGTATTTATTAGATGTTTTTAATTTACTGTACAAACCAGCATGGCAGCAGAGCACTGGCCTGATTCTCTAACAAGTTTTATTCACTGAGCGAAAAACACGAAGGCTCTTTCATGGGCATATAGTGGAAGCATCTCTGTCCCTCATCATCTTGTTAAGAAATTTTAAACCTTATACATTTGTCTGAGCAGTTGTTGCTCTGATAACGTGCTAATATGGAGATCTTGCTAATATAGTTGGCATGTCTTGCTGAGTGCCGTCTGTTCGGAGGTCATCTCTCAGGCTACCTGAAGACAGCATGTACATCAGATGAATGAGGTGTAAACACATTTACATTGTCCTCCTCATAGCTTTACCCATGGTTCCTCTGAACCGTATGAGGGCAGTGATTCACATGCCAGAGGCCACAGTTAATATTTAAGGTGGCGTGGAATGTGAGGGGGTTTGCCCACTACTGAAGTCAGTTTACTCTGCCTCTGAGCCGTCCCGAGGGAGCATGGCACCTGTCTCGTGGAGCAACTGCTAAAACACAGCCTGCCCATGACACAGATGGCTTTCAGCATGCCTTTCTCAAAGACTAAAGAGCCGCATCTAAACGGTGAAGCCCTTTTTTATTCGTAATCCTTCACACGTTTGCATGAAAATTCAAAATTCGTAGCAAGCATATTTTGGTAGCTGTAAATTAAAATATTGCACATATACTCATGCCTATTCTAGGAAATTGAACAGAGCTCCAATCAAAACATTCAGACTCAGACAGTAGAGGGCATTCATTTCTTATACCATGTATTAATTTCATTAAACTGGAAAGGCATGACCACTTTCTGAATACATAAAACATATACTTCATGATGCTATATGTATGCATGGTGTTTTTGCAAGCAGACAGGAGCAGCAGGACAGGATGCATTACTGCATGCAGTCTGTGATTCTTGTCAAAGATGCCTTTTTTAGATTTAAAAGACGAGTACACATTTGGGAAATAGTAGAATTTACCGAATGTACCTGTTACACCGTATAGAGAGGGACTGACAGCGGCAGACAGAAGAAAGAACAATCTCAAATTCACCATCACTCCCACCGCTGCTATATTAGAAACACCCTCACAGCAGTTTTAACTATTTCTTGTTTGTTTGTTTTTTGTTTGCTATAGTGTTATAAATGCAAATCTATTTAAAACAATTGAAACTTAAAAAAATGTTTTTTAAGGACTTAATGTTTAATTTAAATAATATTTATGACCATTGAAATATATGATCATAGTCTGTGAAAAGAGGCCATAAAGTGATTTCTGAAGGATCATGTGAAAATTCAGCTTTACCATCACAGGAATGAATTACATTTTAAAATGTTAAAATAAAGAACAATTATTTTAAATTGTAGTTGTTTTTCACTATATATATATATA
>JAUCMT010000013.1:16178265-16197858 GCA_032357475.1 Enteromius thamalakanensis
CATGTGTTTATGCATGCTTCTCTCACAAGCAGCACATGCCAAAGAATGAAAGTTGACACGCAAAGAAAATTGTAGGGGTCTTCATGCATAGACATTTTTCGAGGTGGTGGTGTTTTGATGTTTTTGGTTTATATGGGAATTAAGCTTTTGTCTCAATTCATACTTTAGTTTTTTTCAATATTCATAATTATCCCAAATGTTAAAAGGTGAAGCTGTTTATGAGAAACGTGTTGCTCTGAACAAGTTACTTAGCTTATTTTAGAATAATGTCTTGGTAAATTAACGTTTTTCAACCCTGAAGCCTATTTGGGACTGAAGTGAAGAGCGTGTGGCGCCCTCTAGAGATGTTGTCTAGTCTCTGGCAGTGGTAGTACAGGTGTAGTTAGTGTTCTAGAAAGTGTGCTTTACACATTTTGATGAAATACAGAACTGTTTCCAGTCCAGACAAACAGTATTAGTGTCTTCTTTATGACTAATTATGGTCTTCATTTAATGGGGAAATGACTAATGGTAACTTCCACTATTTCCAAACGATTCTCTAGGTCTGTTCATGTAATTACTGTAGTGTTAGTTAGGCTATATTTAGTTGAATGATAATAGCTGTACTAACTGGGAACCAAAATTAGCAGTGTGATTTTAATTGGCACTATGGTTTTAGGGCAGCTGTATTTTATTCGGCCACAAGATGGCCTTGTGTGCCTCTTTAACCATAGAGTTAATTGTGGAGAGTAAATCATTGTTCATAGACTGACAATGACCATTTAGTTAACAAGGCATTCATATACTCAACTTTAAATATATTTCTACTACAGGTCCTATTTATAAACTTTTTCCTGTGGGCTTGTGATTAATTGATTATACACACTAAGACAAAACAAAAGCAGTTTAAAGAAGCTACTTTCTGTTTTCTAAGTGCTTATTTGTACCTTAAATTAGAGCTGAGGTTTACATGCTTGTAACATCTGTAAATGTGTTTCTCTACCTCATATGGAATTTGTTCATGGACATTCCCCCCTTCACATCCAGACATGGTGGCTGAGTGTGTTTATACACCATTTGGCTTCCAAATCTAATAAAATGTCTATATTTAGAGCTTTACAGCAATGTTCTTTCTGTTTTCATTCCGTTCTCTCACTAATTCTAAATATCTTGATCTCATGTCGTGTTTGCTCAGAGATATAAACTATGATGCGAGAATATGTCTCAGTAAAAGCCACTAACAACATTAAATTGGACAAGAATGGTGCGTTGTTCTATATTTCATTATCACATGAATATCTGGATTCACTGTTTTTCTTTTCTGGCATTCTTTCTCTGGATGTCATATGGACAGGAAAGGGTTATCTGACAGGAAGTGGAAGTCCTCCTGCCGCCCCATCCTGTGACTGAAGGCCTGCGAGCCAGGAACCCCTGCTCCCCCCCCTCCTCCCCGTCCCTCCGCAGGGCATGGCTGCCCGCTTGTGTTTTGGTAATCTTCATCCACCCTGACCTGCTGGCCTGCTCCTGGCGCCAGCAGTCTCAGAGCCCCCCCGCACCCCCGATCCCCCTGGCTAATTCAGTCCAGCTGTTGCAAGGTGCCTCGGCCACCCCCACCCGTCACTGCACTTGCCATATCCCTCACTAACACTAATATGCTGCCTCTGCTGAAAAGACAGAGCACTATTTATGCTCTTGTGAGAACCAGGTATAAAAAAACATCTTCACAACAGTTATGTAGTGAGTAAAAGACATCTGTTTATGCTGAACAAAGAGTTTCAATGCCATTTTGACCCAAATTTAGATCTTTTTCATCTTTAACATGTTTGTATTACCTTTCAGTAAAACATCTAATAATCCTTAAGATGAATATATGTTTATTAAGAGAAAATTATGTATATTCTAATTGATATCAGATGTATTTATTATTATTTTTGATTCATTACCTGACTCCTGTTTTGTATAAAATAAATGGACATATCCCTCTTGTTCATAGAGGCAAAAAAATAATCCAATATATAACACACACACTCACACACACACACACACACATATGTTGTTGTTTATCATATATATGTCTCGTTTTCCATTTAAAATCACCTTTAAAGCAATAGAAATACTTTTTTATTTTTGTAATTTAAAATTTACTTTTTTCATATTTACTTTATGTTTATTGTGTTTTTTATTAGTAGTTTCCTTACCTAACTTTTTTCTTTTCTTTTTTTTTTTCTAAGTTTTTTTTACATCCAGGACAAATTGATGCATGAGTTTTCCTTGTATTCCACAATGCTTTCTCTGCCAATATAGCACATTTATTTTGTTTGCTTGTTGATCACTTTGTTACAAATATAACAACTTCACAAAAACATATAAATTCCAAAAGATTTGTTTAATTTCCCGTTGAAACGTTTCAACAGCCGCTCTCGCATTAGCATAAATGTGAACAGACCCTCCGTTGACTTGCCGTGTCCATATTGAAATCACATGCAGACCATGAGCTCTGTGAATGAGCAGATGATAGAGAGGGCTCTGTTTCCTCTACTGTGGATGAGTGCAGAGGAATGCAGCGCTTTAAGAGACCTCTATCTCTGGTGTTTCGCGAGACTGTCAGAATGCACTTGCCAGGTTGTGCGTGTTTACATGGGAGACATATAATTGTGTGTTTTGTTTAGACGTATGTTGCTTGTGTTTTTGTGGCTGGTGCCACCTTGCTTGTTTTTGCCTAAAATGTCCTAAATGGGAATAGTCTATAGAGACTAGCTTTTGATGTACCTACCACACCCAGAGAGAGAGAGAAAGGGAAAGAGAGGGAGAGTAGGTAAACTCATGTGTAATGTTGGCTCAAATGGAGGTCAGGTTGCTGTGGGATTTCCTCCCTCAACCTTCTGATGTTCTCTTGTTCAGCTCATCTCTCTTTTCTGCATTTCCTGTTGAGATTTACAACACTAGATCTCATTGTGCACATAGAACTCTTTTTAAATAGAAATGAACTTTACCTAAACAACTGAATTAAAACTAATTGTGGCCTATTTGGAAAGCTGCATTGCAAAAAAAAAAAAAAAGGTTTGCTTAGGTGTCATCCTCTATAATGCATCTTTCTAAGCAAACGTGAGTGTTTGCTTTGTTAAGGACCATTTAGAGGCAGATTCAAGCTCTCCAGTCCATGCACAGAGACCCAAAGCACTTAACAAACCGACCATGTCGTGAAGACAATGAAAAGCCCTTTCCTGCTTCGTAAAAGTGAGAAGCCCTTTCACAGCTCATGGCCGACAGGTGATTGCACAAGGATGATGTCAGTGTTTGAACTGCAGACAGGTGTTTGTGCCATTTGCCCACTTCAGACTTATCACTGGGGTGTTAAATGTGAGGGTGGGTGGAGGGGGGCTAGCCGAAGCTTACTGGTATGTAAGCAAAAGCCGTTATCCTACAGTTCTTTGATCTAAGGTGTGAATGTCCGGCCTGGTGGGCGAATGTCACTCATTTAGCGTTCCAGTGAGAGACAGGTTCTTTTGATTGAGCTCTGCATTAAAGCAGTGCTGTGAAAGACCACCAGTCCACATACCACGGCCTAAACACACAACTACCTTTGTGTGTGTGTTGTAAGTGAACATGGGAGCAAAAGAGGAAGAGCTCTTATGTTACCCCTACTAATGATGACTAACAATATCAGCAAAAATCAGCAAAAACAAGACTTTTTTATTTATTAATAAACTTTTAATTTTTTTTGCAGTGAAGTTATCATAAATGACCTCCTGAGATTCCCATAATTGGAATATCTGTTTTAAATCTTCTCTTACTAGATTTCATGGTCACCACAGAGTCTCTGCATCACAAATTGATGTCAGAGAGAGTCAAAAAGCTGGATGTATGGAAATACTTTGGTCTACCATCACGATATTCAATAACACGGCTGACTTTACCTTTGCAAGTTTTTCAATTTTAGACCGTATGTTCATGGCTCATTAGAGTTTTTATATTTCAAGCCAACATTCCTATAACCCAAAGCTCAGTTGGGTGGCAAATCTTTCAGCATTCTTTGCGTGAAGCCTTTTTACTTTGGGAAGGGAAAACAACAAGCTGCAGTTTAATCACTTCAGCATGTGAGAGTTGTTAAACTGACAGAGGAGAACAAGAAGGCAAGAATATCTGCTTTGTTTAACCTGTATTCAGTGATGTTAGTAAATGGCAGCATGTAGGTGTGTGACTGATATGCAACGCACATGGAGCCATTTTCTCTCAGGGACCCCGAAAAAATACATAAACAATATATTTCCTATAATGAGTATTTTAAACCCCCCAAAGGAGGGATATCCGGAGTCGCATCTCACATGCCCCCCTCAAAAGAGCTAGATGCACCCAAGCTATATGAGAATATGAATGCGTGTGTGGTTGTGATTTTTGGAGGAGTTTCATCTCATTTCCTGCTCGAGATCTCTGACATTAATGAGCGAATCCCCCCCTTTCATAATATGTTAGTTTAGAGATTGTGGGTTGTCAAACTCCTCCAAACAACAGGATGAGAAGATCAGAACGATGCCTCATAGAGGATTAGAGACTGCCTGTAGATCAGGGTGACCGCAAGGTTGCGAAGTGCTTCTCGTCATTACGAGGCTGCTGCAGCAGAAGACCACCCCTGGATGTATGTATTTGTGTTGGGGGAAGGTGCTGGTGGGTTGCATGATGTTATATGACAGCTGTAGATAGACTAAGTGTTAGTTTGTGTTAAATTGTTTAGTTAGCTCGGTAAACTAAGAGCCACCCCACGTGATTCTGGTGTATAAACAGCTTTTCATCAATCAAGCGTTCATTTTCGTTTTTTTATATTTGAAGGACAGTTGTTCAGAACACTCCCAGTCAGTAGTTCTCCATCTCACGCCCCCTTTTACAGGTTCACAACAACAGGAAATCCAACAGTTGAGGTCTTGAATGCCACAAGGTTCCATTGATCTAACTGTAAAGTTTTGACACTTGTCCATCTGAGGTTGAACCTGTGAATAACGACACTCTTTTCCCTTCACATATGTGAGGAAAAGCCTGGGCAGCGAGAGCTGAGCACAGGATACAAGCCGCTATGCTCAGGAACAAGTTAAGTACGACCTGTGAGGCAGAGACCTAAAATTGGACTTACATCCTCCATGTGCCTCACTTCCCTCTCGCTTAGTTTTTCAGCCAACGCCTACATTCATTTTTACAGTGAAGCATGTTTCTCTTGTTTTGGCAAGAATTTCAGTCATGAGTCATTAGGCATTTCTACATGACTTTAAGCAATGTGCATTGATGGGGATATTTCAAGTAAGTGGTGTGTCATGGTCTTAAATGCTAATTATTACAATGTGCCGTGTTCGTGAACTCTCACCAGCAAACTCTCACTAATAATCCATCAAGAACATGCGGTTTGTTGGACCTTAAAGGTATAGTGTTTAATTTATTCCCAACTAGTGGCAGCAAATGGAATCGCAATCTGTTTGTTTAAGAGGGTCAGACATACAGTTGATTCAGTAATGCTTTATAAAAGGATTATTTGGTAGTTAAAGGAAGTTAGTCAGTTAAAGGAACACTCCACTATTTTCAAAAATAGCTATATTTTCCAGTTTCCCCAGAGTTAAACAGTTGAGTTTTACAGTTTTTGAATCCATTCAGCTAATCTCATGGTCTGGCGGTAGCACTTTTAGCTGCAGCTTAGCATAGATCATTGAATCTGAGTAGACCATTAATCTCGCTCAAAAATGACCAAAGAGTTTCAATATTTTCCCTATTTAAAACTTGACTCATCTGTAGTAACATTGTGTACTACGACCGACATATGTGATGTTCTAGGCCGATATGGCTAGTAACTATACTCTCATTCTGGCATAATTTTGCTGCTGTACAATGGGTGCAACTACTCAGCCTGTGCGATTACATTACAGCAAATGTTGCGATTATATAAAAAAAACAAATGCATTCGTGGAAGTAACAAGACATTCATTTTTGCTCTTGCACTAAAGCGTTAAGCGCAAGTGATTTAAATGTTAAGTCAATTAAGTAAGACGCAATTAGAAATCCTGCAGCACGATTTGCGTGAATTAAGTGGCGCGAATGCATAGCAGGAGCAGTGCGCGCCGATTGTGCGTTCATACTGGCAGTGTTTGTCACGCGCAGCTTGTACTGCAGTAAGCTATAGACAAGCATCTTTCTGTCGTATTTTCCAGTGTTCTTTTCCGAACACTGTGTGCTTTGATTTATGTCATTTCCAGCATACTTTGTTATGAGACTGTCTATATTATAGTTCACACAATAAACTTGAGGAAAGTTTTCAATATGTGTACATGAAAAAATAGCAGAGCCTGTCAGCAAAAAGGATGTCTGACCCTTCTCACATTTTGCATAAGAAATAATACATTTTGCCATGCAAAGGAAGAATTGCATGCAGATGCTAGATTGAATAGGTTAAGCTTTGAGATCCAAGACAAATTTCAGAAAGACTTCCAACAATAAAGTTTATTTGGATTGAATAATTGAATAACTAATCTTAAAGCTAAAAAATGCCTCTAGTTTTATTCTAGTTTTATAGACATTTGAGGTTTGGACAAAAACTTGTGTAAATTATGTGTCAAAATTAAAGTCGATTAAATGTAAAACTACAGAAGCTTATATAGGCAAAATATCAAAATTCTTTGATCATTTTGAGGGAGATGCTAATGGTCTAATTAGATTCAATGATCTATGCTAAGCTGCAGCTAAAAGTGCAATCGTATATGTATTATGAAAAAAAAACATTATCAAACAAATAAATAAAAGTATATTTATACAGTATCATTACATTTATTAGTTAACAAACCTAGAATAATAAAAGCTGCAAATTATTTAATAAGTAAGTATTTGACTACTTACCTATCTATGCAGTGTAAGACATGAGTGAAACCTGTTTGAAAACAGTCATTATATTATTATATATATTATATTATTATATTTGGTGCCACTAGTAAGCAGACCTGTACGTTTAATAGCTATTATCATTAATGTTTCTATGGGATGCTTCTGTTTGCTCTGTAAGAGTATGGGAAGATTTTTGGGACTTGCAATGAGGTTCAAAACCAGTGCACGGACTGAAATTAGAGGCTTCATGCTCATGCTTAATGTGGATCTCCTCGCTGCAGTGTGCTTCCTGTCCTGAGGTTTACACGGTTTATTTTTCTCAGCGTGACCCCCACAGTTACCCCAACCCCTGTGTGTGTGGCAGAGTCGGGGCCAAGGGAGCCCAGGCGCCACACATTCGCGCTCGACTCTCCTTCCCCTGGCTTCTCACTGGAACTGAGACCTCAGAAACACATGTCTCTGATCAAGTGCAGCCTGCGTCATTGGTTAGTAAACACGCAGCTCCAGGAAAACCAACAGAGAGCACATTCATCTTCAGCAACCCTGTGACTTAGTGAGTGTGTGATTCATTATTCTGTAATAAAGTCTCTCTGCTTCTCCATCGGCCCTCTGGCAAACTCCAAAGCTCTTGGAAAGAGAGATGAGGGCCTTTGTTTGCATTTTGTTAAGTGGTTTTGTTTAGATGCTATTGTTCATGGGAGACCTTGGAGAAGTTGATGCAGAAGTGTCTCTGTCTGTAATTAGACTAGCACTGTTTGTACTGGGCCACATCTGATGGACAGACGTTGAAAGATTTGGGCTATGTAAGGTGAACTTTGAGACAGAGATGTGTGATTCTCTCATGTATCAAGTCTACCCTAGAAATAAGCCAAACTTTGTCATTAAACTCACTTTCCCACGCCTTTAATCCAGAAGCTTGTAATGAACCTGTCAAACTGAAATAAAGGGGCTAAATCCAAAATGGTTTACAGTTGATTGCATGCGTCCAGAACCTGAAAAAACGCAGTATATGGGAAGTAGGAAGTCTTCAAGAAACATACAAATCCATTATTTGTAGATCTGTTCATTTAAGTGCCTCCATCTGGTAATTTCTGAGGGTAGCACAGATGTGTCCTTGCCTACTTATGATTTGCCTCAGTTCTGCTCTTGAAGCCCGGCAGTCAGGTTGAAAGAATAAAACAGGTGTCTGGTGGACTATTTGGAAAGTTTGTTAATTTATAGATTTATTGCATTCATTAATTTTTAACTTTATTGCAATACGTTCACATACAAAAAAAAATATTCTCTTAAATTTAGAAGTCAAGACGTACAAATATTGCTCTTAAGACAAGAGCCTCAGCAAAAAAAAAAGTAATAGGCTACCGAAAAATTCTTCATAAAAAAGATGTTACAGAATATTAGAATAAAGCAAACATTTGTAGTTAAAAAAAGAAAAAAAACTTCTTTTTAATCATCTTTTTTATTTCTGTAGAATTATCTTTGTAAAAATATAAAACAAACTCATTTGGTAGTGATTTTTCAGAAAATTATTAATAAAACTCAATTTTTTATTTATTTTTCTGTAGCAATGTCTCTGAATTTTACAATAAAAATTACTCTATATTTATGTAGTTATTAAAAAAAAATTAAATATACACTATTTTTGTAGTGATCTTCCAGGAAATTATATATAAACATTATTTAGTGATTTTTGCAGTGCCCTCATACCCCAGTTTTACCACTGCTTTTACACAGTTTTAGAAACACTGTTCTTAGGTCATCAGATGTGACGTTACGATATCTTGGAAGGCGGTCCGTAACCATTACCATCATGCTTAAAATCTGTCTCTTAATTCATTGACTCACTTGGCAGCAAGCTTGTTAGGTTGCAGACACATGAGACATAACAGTGGTCTGCTGCACTTACAGCAGAGATGCTTGAAGTTTAGAATACCTGTGGTGAGAAACGCGTGACTTTTAACATGCAGCCAGTTCGACACAGACAGTATGGCGGCGTTGGAGCATTCCCTCAGGCGCTAGTTTGTCGTGGGTGCAGAACCACTCGTGTTTATAAGAGGCTGACAGCTTCTTCCTGTATCCCAGGCCCTGAGCCCCAAGTTCTGGCTAGGGCCCTAGCGGCGCTCTCCCCCTGACTGAGTGGGAGAGCAGGCGTGGGAGGGAAGATTGAGTGGGGGGATGGGGCTCTACTGCAGCCGTACCGCAGTCACTGAACACTTGAGCCCACTTGTTTTCTCCCTGCAATGTCAGGCCAATGTAAACTCCCATTTCCTGCCTGGGACTTTGGGTGTCTCTGAGGGAGAGAGATGATCCTCATGTGAAGTAAGGCAAAGACACATCATACTTGTGCTCAAATTTAGCCATCCGAAGTTGAGAAAGAGCGAAGGAAAGGGAGTATAATAGACACACATGAGCCCTGAGAAAAGGGCTGGAATGTTAAACACATGCTTTATGGCAGCAGCAGCAGCCACTTTTGGTAAATTACAGTGAACGTTCTGGCACTTGGGACCGCGCAGTGGGGAAGGAGTTCTCCGATTTCAGAGCCAGACGTCTCATTATCCCTCAGGAACGACTGTATGAGAGTGCATATTTAGTTTTCGTTTCTTTAGCACAGAATATGCACTAAATATTGCTGCGGGTTGTGTTACAGCACACTCGCTGGCGGCCCATTGACGCGTTGGCTCACCGTAAACTTTCCAAATGTGCTTTTTTTTGCATAAATAAAGTTTGATGAATCGGATATACAAGCCTGTGGTCGTTTTACCTGCTGACAGAGCAGATTTGAGCTTTGTCAGGTTTCTTTTTTAACGTTTCTCACAGCAACTCTGATAACGTCATCTCATTAGGCCGCCTCTCCCTCCCCTCTGGGCTTGTTACAAATCGACCATATGTAACTGTTCTGCTTCCATACAGATGTTTTCTTGTCTGCTTTCCAGAGTGTTTGGAGGATTGCGTCCTTCCACCGTTGCACTGCATCTAACGATGAATTAACTTCTGTTGGATCACTAAAATGTAAAGCTTAAACAGTTCTTTCCAAACCAGTACCTACCCCCCACCTCAAGGATTACATCTCACTGTCGTAAACTACATGTCAGCACCTGACACATGCATTCCAGAGATTGTGTTTGTCTGTGAGTGGTTGGGTGACTAAATGGGAAGAGGCTCCTCATACTTACAGTCTTTCAGACGCTCGGATCTGGGACAGGACATGGAAGGACTTACCTCATCCTCCACAAACGCACCTACACTTACTATGAGAACTCACTCTTGCTGCTGACAGCAGCTGACTCACTGTCTGGATTCAACAGTTGGGTCTGGTTAATGCGACCTGCGTTTCCTCTACTAGCATTTGAGCAACTTATGAGTGGTGTTCGCATCCAAATTTAGACAGCAAAATATGGAAGCCTTTTTCAGGCTCAGAGTAGAAAATACATAAGATGGGGTTTAAACTAAGAAATAAAGTAACAATATGCAATGTAAGGTTTAAGCTGTGAGGTACAAAGATGCAGATGTGACATATGCAATGCAAAGTTACACAAAATTCGGAATTCAAAATTAAGAGAAACTAATTTGCATTAGCTGAAAGATATTAGGTCAGATTAGATATAGTTACAGCTGTGGGATAGCATTTGTGAAATACAAGATCACATTGTGTAATTTTAAGTCGCGAAAACAAACAAATGCAATTGTGAGATTCAATTTACCGAGCCACATGACATGCAGGAAAAAAAATTGTTGGCTAAATCCTGTGCCTGGATAACTGCTTTGATCCCTTGATTTATAAATTGTGGACACAATTTGCTGATCTATTTTTAATAATCCATTTTAGTAAATCATGCACAAATATGGTCAAATCAAGGGAAGGAATTAGCAAATCAAGTGTAGAGCAAATTGAGGGGATGAAAGTAATCGAATGCATTTAGTAAATTGTGCACACATTTTTTTCTTGCATGTCGTGTACAGGGCTCTGTAGAAATGACATTGGGAGGTATAATGTTGCAATTATGAGATACCTTATCCTGATGTGTACAGTGTATATTTAGTGTACAGTGTATATTTATTGTGTATATATAAATACACACACATACTGTTTATATTTTAAAAATATTAACATTGAATATTTGCATTACATGGATTTTATATTATATATAACAAATTTTGTCTTAAATATATACACATATGGGTGTGTTTTTATATATACATAACAAAATACACAATACACACACATACTATGTGAACAAAAAAGATTTAAAAGATGTAATTAATTGTGACTATTCGCTTGGCAGCACAAAAAAATTTGAGATTCATAATTTAGAATCATGTTATTCAGTCTCATAGTCATAATTATGAAAAATAAAGTCACAGTTTTGAGATAAGAATTGTATAAAGTTGCAATTGTTCAACATAAACTCCCATAGCGATATATAAAGTCATCATTTTTAATTCCAAGGTGGAAACAGGCTTCCATAGCTGAGATCTGAGCTTTGCTCAGTATGATAAGGCCTGGTTTTGAGGTCAGCATATAGGAGCACCTTACATCAGTGCAGCATACACACACTCTTCCAAACTCTTCCAACGCTCAGAAGCAAAGCTTCCAACATGAAAATATTTATGTAAGACATTCCATCAGTTTGCCTTGCAGCAATTCCTCCAGAGGCAAAATTACAGCTTGAACGAAAACAGAACGCTCAGATGACTAAAACGCCATCAGGCCACAATGGCATCTTTATGTCTTGTATATAAAAACGGTTCTCAGTATACACATAAAGATCAACACACATCCGTATGCATAAGCAGGACGGGAGACTGTACTGGGTAAACCGTTTTGTTTGCAGAGAGCGAGTGTGTATTATGTGTGTGTGTGTGTGTGTGCAGTATGACAGGTGTGTGGGGCAGGTGCATGCAGTTGTCCCTGTGCTGTCATAGTGCATTCACCTGTTCACCTGCCACCCAGCAAACATCACAGTTACAAACCAGTGAGTCACTCCTATTCACGGGAAATGAAGCACCACTCTTGCTAATAATGCATTTCAACAGCTTCAAATACTATGAGCCATCAGATTAGAGTTATGACCGAAGCAGAGTCCCCAACGACGTACTCTACATGATACACTTTTATGTAGCATAATAATTTTGTATGGTAATTTTGTTAGGCGTGTGATAGCCCATCCCCCTCTCCTACATAAGTAAACTATTACTGTTAAGAAGTCCAACGATCTAAGCGTTGGTTAAAAAAATTCACATATTGCTTAACGTTTATTTTCCCCTTAGGCCATCCGAGATGGGGATGAGTTCCTTTATCGGAACAGATTTCAGCACTACATCACTTGCTCATCAATGGATCCTCTGCAGTGAATGGGTGCCGTCAAGAGTCCAAACAATTGATTAACATTACAATAAGTGCTCCAAAAGCCTCCAATTAACATATTGTGGAAGGCCATTAAAAAGTATTTAATTGCAAATGAATCATTTAAATATTTTAACTATTGAGTCCAACTAAAATGAGTCTTCTGACTTATATGTCCAGTGGGAAAATATTGTTTACAAGTGTAAACTCTTCCGAACAAGTATTTTAGTGGATTTTGATTTGAAAGGATAACAGCAGACCGAGCGTTTGATTGGAGGAAGTATTATGGAATTTTTTCTTACAGACTTAAGACATTAACTGATCAACTGGAGGATTACTGTGAGGTTTTATTTAGCTGTTTGGACATTTTCATAAGTGTACTAAATCCAAAATAAGTGAGCATGAATCAAAGTCTTTGTATAAACTTATATTATTTTATTGGAAATGATTTCGACAAATACAAAAAGACATGAAATATGAAAAAGGTATGCTAAAAAAAATTGCACTGAATTGAATTTTAAGAATTCATGCACACATTGTGGTGTCTATAAATTGTAAAACTGAAGCTGATGTGTCCACGAGAATAGTGGACACAATATGAAAATCTATTTATTGAAAAAAAAGTCATTTTCTTCACATCAGACAAAAATATAGAAGCATCTCATATCATCACTTGAAAGAACATTGAGGTACAAAAAAAAATTGTAATTACAAAAAGTTGCATGGCTTTGGTTTTTAATGGTCCAATCATTGTGTCATTTATACAAAACGACAGGACTTCAATACTCTTTGGTAAATTGGAGTGCATTTTAAAACTCAGTCCCTGTACAAAATAAGGAAGAGGGATAAAGGACAGTAAAAAAACAAATATTGGTAAAAACAAGTGATGAACCTTGCGCATGCAGGTTACAACACACTAAAACCAACTAAAAAAAAAAACAAAACCCACACACACACGGCCAACTGTGGCCCATTACGACTCTCTCCAAGTGTGTTTCTAGAGAACTTGGTAGACACCACCTGTTATCAGAGATGTGACGGTCAGGGCCGTGGCACCTGTTAGCACACTGCCTCCGCACCACAGAACAGCTGTCTGTCTGTGTGCTTATGTTTGCGTGTGTGTGTGCGTGTGGCATGCTGAGAGACATACCCTACGTGTGAGCCCACCCCCAACCTGTCAGCAGCTGTCCCTGGTTCAGGCCTCCTAGTTGAACAGCTATTGTACTTTAAACATTCATAATAACTCCTTCATTTGAAGTAATCTTTTTAGGAAAAAAAAAAGTCTGTGGCATTTGGAAATGTATTGACCGTGTTATGTTTAAGAAGTCCGCTGAAATGTCATATCATCCTTGTCCTGTCACATATTGCGTCTACGTGCAGGTGTTGTTGAAGAGGAGAAGGGCACTGCCATTATTATCTCACAAGGCACCGTGTCCGAATTATAATAAAATGGCGTGTTCAGGCCGTGGATGGACAGCAGCCAGCTGCGCTGTGTTTCTGCAGCAAGGACATGCGGCTGAAGGTGCGAGAACAGGTGCTGCACTGGTATTTCTTCACATCTGCGTGGGTCTGGAGGTGCGCCCGCAGGTTAGAGCGGTCTGCGAAGGCACGGTTACAGTGTGTGCAGGAGAACGGACGTTCACCTGTGGGGGGAAAAGAATAGAGAGTTAAATGCATGGACTACAGTTAAATGTATGCACTTTGTGAATGTAAATATCCTTGTTAAAGCGCAATAGCTAACAGTCACATGGTAAACTGATTGAATCAACCATGGTTACACAAAATAAGTGGCTATTCAGCAAGGATGATAACAAGTGCTCTCTAGCATTCTTGATCAACTTATCTGTGCTTATCTCTGCTCTCACACTAGTGATTGATAAGATTGTCCTATTGTGTCATTGTTAAGAAGAGGTCAACACAATGAGTGATCAATGAAAAGCCATTCTATTGAGGGTTAACTCACTGATTGAATCACTAAAGTAAGGCCACTGGATGAATTTATTGAGAAAAAAGATTTTAGAGATTTCCAACGAAAAATGCAAGATATTTACTTTGCAACACCTTAAAAATGATTGTGAAAAAAAAAAAGATTGTGTTATGGATGCTTGAAATTCCAATGAAAAAAACAGGATATTTATTCTCATACAAATATATATATATATATATAAATAAAATAAAACTAAGAAAAGGAAAACAATGTTATTTAAATCAAAACAGAAGATGCTCATTTACAATACTTTAAAAAATAATTAAATATTTAATTAAATATAGTAAAATAAAAAGTAATATACTCCGCTACATTTAAAAAAAATACTTAAAAACAACTAAATAAATAAAATTTTAAAAGACTTTAAAATGTCCAAATCATAATTTACAATGTTTAGTCTGCTTTGTCTTTAAGGCGAAAAAAAAAACATTTAGTAAGGCTGTTGTACCTGTATGTGTGCGAATGTGTCCTCTTAACAGCCAGGGTCGTGAAAATGCCTTTCCACAGGTGGGACAGACGCACGGTAGTGTGTGTGAGCGGATGTGCATCTTCAAGGCACCAAGACTGTTGTATTCTTTGGGACAGTGCTTGCAGAAGAAAGACGGTCGAGTGGCTGGGACGGTGGCCTCGCTCTTGTCCTCTCTCTGTCCTGCTCTGTTCTTGCTGTTGCGCCTCGGCCTGCTGGTCTGTTGGGGGTGGTAGGTGTCGGACGAATCTGGGCTAGGTGGGTCTGAGGTGCGCCCCTCGTCTTCCTCCCCGCTGCTGCTGCAGCTGACGCTGGACGGGGAGCTGAGGTCCAGCGGGCCCTGGCTAGTGGAAAGGGTGGATGGGGATGTGGGATTGTGTAGGGAGGGTAGCAAGCTGACATCCCAAACCAGTCCAGTGGTTAGGCAAGTCACTGGAAAGTCACTGGTGACTGCTGGAAGTTCTGCTAGTGGGTATGTGTCTGACAGAGTATCTGATAGATGGAAGAGAAAAGACTAAATAAGTTCCTAATCATGTTTTTACAACCATAAACACTAGGCATAAAGATATTGATGATTGCAGTGAATGCCAATTGAAATGGCTTCAGGCAGATAGTCGCAACAGAAGTAGAAACTAACAGAAAAAAACATGCAACCAGATCCAGTGAAGAAAAAGTGTCTAAATCGAAATTCCACACAAATTTACTTTTAAAGTTATATTTACATGCGTCTAGCTTATAACTATGTCACATATATGAGAAAACTCGAATACAATTGTTATTCTATAGCTAAGCAAGTTTTGCTCTCTTAAACCAACCTTTAGCTTGATTCGATTAAAAAATAATAAAAAATAGTCCAAAACTCACCGTTCTGGCATTCCAGCTCGCTGTAGTTTGGCCTCTTGCTGGTGAAATACTTCTTTACCAGGAAAGATCGAGGCATGCTGAACTCAGTTTTAGCAATCCAGCCCAGTTATTTTTCTAGGGGTAAAATCTCGCTGAAATCTCTCCACTTCAGATAGTGCGTTAAATGTAGCGACCTCGCCAATCCGCGCTTCTCGTAACGTGAACACTGATCTGGACTACAATTAGTCAGTCTGTACTTATTTAAAATAGTCTGACAGACTAAGTGGGTATACGTCCATTCGGACCCGCCCAAAAGAGCAGCCTACAGCCATCGCTGTCGTCAGTGTTTCATTTAATTACCAGGCACTTGACTGCTGCCTAGGTGTGAATGTTCCCAAGCGCACTTCGCAGGTAATACACACAAGTGAATTGTTTAATTCGTGCCTATCAAGATCATGTAAATTAGCCTTTCTAAATGCATTGTTTACTTCGTGGCTTCAAGCCACTGTGTGTAAAAATGCCAGATTGTTCATTTAAATTAAAGCTTTTGTGAGGGAACGGTTTGCCATTTCCAAAGTCTGCATAATGGAGGATAATAGAATTAGCGTGTGCAGCATAAATCTACACAAGTCGACTTCGTGGCAAAACGCACATGCTCGATTTGGTTTGTAAGTCGCAGATGCGTCGTTTAGTAATGAGATGATCACTGTCATCAAGTTTTATTTCAAAGTCAAGGCCGTTATATATAATACACTACTATGTGTTTTGGATATGTTTTATTACCTAGTTTTGATGTAGCTGACAAGTGCACAATGCACTTTTCAACAGATGTCGAGACCAGCCTGGAATGAGTTTTGGGAGTGTTTGATTATGGCTCCACCTTGTGGTATTAAAATTGTTTTATTTAGTTTTAAACGGGTTTTCTGTTTGGTCCAGCAGTCACAAAGTAAATATATTATGTTAATTATATCATCATGAAAATAATTAAAAAAATAAATGAAAGAATAATTATAAGTTAAAAAAATGAAAACAAATACAAAAATATAAAGAAAACGGGTGATAAAAATAAAACAACAGTGTTTTATCTTGTTTTGCTAAATCGTGTATTCATTATTAAGTTTATTTATAGGCATATTTATGCATGTATCACATTTCTATAAAAGACCACATGTTTGATAAACTAAATAAGTAAATAATGTTTTTAAAAGCCTAAATATGCCTATCGCTGTTTAAAATAATTTAACGTGAGCTATTATTATTATTAGCAAAATTTCGCCAGATAATGTTTTTCATATTTTATTATCAATCACATTTGCTTAAAACGCGTTTGACTGTATTAAAATATTAATACTAATGTGTATTAATACTAATTTTAATCAAAATTTGTTTTATTTCTTTTATAGTAACCTAGTAGCTATGAATTATTCATTTTCTAAATAATGCAGAAACATGTTACTCTTTTAGCTTCAGTCATTTGACTTTGCATCTTTTCCATCCGTGGATAAGTGAATAGTGACTAAATATATCCGCCTAATGTTCCCTTTTTTTCACTGCAAACCACATTGGTTTACATAAAGGAATTTTTTTATTTCCTGAGTGAACTATCCCTTTAAACAAAAAAAAACACCCTACATTATACCCAAATCATTCGTGCTGTCAGTTGCTGTGCTCATTCTGCAGTTTTCAAAAATTTTAACTACGCCCCTCGACGTGTCAATCTAACGTCCTCCGCGGCTGAACTGGAATCAGTTTTACTCACGGCCAACCAATGAGGTTTATAGTATAGTGTTAAAAACTGTTCCCAGGTCTGTTAACGATGAAAAACGGTTAATATGCCCCGTTAAATTCTGTCTCCACCCCTCGGTTTGTGTACGAATCCTATTGGACCAGCGCTCGATTGTGGGCGGGGCTACACCATTGTGCTTTTTTGTTTTTATTATCAGCTGTTCGTTGGGATCTATACTGCAGTGATATCATTTACGTGCTAAAAGCGAAAAGAAACAAAAGATTAAAACATATATTCTGCACGTCTACCTCGGATTAAACAACCAAATATTTATTTTTAACCATATAGACGTTGGAAAATCGGTTTGCTCCGTAAAGAAGCAGGTAGTATGTTTCACTTAAAATCTGGATGTTCCTAAATCTGTTTTTTTTTGTATATTTGCATATATCGAAATTAGTATAAATTAATAAACGACAGCACTATATTTCTTACTCATAATCGAAGCTTATGAAGCTGCTTCATTCATTGCTTATGATGTTATAGTATTTATCATTTACACTTAATTCTAAGGACACTTTTAATGTGTATTAGTAGCATTTGCACAAACGTATGAATCGGTGGCCCTTGTTTTCCTCGACATGCCTTTCTAAGTGATTTAAGTGTTCGAGGAGAGGGAGCAAAAATAAATAAATAAATAAATATGAATCCTGCATAAAACCGATTGAAAGGAAACAATGTCTACATGATGCAGATGCTGTGTTTTCAGAGAAAATGTATGTATTGTTTTAATGGCACACCCCCCCAGCTGGAAAACGACAGATGGACGGCAACAATGGAGCTGGGGTCCAACAATGCACTCCCAAAACTCAATTCATCCATCTTTGTGGCTATATGAACAATATCTCCAGATATAGCTTTTACATGGCAGTCACATTTTTAACACATCTTTAACTAAAGAAACATATATTTTTTCTACTAAAAACATGTTTTGAAATGCTCTAACTAAGTGTGCATTGAAAGAGGAAGCTTATTGTGTTAGGAAGCTTGTCCTAACACAGTGTTTCTCTTCATCACTGCTTTACGGTTGCCAATTCTGAAAAATAATATTTCAAAATGAAGCATGACGGAAGCCTGGAAGACTGACCTCAATATGAGATATAAGCCTAATATAGCTTTAATTTAAGTCTTTATTAGTGGGGATAATTCAAACCAGAAACTATATCATTTATCATGTTCAATTTTCTCTTCTACCAAAGGTCTGGCTGAAGTTGTACTGCTGAGATCTGCTCATAACGTCTGTCAGAGTAAAGAATTGTGAGACCCAGGCAATCAAATTGACCTTCAGTTATTCAGTACAATCACACTTGGTTTATAACAATGTTTCAACGGCTCACAAACCTGCTCTTTGGAAGTGTGAATGAAACAACTGAGGAACCAAATGTACCAAAACCAGGATCACCAGAAGTGGATGAGGAGGGCTGGCTCCTGGTCAGTGCAGCTGGTGAGTGCAGCATTACAAATGTCTCATATTGATATGAAAACCCTGTATAGGCATATTAAATAATTGGCAGAATTTTTTTTGCAGCTGCTGATATTTATATGACCAATAAGTTAGATGAAGTTCTCATGACGTAATTACAATTTTGTTTGAGAGATGTACAAATAACCATTTCTCAAAGCATGATTTATGATTATAAAGATGATTATACAGACCATCCTTAAAATATTGCGTTCATTTAGAGTCTGCAAATAATAATGTGCATTCATTTAAAGGGATAGTTAACCAAAAAAATGTTTTCATACAGTGTAGTTTTGGACCTTACTCACTTCCATTGTGTGTGCAAAACTTTCTCCAAAATATATTTTATTAACCTATTTGGCACAAAGTTGTTTTATATCAGAGATGTGATTGTTTGTTTTTTAAAGGAATAGTTCACCCAAAAATTTAAATTCTGTCATAATTTACTCACCCTCAAGTAGTTCCACATCTGTATAAATGTCTTTGTTCAGTCGAATACAAAGAAAGATATTTGGAAAAAACATTGTAATCAGGCTGTTTTGGGTCCTATAGTATTTTTTTCCTACTATGGAAGTCAGTGGTGACCGAAACAGCCTGGATACAAACTTTAAGGTACACTATCTAATTATTTTCTGTAGATGGAGAGGCATCCCCTGAACCCAGTGAGGTGCAGTTGAAGTTAATAGGAAACCTGTCCTGCACTGAGAAATGTGCTGCCAGCTTGGTCAGTGATGCGAGGTAAAACCAATTCACCTGCTCAGAGATCACTTCATTCCTGCTGCGAGGTTGTGACTACATTGACACTGACTGTCGGTATTGCATTGATTGACAAAGGTTTTGTTCTCTTTTTAAAGCATGGTAGAACCAGACGTCC
>JAUCMT010000013.1:16197958-16233951 GCA_032357475.1 Enteromius thamalakanensis
CCCTGTTGCTCGTAGCAGTAGTCGAGTATCTCAGCGCTTGGTCTCTCAAGCCGGGGCTTTGGTCAAAGTGTCACAGGTGGGCCGGATACAGCGCGCTCAAGCACGGTCTAACCGCCACAATCTCAGCCGCAACTGCATCCAGCGGCAGAACCACATTCGTCAGCGTCTTCCTCAACACTTCTCACGCATACATCGCGTGATCCTCCATCAGCCTAGTCGTTGCAACTTTAGTCACTAAGATTCAGACAAGGTCAACAAAAGAGTCAATGCAAGCAACAAACATGCAAGTACCTTGGTTCAAAATAAAAGCCTGATATGAACATGCTTGAAGTTTTATATTTACAATGTAGTGTATAATAAATCCAGTGGCAGCTAAAATTATGGCTCCAAATATATTCTTGGCCATTTGAAAGTACATGTGTAGACTGTCACGCAGCAATAAAATGAATTGAAGGACTTTTGAGTTCTCCTGTTTTCTTTCATTGTAACATAAAGCTGATATGGAAACTGAATTAAATTATGGTTTGGTATTTCATGTGAAATTAACTTATTGTGTTTAAAACAATAAAGCAAAGGAATGCATGGCTTTATTTCAGACAGGTTATTTATTATTATTACTGCAATTTTTTTATTGTTGTTGTTGTCGTGTTATGCACTACACACAAGGGGGAGCCTGGGTTCGCCTAGTGTGATCTGTCTAGTCATCAGAGTAGCCCTTGTATTACTTTCTGGGTCAAGCTGTCCGTAGCATGGAAGATTGTAAAATCTATGAGACATGACTGTCTTCTACAGTATTAAATGATAACTGCTTTGTGGGGGTGTGTTTGTTTATTTATTTTTTATATAACAACATTATGAGCTGCAGAAGATGCACATTAACAGTTGTGTCAGCATTCTCCACCTTATTTTCCATCACAGAAATCAGCCACTTGAAATCCTGATTCATTTGCTGCTATAAATAAATAACTAAAAAAAAAAAGTGCAGTAAGAAGTAAAACAAGTGTGTTATGATGCTTAATAAAATTATGCTTAATAAAAAATATGATTTTCAGTTGGAGCATATGTACAGTTAATTTTTTCTGTTTTAAGGACATCATAGCCCTGCAGCAAAAATCTCACAGATTGCAGGTGCTGTCATGTGAACGAGTCATTTGAGTGCATCCAAGATAAAATCAAACGTGAAGTAGACCTAGATGATGTTGCAACAGTACACACAACTTAATTAATGTTGGATATTTGCCACCTAAACGTGAAACCAATTTAGCCGTCAACAGAATCACGTTACTACATGTTTCTTAATGTTGATTTTGTAGTAATAAAATGAAAGTCGTGCTCTAATAAATTATGTAAAGGCCATCTTCCCCGGTTACATAAATGTCTATCTATGAGGATCTCATAGAACATCCTATCACACAAGTCTGGCGAACATCTTTCATTCATACTTGAGACATCACCTGATCTGATGTGCAGCAAGATAAATTTCAACTATGTCATGTGGTGTCCATAGTTATTTTAAACATGCTGCAGATTTATAATATATAATTGTAAATTGCATGCAGTGTTTTTAATACAAATAATCATTGAATTGTATAGATCAATGCACATGCATAAAAATTAATACGAATGCTCAACTAATGCATATCGATTAGTGTCGCGTTTTTTACTGACTTCCTAGTTCCTAGTATCTTAGTGGCATGACTTTATAGCATGTCAACTATGGAATGTCGGAATGACATCACGAGTGACAAGCAGATAACAGACTTCTGTGTTCATAAGACGACTGCTGTCAGTTAACAAGCAAACACTCATCCCTCAGCATGGAGCTAGACGAGGAAACACAGGAGCGCTACTTTATAGTACTGAGGAGAAGCAAGAAGGGCTTGTCTCGCGGCTCAATTGGGCGCGCGGATGCAGAGACAGAAGAAGGAGATCTCATAGGAATGGTTTATGGAGGAGGTGGCAGTGCTAAGAGTAGTGGCACGGTGAAGAAAGAGGACACATACCCTCTCACCCGCCACCAAGCTCAGCTACTTCTGTTCGTTTCACCTGCCAGCAAGCGACTGGAGCTCCTGTGCAACGTCCAGCTCTTCAGTGCAATCTGCGCTCTTGCTCAGGAAGATCTTGTAGTGGTAAAACACAAGAAGGACTTTCAACCATGCCTGGTCAAAAATCTGATCCAAATCGGCAAGAAAGGCAAACCAGGAGTCTTGCAGATGCTGGGATTTGAGCTGGACTTAGTGGTGAGGAAAGACTTTTCCTATTAATTCTTAGAGTTTGAAAAATTGCATGCTGTTGACTGAGCAACTTGATAATTTTATTTTCACTTAATGTTAGTATCAATTTAATGTTACTGTAATTTAATAATACATAACATAAAAACAATACACTACACATTTACATACATTTGTGATATAGTGTTTTAGTATTAATATCAATATATTTTATTTTAATTAGTTAGAAATTAATTTCTAGATTTTTATGATTGTCATTATTTTACAGTAAATGCAATCAGTGTAAAAATATTTTATTATCATACTTAAATTATTTAAAAATTTATATAACATTTATATGACAGAGGAAATGTGTAGGTTTACTTTTTAATAAAAAAAAATAGCATAATATTACTTGCTGCACTTTTGAACTGTGACATAAGTGTTGACCTCTTGATCACATAGACAAAATATTTGAAGGCAAAGATAATAGTGTGAAGAATCTGCTTAATCTCTTGACATTTTGATGAATTTTTCACAGGACACTGAGCATGATATTTTGTCAAAAACGAGCGTCCCGCTACCCTTCTTCAGTGCAGCTGATATTATCCAGGTGGCTCCTTCGCATTTAAACACCAGGCAACCACTAAGAGATGGCATTGATTTGGGTAGGTTAATTAACTATTTAACCCCTAAAACATATTTGAATTCTCACAAGAATTAGATCAGCGTGTTTATTGTAGGGATCCTATGACTAAAAATTGCGGAAAAGATTGTTATCTTAAACTGGAAAAACGATGCCGTCAATCTCAAAGCTTAAACAATTTGTAGCATCTAGCATGCTCCATACCAAATTTTCTGCAGCTATATGATTTACATGTTCTTTCCTTTTAGGTTTGAAAAGGAAAACAGTGTCTCGCATCAATTCCATGCCAGTTCTCAAGTCACGCACTGTAAAAAAAAAGGGAAGCATCTCCATTCAGGCCTTGCCGCATTCTTCTCTGGAGGTGGGGTCTATGGCTGAGGTCTTATCTTTGAATGGACTGACCGTGTATGGGGTGATCAGGTGGATTGGAGTTCCAGAGGGAAAGAAAAACTGCTGGGCAGGACTTGAAGTGGTCAGCATCAGCATTTTTTTCTTTCTGTATAAAGCGTGTGCTGATTGTATGGCGTTTTTATGTTCGTAAATAATAAAAATAACCCTTAAATCCTTTTAGGACAATGAGGCGACGACTTGTTCGGACGGGACGTTTGGTACAAAGCGGTATTTCACCTGTGAAGAAAACAAAGCCTTGTTTGTGCCACTGACCAACTGCAAACCAGACAACAGATTCCTGTTCATCCCGAATGAGATCCTAAAACCACTTGAACCTCCCTCAGGTGAGACCCTAGTCTGCGTTATTGTTCCTCTGCTTACAGAAACATTCTGAATGCCTAAAGATGATGACCTTACCTCTTCTTAGTCACGCTCCTGGAAGATTCAAATGAAGATGTTCCCCCTGTTGCTGAGCGAGACGTTTTGTCCCATCTGATTGGCAGAATGAGGGGAATCCAAGGTCACTTCAACTCCTGCTATCTAGATGCCACTCTCTTTAGGTAAACATCTCAAGAAATGCATGTTATTTCATGTTTCACTCTGTTTCGTACACGTTGATGCATTTTCTTTTTTTCTCTGCTTTTACAGTCTCTTCACGTCATCCATAGCTTTCAACAGAGTGTTTAGCAGATCAGCAGATAGCGAGGAAGGCACTTCACACATTTTAAGACGGGACATTGTGAACCGCTTACGCAGGTAAAGACTCATAATACATAAGAGAGTCATGTAACAAAACCAGCGCAGAGCCAGAGCTTTAGTAAACACACTTCATATAGGTATGTGTGTTTATAGTCTTTAGGGTACTACTCACAGTTTGTTTCATATGATCTCCACCTTTCTCTACAGAACAGGATTTGTTCCAGCAGAGAGTGTGATGAAGTTTCGTAAACAGCTGGGCTGCAAATCTTTTGCTACAGAGGAGAAAGGTATTACTTATCCCATAGTGACCGTTTACTTATTGATGTTGAGCTGCAGGTGGCTGAGAGCTTATGTTACCCTGACTCTTACCCTTACTCTTTTTTTAACTCTCATTTTTACTGCTATTTCCGTCAGATCCAGAGGAGTTCATCACCTTACTACTAAAGCATGTTTTACATATAGAGCCATTGCTCAAAATCAGGTTTGTTTCAATTGTATTGATTATGTTATACGATACACCAAATCGTAGCAAATTATTGGAATGATTTCTGAACCTGGAATTTGAGCTTTGCCATCAAATAAATAAATTGCATTTTAAAATATATTAAAATAGACAATATATTTATATAAAACAATGCAGCATTGGTGGGCATGATACTTCTTTAAAAAAAAAAGTAACGGAAAATTTGAACTGTGTTAATTCTGTGTAAACAAGCTTAAACGGATTATTATAACACCTGTATGTGCTTTTTTTAGGTCATGTGGAGAATTGGCACAGGGTTCCTATACGCATCAGATCATAGTAGAGAAGAATCAGGTGCAAGCTGTGCCTTCGGTTCAACAGCTGCTTGAGATGTCCTTTGTGTCAAGCGATCTGAAGTTTGAAGAGGTTTGTTCAATAGTTTGCTTTAAATAGATTATACTTTATTTGATTCAGTTTCTACCCCATAGTTTCCTACCTTGAAAAATTGCAAAGATTAACCAAACCTTGTGTTGTTTTAGACTCCATCTTGCCTTATAGTACAGATGCCACGGTTTGGAAAGAAGTTCAAGATGTTCCCTAAAATCATTCCCTCAACAGAGCTGGACATCACAGACATCTTGCATTGTTGTGAGTTTAACAAGCGTGCTTCTAAATGAAATCTGCTCCTGATAACGTTTGCTGTGTGGATGCAGATATTGGATTGTTTCAGATGCAATATCTTTCATGCGTCTCCTGTTTTCTCTGGCAGCCCCCCGGGAATGTTTTCTGTGTGGTCAGCTTGCTGAATATGAGTGTGTCCAGTGCCTGATGGACCATAAGCTCCAACCAGGCAAATTAAAGCAGTATTGCACCACCTGCAACACACAGGTAGCGCACATAATACAAAAATCTTTTTTTTTTTTAATGAACTTTGTATTTCAAAGTTTCTGCGATACGATGCATTTACCATCTTTTTTTTTTTTATCCATATGCATAAATATTTTTACTCTTTCTACAGGTTCACATGCACCCCTCCCGAAAAGAACACGCTTCTCAAAAACTTACAGTTCCAGATCACCTTTCAGAAGATGCACCTGTACAGAGGCACCAGATGCAACTCTTTGCGGTCCTTTGTATAAACACCAGCCATTATGTATCTTTTGTCAAATATGGGCCTAACCCACGGTCCTGGATCTTCTTTGACAGCATGGCTGACCGATGTGGTATGTCAAATGTTAAATGTCCAACATATTTTCATGTTTGTGTCATTTGAACAGCATCACTGAAGTTTCACAAACCTATTTTAATACCTCCGCTATTGATTATATAACCAGATAAAATGCTGTTTATCACTAAAATAGGTGTTATTCCCTCATATTTGTATCATTAGGTGATGATAACAATGGCTACAACGTTCCCGTGATCAGGTCCTGTCCTGAGGTTGGAGAGTTCCTTTCACAATCTGAAGAGGAGATGTCCACAGCAGATGTGAGTCAGAGCAGTGAGATGGTACGCAGACTGCTGTGTGATTCATACATGTGTCTTTATCAGAGAACAGAGTGAGCAGAGATATTTGTGATATTTTTGTACTACGTCCTTACACACTTACACATCAATAGGGCTGAATTACTCTATACTTATGTTTTGCTCGGACATTCTGTTCTTCTAATGGAAGTGTATTTATATGCAAAAGGGCTCCTAGATCTTAAGACAGTTTATCAAGTAGAGATATATATTTATAAACAAGCAACAATGTAATTTATTTTAAATGTTTAGTAGATTCAGTGTTCTTTGTACTGATTAGTTTATTTTATTTGTATTTGTACTTTGTAGGATGCTTATATTATTATTAAAAATTATGCTGCACCAATTTCATTTGTCTGTCTTGTTGAATCTTTAATTAATTAATAGTAATTAATAGATTTCAGAATTCTTTCTGATCTTTCATTCTTTTGGTCATATTAATATGATATATATTGGTGTTATTTATGTCTACAGAAACAAATTATCTAAAAAAGTGTTGCAGATGAAGTTGAAAATATTAAGAATGAATCAAATGGGGGACTATGAGGTAGAAAAAAATAAGAGTATTAGTGTGGGATTATTACAGAGTATTGTGAGGCCTGGTTGAAGAGAAGTATGGCATTGGTGCCCTCTAATGGAAACAGCACATTATTGACTCCTCAATAACAAAGTTTACAAAGATTTTGAGGTCTGATCTTCAATTGTTAGTTGAATTGGTTCTTTTATAGTAGTGTAGATATGCACACAGTAATAGGTTTATATCTAAATAATTGTAAATAATTAATTAAAAATAATAAATAAATCAACCAAGGTCAATGTACAGACATCAGTCATTAGCTGAGTTATTAACCGAATCCTATGGCTGTTCCTTGTCAATGACCTTTAAATTGTAAACTGTGAATCATATGGTTATGCATTTTTTTATGGCAGTTGTTTAAGACACAAAGATCACACATAGCATGTGGTTGTAAAACAATTTCCGCCTTTGTACATCTGTCGTCTGGACAGAGATAGGCCTACTGCAGGTTTTAGATAAATGTGGCCATTGAGAAGCAAAGCATTGTACATGTACACAGCATGCACAAAATATGGTTATGGACTGAGCGATAACAAAGGCTTTGAAATAAATAGTTGCAAGTAATCTTGAGGATTTTTTCAACACATCAACTATGTGTAAAAGCCCTCCTTCTAATGCCTTTTTGTGTTATTCGACTGGATAAAATAGGTATAAATAATACAAATTTCCTGTCACATGGCTAGGTATTTTGTTTATCAACCCAATGATTTAAGAAATGTATTATTATAATATTTAACAATTACTGGCGGTGATAATATTAACTCTTTGAGCGAGCCCCCGGTACCACGTGGCTTTAACCCCCATAGTAAATTAGGGGGACGTCACAGAGCGGAGCTGTTCGGGCACGCTGTGGGGGAGGAGCCAGGGCAGGAATACGCCTTTTTATCCTTTTAAACGCGTCTGACATGCGCAGTGCTTTGAATTTCGGGCTTGGTCTGTTACACAACTGTGTCTTTCTTCATTCTGCCTACAGCTCTTCGCCGGCATTTTACTTTAACAGGCTTTTAACTGTGTTATTTTAAAAATAAGACCCATAGAAATGAGTGGGGACCATTCCCACAACGACTCCCAGGTAAAGTGTTTGTGATTTAACGTTGTCAGTTATTTTCTTTCTTTCTTGATGGTTTGTAGTCACTAGCTCGGCTGTTTAAATTCCATCCGCAGCGGCAGTTTTTCCCCAGCATGCTAAGCTAACAGGCACTAGAAGTCGGCTTTGAATGTAATAATTTAATATTTTCAGCCCTTGCTGTCCTTTGGCGCTTTTCTTACACCAAGGTGTCTTAACAAATGCGTCAAGTTGGGAATTAAAACTTTATATAGTCCCCTGTCCTGCGCAGCGGTGGTATTTAAACGCTGTTTTATGAACAGGATTGTTAGCTTGAGTGCTAACCCTCCGCCTAGCATCAAGTTGAAAGTTAGCAGCCTATTGACACGGCGCGATTTTACATTAACTTATACACCACTGTTTCTCCGCAGATCGACTCGGGATCCAGACATAATGGTGAGTTGGACTTGTCTAATCACCACATTGTGGTAAAATTCAAAATTACGTTTTACACATCTAACGTGATCGCTCAGGAGCTTGCTTGACGACCAGTTAGTTTTAAGGACAGAAATGGCGTCCCAGAGACTAAGTCCCCTCTCGCGCACTGACAAGCGCCTATTGTTCACATTGAGCCCTTAAAAATCGTATTTACCTTTCTTCAAAATCGACCAAAAACGGCGATTTTGAAAGAGAAAGAGATTATTTGCCAGTTAGTGTAGCTCGATCCTTTGTAGAGTTAGAAAAGCACTCTAACGAGGCTTGTGAAAGTGAGGGTTTGGGGGTTGAGGACTTAGTCTCTGCGCCATTTTCTTTTTCTCTGTCTAGCGGTCTGAGTGTAGTGAACGTTAAGTGCACATCGACGTGATTATGGAGGCGAAGGATTGAGAAACGTGCGTGACCTGTTCCGGATCCACGCACGAAAATAAACCCCCAACCTCAAAAACGCCTTTATTCGAGAGAATGTGCTGCAAAACGCACGTTTACCAATCATATCAGGAACTGCAGTTATTTAAGAAACTGGCATGTTTAAAAGTCATGCTTTCTTATGAGCAATGCTGCAATATAATCTGCCACAGATGAACAATTTACAACAAGGTTTAATAAACTTAAATGAGCCTGTGCTGTGGGATTGTATTGGAGCTATACCTGAAGTGTCATTGGTTAAATCAGTTTGGTCATTTAGATTCAAAACATGGCCAACCAAAGATATTGCAAAATATGGCTTTTATAATGACTGTAACTTAAAAGACAAAAGAAGGTTATTCTCCATTTTTGTACAGTTAAATTAAGACGCCATGACAATCAATTTCACAATCACACATTTCATTGTTATAAAGTATTTAAAGCAATTTAGGTGACAATTGCAAACCGTTAGTTTATTATATTATACATAATACATTCTGACACGTGAATTAGTTTATAATAAGACAAGGATGTTAATTATAATTATAGTATGAGGACGGCATTATTACCCTCTCTGACACATTTTTTTACTTTAATTTAAATATATATGATTATTAGTTTATATAATTTAATCAAAGCTGCAGCTGACCAACATAACAGGCAGTGATCGTGCATTTACCTTTTGCAGTAATTTGTTCAAACGAGTCAATTTTTCCTTTCAGTGAGTTAAGCTAAATGATTTGTCAATTAAATTTTTTTTAACCACTTTTTTGTTATTTTAAGTATAGTAAATTAACTTTTTTTATACTTAATTCACACATCATTGCTTAGAGGGCATGATGCTTCTGATAGTAATTTTTGCTTCCCTTCATAACAGCAGCTAGGACGCTTGACCCACTGTGCTGATGCACAAGCTGCATGTTCACACCATTGAACCTCCACAAAGTGCTTAACAGTGTTTGGGACATAAACAAATGTAAACCCATGCTCAGGCCTGGCATGCAAAATTAGATGGTGTATTTAATAAACAATGATATATGTAAAATTGCTTTATCTTGCACACTCTGCATGGTCTTCTCATGCTTTACCACATTTGCATGGCTAACAAGTACCAGTGTAATATAAATGTAATCCTATTTTGTGTACATTTTATTTTTGTTGGATATGAGGTAATGAGCGTTGGCCTAGCAGTCTTCGAAATTATGCAGGGACAGCTTTTTGTGTAAGATTCGCATGTACTTTGAAATATAATTGTTTGGAATTAATTTTTAGTACGTTTAGCTTTTCGCGCTTTTCTTTTGTTTTGATTACCTCAGTATGTTCTTTTAGTCAAAAGGCTTATTTCAGTCATACAGACTCCGACTTCATTATTTTTTTTTGTTATGAAGCTCCAGCATGTAACAGTTTTGCTGACAATGAACTTGTCCACTAGAGGGTACAGTTCACAAATAAGTTCTCCACAGTCCCAGATGTGCATGTGTTTTGCTGAAGGGCAAAATGAACATGGTGAATGGTTGGCCCATAGTGAGGATTTTGATTTTTTGCATTTCCATTTATTTATTTATATAAAACGATGCCTAAAGGGTAATCCCACACATTTCGATGAATGTATGCCTGTACAGGAGTTCAGTTAAGGATGCATGTCTAGAGGTAGGGAAAGATTTGTTGCGTTTGGTAAAGCGCTCATGCGTACTGTGGAAGATAAAGGATTTGATTTCATGTCCTAAACGAGCGCTCCTGTCCCTCTTAATGCTTGAATGCATCCTACTGTAACATGAGGTTCATTGTTTATCTGTGCTCTTAAAGGATGACATTTGAGTTCGTTTGGATTCCGAAACCTCGTTCAATTCCCGTTGGTTCTTTTAGTCCTCGCGACAGAAAGAGATCATTTTGCTTTCCCCTTTTGGGAGGTCTGTTACAAAACACCTCCAGCTTTCTCACTGTCCACTACATTGTCTGTAGAATATGCCTGGCCCTCTTGTAACCCAATCCGGCCTACCAACCTACACATTTCCTAAAGCAATAGTTCTCTCCGTGTAAACAGTCTGCAAAGAATGGGGCCTCTATAAACACCATACATAGCTGAAAGTGAAAACTGGACACTTCACGTCAAGAGGTAAAGTGCCAAAATCTACAAGGTGTGACTAATGTGTCTGCAGTAGGTCGGGCGAGGACAACCCAAAATGTGTCATGCCTTACTTATTTCAAACCAGTTGTCTGTAAATGGTCTTCAGCGTTTGGCAGGCTGGTGCAGGTCACACTGAAATAGATTTCTCATCCAGGTGTGAGCAAAATGAGCCGCCATAACGTCTCCAGATGATCTATTGTCTTATTCTTTGCATGGTTTTTGTGAATGCCTATAGCAGTAAAACAATGTCAGCGTAGAGGTCTGTTTGATTCTTTTGTACACTTTCTAACCCCCGGTTAACTGTGCTTTTGAATCCGTCTTCCCTGTTCCAGGGCCATACTTTTGTTGCCAGGTGTTCACTGCCTTTTGAATGTGCTACTTAATCTTTAATTTCTTTGTTGGCAGATTCTCACAAACACAAAGATAAATACAAGGACAAAGAATACAAACACAAGGACCACAAGAAAGACAAAGAACGTGAGAAATCAAAGTACAGCAACAGGTATGAGGTCACTGTTATTCACTCCTATGGCAGATATATAGGTGCTTTACAGTCCAGTTGGCTCGTTACGGGGTGTGTTTGATAAGCAGGGCGTGGCCTTCAGTCTTCAGACCACAGGAAGGAATGTTGGCTTTACTGCTACTTCCTCCGTAAACACTATCATCTATTTGGAACCGATTTTGTTGATGGACCAGACCATTGTGGCAATTAGATCACGGCATGTTTTATTGCATTTTGGCAGTGAACACAGGGACTCCTCGGATAAAAAGCACAGAGATAAAGAGAGGCTGAAGCTCAAAGATGGATCCTCAGACAAGCAGAAGGACAAATACAAAGAGAAGAGAAAGGAGGAAAGGGTGGGCAGAATCTTACTGATACAAATACTTTCAGTTTTATCTGAGCTAAATCCTCTGGCTCTGGAGGAGTTGTAAATAGTCTTTTGTGATTCATACAATATTGAGTGCTGTTACTGACCTCTTTCTGTTGTATGTAATATTTTTTTATTTCCTTCCTCAAAAGCCTTTCGATGGCAAGTTCAAAAAAGAGAAGGAGAATGGATTTGAAAGGTAAGAAAGAACCCTAATTGTGACGGTGAATGACGCAACTGTAAGATATGAATGCCATGGGTAGCTCTGATGTTTTTTATAAGGGGGTATTAACTTATCACAGTTTATGAAAACAATATGTAGAAAAATCAGCAACTCAAATTAGAATCATACTAAAAGGACTACAATTACACTTCACTTTCCAATGTTGGGAATTATTTAGTTGCTACATACCATTACAGTATTAGTGAATTTCTACACCTTTTTACTCGTAATCTTCCTTAAACACCAAATAGGTGCGATTATGTAAATTGGGCACAGATGTTAATGCTTTGAGTTTCTGAAGTCATCAGTCCAACCTCTTTCAATACAGAGGGGTTTTGAGTTCTGAAAGTTACAGTATGTTTTCATTTTACGGTGACTTGTTGATCTCAAAAGATCAAGGCAAATTTCATTTCCTTATGATTTGATCTCTTTAAGATCAAATGCATAGTTATAATCGCGTAATTAGAAGCATGAATTTGTCTTGAGATGATTTAGAGGGGATCTCAGTTTTGATCAGATGAGCAAGAAAATGAATATTGCTTGTCTTATCCTTCACGCAGCCCTTTCATCAAGTCTGAACCTGAGAACGATGACTTCTACCACTCTCCTAAACATGAGAAGTCTCTGAAGAGAGTGCGGGATGATGACGAGTAAGTGACATTGCATTCACAGGCAACTTGAACTCGCATGTGACATAAGAACCTTGAAGTCTTTGTTTATGAAAGCACATGGATCTGGCAATCTTGGTTATATGGTGAATGAAAGGTGTGGAAATACCAGACATCTTAATGTTTTTGTTTTCTTCAGTGCTGAGTTCAAGCCCAAAAAAATAAAAACTGAGGAAAGTGAAAAGAAGGCAAAGAAACGGAAACAGGAAGAGGAGGTTAGTGGAGAAAGCTCATCTCTCCAGGTTCCACTTCGTAACAATTGTCTTTGCACATAATTAATGTGAGTCTTTTGATTTGCCGTAGGACATTAAGCCCAAAAAGAAGACAAAAGACAAGAAAGGAGAAGCTGCCACAGATGGCAAGAAAAAAGCAAAAAAAGAGCCAGAAGAGAAGTGGAAATGGTTAGTCTCACATCCTCTGATGGTCAAGTAATTGTAGGCTGACTCCTCGTCTTTGATTTATTCAGGGATATGGTGCGGATCACAAATGTCCTTGTTCCGGCACTTTACAGAGCCGTTTTTGGTCGCTTGTGTTGGGATGTTGGTTTACATCCTTCCATCTCTTGTGTGCTTTTTCGTACCATTTAGGTGGGAGGAAGAGCGGTACAAAGATGGCATGAAATGGAGGTTTTTGGAACACAAAGGGCCTGTATTTGCGCCACCATATGAGCCTGTTCCCAGCCATGTCAAGTTCTATTATGATGGTACGTTGTTTGATTTTAATGGAAGTTCACAAGGTGAGTAGATCATCATAGGTTGCTCTGATTGGTCTGCCTTCAGAACCTTCAGAACTGTCAGAGAAGCAGGTGTTGGGTTGTGTAAGCTTCAGATGTTTTAAACGCCTCTGTTATGTTGAACACACATGCCCTGTCTGTGTTTTGTTTCCGTTAGTCTGTTAAAGGCAATGTAGATTTTTCCAACCAAACCTGAAAGTTCTTTATTCTGGATCTTGGGCTTTATCTTTAACTGACTTTACTACATTCAGATGTTAAGGCTTTAAGAACTTTGAATAAAAAGATGTATTCTGTTCTTTTGCTGCTGTTCTCAAAGTAGTATTTTATGGTCTGCCACCAGGAAAACACATGAAACTCAGTCCTGGTGCAGAGGAGGTGGCCACTTTCTTCGCGAAAATGCTGGACCATGAGTACACCACGAAAGATGTTTTTCGGAAAAACTTCTTTAAAGATTGGAGGAAGGTAATGTTGCCAATGTGTGATATTATTATTATTATTATTATTATTATTATTATTATTATTATTATTTTTTCTTTTATTTTTTTTCCTTGCTTCTTGAAATAATCGTTTGCCTTTTACCAATCTTGCATGATCTTGTCTCTTTAGGAAATGACGTCTGAAGAGAAATCCAAACTCACTGATCTGAACAAGTGTGACTTTTCGGAAATGAGTGAATATTTCAAAGCTCAATCTGAAGCCAGGAAGGCCATGACAAAAGAAGAGAAGCAGGTACAGTTTTACCTCTACTTTCTAAAATTAGTTTTGTTTATGTATTGCCATGTTTTTTTTATCTTTTTTTTTTTTTTCCTAAAAGAAAATTAAAGAGGAGAATGAGCGACTTCTGCAGGAGTATGGCTTCTGTGTCATGGACAATCACAAAGAACGCATTGCTAACTTCCGCATTGAGCCTCCAGGCTTGTTCCGTGGCAGAGGTGACCATCCGAAAATGGGCATGCTAAAGCGTCGTATCCGTCCTGAGGATATTATCATTAACTGCAGCAAGTAAGGAGTGCTCATCACAGTCTGACATCAGCCTATTTGGTTCAAAACATCTTTACGTCATGTGCTTCCCTTTTGTAGGGACTCAAAGCATCCTAAACCACCACCTGGAACAAAGTGGAAGGAGGTACGTCATGACAACAAAGTGACATGGCTGGTGTCCTGGACTGAGAATATCCAAGGCTCTATCAAATACATTATGTTGAACCCCAGTTCGAGGATCAAGGTAAAAATGGATTCATATGATCAATATTACATTATAATTAGTCCTCGCTGAATAAAATACTTATTATAAAAAGTCTAAAAATTATAAAATGCCTTTTTGAATCTTACTGACACCAAGCCCTTGAACTGTATTGTACTTTGGTTCCTTTTTTCCCCTCAGTTTAGTTAGTTTAATCATAAAATCTATATATATCATCCATTTCAGTTGATTCCACAACACAAAAATAATTATTGTTATTGGTCATAATTTTAATATTGGTGTACCCCATGCATTTCTTCTTGCAGGGAGAGAAGGATTGGCAGAAATATGAAACGGCTCGTCGGTTGAAAAAATGTGTGGATCGGATCCGTGCGCAATACCGCGAGGACTGGAAATCAAAAGAGATGAGGATCAGACAGCGTGCTGTTGCTCTTTACTTCATTGACAAGGTTTGCATTACTTAGATCAATGTAACATCCTTCGCATCAAGCCCTTGACCTCGAAAGCTTAATTACTCTTTAAAAGCACTTAAAGCTTTTGGTTAAGTTAAAATCTTTTTCTTCAATGGGCATGTACTGATGTTTGTAATATCTTTTTAGCAGAAGTTGAAAAGCAGAACGGTGTTATGCATTTCCATTTTTTTTTATTTCTTTTTTTTCTTTCTCTTGGTGTAGCTGGCTCTGAGAGCAGGTAATGAAAAGGAGGAAGGAGAGACGGCTGACACAGTGGGCTGCTGCTCACTTAGAGTGGAGCATCTATCTCTCCATCAAGAGATGGACGGCCAGGAGTTTGTGGTGGAGTTTGACTTCCTTGGTAAAGACTCCATTAGATACTACAACAAAGTCCCCGTAGAGAAGAGGGTAAGTTGTAGTGTTTCTACACCACACCTCTGAAGGCTCATTTTAGTTGAGTTATAAAGCAGTCTCGCATGTATTTTTCAGATGAGCAAAATCCTGTAAGTTATTGCAAAAAGTTGAGTTTCCCCCAAGATGGTGGACAAGCAAAACTAAATGTGGATTTATAAATACTTAATTCAATATTGAAAAGCTTACGCTGAGGTCCGCAGCGCTATTGCGGGTCCAAATCAGTCACTTATGAGGTTCCCTTTCGTTAGGATGCTGCCTGAGGCATCTCATTAGATTCTGGAACCGAGCTAATATATCCAAAGCTCTGCAACCCGTGTCCTTACACCAAAAAAATCTTCAACACAGGTTATTAATTGCATGTAATCAAGTCCTATTTCAGTTTTTAAAACTCATCATGGTCTAGCACCACAATATGCAATAGAATTGATTTACTGCGTTTTCAGGACCTTTGTTTCCAATTTAACTACGTTTTGATTGCACTACATGGGTAGCATGCCACATGAAGTTTCACGTTACCATATTTTCAAAACTCTCATTCATTGGCTTGTCGTTGCTCAGTTTGTTGCTTCTCTACAGTCATCAATTCATGCCAGGTTTTTTTCTTTCTCCTTTTGATTGTTTTTGGTAATTGTCTTTTGTTTGTAAATGTCCTTGGGTTTTTAAAAGGCACTGTATAAATCAAATTACTGGTGTACAAATGAAAAATCTTCATATGGGTGCTGTTGATTAGCACGGATGTGTTGGTTGTTCCTTTTGTGTAAAATCCATTCAAAATGTTACAGGTTTTCAAAAATCTTCAGCTGTTTATGGAGGACAAGGAGCTGGAGGATGACCTCTTCGACCGTCTCAATGTAAGCCTTCGCTTTTACCAGTCTGTTATTTATTGCTTGGAGTGAATAAGAAGGGGGGAAAAACTTTGTCTTGAATTAAGACGACGTATGTAACATCAATGTAAAATGACTCTTGCAGACCTCCATTTTGAACAAGCATCTTCAGGAGCTGATGGATGGACTTACGGCTAAAGTGTTCCGTACTTATAACGCCTCCATCACACTACAGCAGCAGCTAAAAGAACTGACAACCTGTAAGTACCGTTCACCGAATGTAAAGAGGATGTTAACAGACCCGGTTGTGATATGTACAGTATGTGACCTCAAGTGTATTTGTTCAGCTGAAGACAATGTTCCTGCGAAGATCCTTTCCTACAATCGTGCTAACCGAGCAGTAGCCATCTTGTGTAACCACCAGAGGGCACCACCCAAGACGTTTGAGAAGTCCATGCAAAATCTTCAGACAAAGGTATGAGACGTTTGTGACCTTGTCCTCGTTGTCTTTTTGCTGGTATTTTTTTGTTAGTGCAGGGTCTGTTGGACCATCTAAATGTTTGCCTTTCATGCATTCACTTGTTCATTAAAACCAGATTGATGCAAAGAAGGAACAGCTTGTGGATGCTAAAAGAGAACTGAAGAATGCCAAGGCTGACGCCAAAGTACGCAAAGATGAGAAATCCAAGAAGTGAGTGTCAAAATATTTGCTTGAAGGGGCGCCCAACTGAATTTGGCCCCTTAGTTGCTCATTGTGCGTTCGTATGTGATTGTATGCTGCTTTAATGTTGGTTGTTTTGGCAACCCAGGGCTGTGGAGTCCAAGAAGAAAGCTGTGGAGAGAGTTGAGGAGCAGCTGATGAAGCTGGAGGTACAGGCCACCGACCGGGAGGAGAACAAGCAGATCGCCCTGGGTACCTCCAAGCTCAACTACCTGGACCCACGTATCTCAGTAGCCTGGTGAGAAGGCACTTTCATATGTGGTGCAGTGATCTGTTTCGCCCTCTTATTCCGTTTTTCTTCCTCCAGGTGCAAGAAGTATGGTGTCCCAATAGAGAAGATCTACAACAAAACTCAGCGTGAGAAATTTGCCTGGGCTATCGACATGGCTGAGAAAGACTATGAATTTTAATTCCTTTTTGCTATTTTACTTCTCCCTCCACCCCATCCTTTTTCTTTTTTTTTCTTTTAATAAATACTTAGTCTAAGTGATTTCCAGCAGGTTAAGAACCTGTCCAGGGAAAAGATGTGAAGCAAGCATAGTGTCGAAGAGGCCTGAATGTCATGAGTTGGGTGACTGATTTTTATTTTTTTTTAGGCTGTGACCTGTAATCTTGTAGGTTTTATTGGGTCGGTCTTTTAAGAATGAAGTATGGACGGCCTGTGCGTGAGGTTGCATGGTCTTTAAGCCAGGAACTGGAGAATCAGTGGCTTGACCTTTGAACACTTTTACTGTCTCACTCCCCTCCCATCTTTGGACAAAGGGGCCCAAGGATGTTCGAAAACTATGAACTTACATGGTCCTATAGCTACTGTATTCAACTACAACTTGCTTTATGGATCGTTTAATTTTTAGTTTTGCTGTATTTTTAGCCCTCCTGTATTAATAATGAATTCTATATTTTAATAGAAGATTAAAAAAAAAAAAATCAAAGAATTGCTTAAAGTACACCCATACGCCTTTTTAGGAGAAGAAACGTGTACACCAGGTGATATTTTATGGGAAATATGACCATGAAAAGCTGTGTGTTTGAGTGAGTGTTTCATGAACTGTTCACTTTTAAACTGGAGTTCTTGTGTAAACTATGTCCAGACCACAATGTAGGATGCTTGGATGAGCTGCAGGGGACTACAGCTTCAACTATATTTCCTTCAACATGCAGAATGTGAATTTCTTTTTTTTTTTTTTGTCACCGCATATATATTCAGGGTTTTGTTTCCAGTGTAAATGTGAACCAATTTTTTTTTTTTTTTTTCTCTCTTCCTTTGTGCCCCCTTTTGTCTCCAGTATCCTACAGATTGTGTCTTCATGGCTTTGAGTCTCCATCTGGATTTAACTTAATGTGTAATGACTGTTTCCATAAGATTTAAAAGAAAGAAAAAAAAAAAGAAACTCCTGTATCTGTTACTTGAAAATATCACTATTAGGATGTATTATTTCAGGTTATGGCAAAAGGGTTTTTATTTCTGAAGGGTATGTGAGGGAAATCAACATTGCCAAAAACAAAGTCTGTGTTATGATTTTTAAGCATTTTTGTTTTTTTGTAATTGCATCAAGATTTAAGGGTAGACTTGTTTTAACATGGACTTTAACAATGTTCATTTTATTTTTTCCACTCCAGTCTGGAAAGAATTGTTAGTAGTGGCAGCCATGTAACCTTTTCCAACTTATCGAGCTCATGCCATAACCTCTGATCATGTTTTTTTTTGTTTGTTTTTTCTTTTGCTCAATTGTAGGTTATTTAAAAAAAAATAAAACCCTACAACTTAACTGGTATGTTGCATTTTTGAAGCCAAAATCCAAATGTATTAAGTCTTTTTTTCTTAGCAAAAACTTGATGCTTGAAGGTGCGTTAGATTTAGAATAATGGGTTGAAGACCTTCCTGTGTTCCCAGAACCGTGTGAAACAAGCACCAAGTCTTGCTTTGAGAACAGGCCTCAGGAAGAACTCAGAGGGGGAGCGTAAAAAGACCCTGCCTGTTTGTCTTGGAAGAATGGCCTGTATGATGTATTAGCCAAGCTGTAGTCTTAGGCAAGGTTTCATTCCTTTTGAAAAGTGCACCCGGGACCTCTCTGTGACTCTTGCGCTCAGGAAGGTATTCTAATCATTTATTCTCAAGATGGTTTTCTTCTCCTGCGCCCTCTTTATTTACACGCGTGTGTTGACCGTAGACATGTGCGTCTTTTTTAGCTGCAATTAACATAAATCCAAGCAAATGTGCATCTGCTGTTGGAAGTTTCTCTAGAATTAGTCTCTGCCATGTCGTAGTGTATATCTTTCAATAGTATGAAATGCAAGACGCCAGTTCTTAAATTTGACATTCTCCATTTATTACCAAAAGATTTGTAATGTGTAGAAAGGATAACACTCCAGTGCACTGTGTTCTTTTAGACAGACCTGCACAATGGGAACTGATGGGAAGGTAATACTGTAAGTCCAGATAGTATCTTTATGTGTTAACTTTTAAAAGAGAAACCACATTGGATACAAATGCAAATAAGGGATGAAAAGCACCTGTTATTCACTTTGGATGGTCTGAACTTAGCAGCATATAAATGATGCATAATGTGTATATATACATGTATATATATATACTATATATATTTATATATCGTAGCCCAACTCAAACACGGGGAATATCCAGTTAGCAGAGCACTTGATCTGACTGTCTATGAGAACTGTAATACCCCTCGGATTGTAAGCACACTGTTTAAAACTTTCTCCACCATAAATTAACATTTTTTTTTCTTTTTTTTTTTTTTAAGCTTTTCACATATAATAGTCTTGTTAATGCTTATAAAAAAAACACCTCCGAAGATATAGCAGCAGTTCTGTTGGGATTTCAAATCCCCAATTTATACACACATCAACACAGTTGCTGAGAAGCTTGTTTGTGCAGCCAGTCATAGAAATAGAAAGGTGATGTTTAAGGCAATGTCTGGCCAATTTGTTGTGTGTGCAGACAGACACCACTAAAGCGAGATATAGTGCATGATTTGTCGCTAACTGCTCAATGTTGTGTGAAAAAATAAGCCATGGAGAACTTATTTGATCTGGACATGAAGGGAAAACGGGTTGGAATATCTCGACGACTATCGTAAAACCCAAGGCATTGCAGAAGTGCTGATTATCTGACATATTACAAAGTATCACAATATCTAACTGACATTCCTAACGTCCAGTACACCCTCAATAGTGCAGTTTCAAGCATATACATCATAGTTTCCTACACAGAATTTACCTAAATCAGACCTACATATGTAGCGGCTACTCTCTGGATTGGGCCACCTTCCGAAAACAAGTCCACTGACCATCACAAATGTGTTACAATCTCATCGGCTGTCATATTGAAAGAAAACAAGAAATGTAATGTTCAGGATGAATACGGGATCCTCGGCCTCTTCGCCTCGCGGAGTGAAGTCCTTAAACTTTCAGAAGCTCGCCTCTCAGACAGTCCCTGTTGGGGAGAAAAAGATGTGTAAGACTAGCCAAAACACAACGAACAGCATCACACCATGAACTCCACAAGAGATCCAAGAGTCCGGCACTTTGCTACACACAATTTCCATCATTTATTCACGTTAAGACACACTTTGAGTAAATCTATAATTCATTAGCTCTGCCTTCACTTACGCCAAAAATAGCCTTTTAAATAAAGCACATAATCATGTGCGTGGCAGTGACTAATCAAAAATAAGTTGATCAAAAGGCCAAATGTTGTTAATATGCACATAATTTAATTCACGTTTCCCAATTAAACTAATTTTAAAATTTGTGCTACTTTGATTACCTTAAACACTGTTATGTAATGTGACAATCCAAGAGTAGTAGACAGCAGTTGAAGACTCAACAAGTCAGTTGCTAGAAAAACTACAATGCGTCTCTTGGGAAGACGCTTAAAATTAGCTGTTTTTATTTTTCTCTAATAACCTGATCAATGGTCCATCAATGGTCTGCAGCCATTACCTTGATTGACTGTCTTGTGCTTGATGCCCCCTCAAACTCTGGTTGCCCATTGGTTGCTGATGCTCCTCGTCTTTTATCTCCCAGTAGTCTTGTTCTCGTGTAGTTGGTTTTTCTAAATCCACCGTGGCCTCATTAGATTTTTTCTTTATCGGCAGCATTGGAGTTTCAGAGTCTAGACTCTGAAAAATTATTTTCCGCTCCTGGCGTAAATCGCGTTTAACTTGCTCTGTTTCAAGCCCCGCAAGGTTATCTGGCTGATGTGGTTCTGTGTTACTTATATCACAAATACTCTCCTCAGTCTCCAGCGGTACATGCTGGTAGCTTTCGTGCCATTCTGAAGTCAGGTTCTTTTGGCTGAGACCACCATCATTGATAAAGGTCTCCAACGGCTTGCTGATTAGCTGCTTGCTGTTGGTCTTGTACAAACTCTCTTCTTTGTTCAACGCTATTACGTTTATCTTCGTAGGGCTCACATTTGGCTCTTCGTGATAGTCACTGTTGCTTTCCCACTGGTCCACTTCCTGTATGTACTGTCTTAAAAGTGGCATGCCTTGTTTAGCCTTGTTAGTGATATCTTTTGTGAAGGTATGTAGTGTGTTAATTAGGTTGCTATGCTCGTTCTTGTCAGCCTTGTAAAATGTATTTGTAATTCCGCTGTGCTTTTCAGAAACCCTTCCCTCGTTTTCTTTTTGCGCTATGTTTCTGTGCAATCTTTCTCTATCAAAATGTGATTGCGTAGAGTCTTTGTCTAAGGCAGGTAAGTGCTTGGGGTCATGTTCCTTGTAGTGGACAGCAGTAAAGTCTGTGGACTGGACCTGAGGTGCTCCCAGCAGGGTTTTTGGAGAAAGTTGCTCCTGAGGAGCAGAAAGGGATGGAGAGGAGTGCTGACTTGTTTCCTCCTGAATACATGAACTTGCTGTAGGGTTAGACTGAAGGGAGCTCTGGGGCATGTTACTAAATGATCCCCCAACAGCAGACTGGGAGTCTGTCAAAGAACGTACGTGGTATGATTGACCTTGGGGTGCAAGAAACTGCCTTTGTTCTGGGAATGAGTTATGGATAAAGCTTTGCTTTAAAGTCACTGGTTCCTCAGGTAATACCTTGTTCTTTCCAAGAGATGGATCCATGAGACCTCCAGGCTGTGGGGCCGGGTTGTGGGTAAGGGGTGGTACAAATTGTTCCGCTTGTAAGTTGCTGCTGCTGCTACAAATGACACTAGTGTCAGCGTTGCTTTTGCTGGTGTGGTCTAAGATGTTTCCCTCCCTTTTAGTGCAAGTAGTACTGTGGCTGGTGCTTTTATAAGTGCTTCCGTTGTTATATTTGCTGGTGGTGGCAAAGCTGCTGTTGCTGTTCTCTTTCGCATTACTGGATGCCTTCTGTTGGCCATAAATGGAAGTTGGACTGATGTTAGATTTGCTGGTGCAATTTGCGTTCCTGTCATTGATATGACAGTCAATTTTCCTGACTATGTTCGTCAGAGTCATAATGCTGCCCTCACTGTAACTGCTGTTTTGACTCTTGGGAAGGGACGGCAAGCAGCTAATGCCAGTCTTGATGGACGAGCTGCAGCCAGTCTCACCTTTTCCAGTGTGTCCATGATTGCTAACGCTACCTCCTCTGCCTACGACACTGCAGTTCTCAGCTGTCCGACAAGATAAGTAATTTCCAGTTTCCTTAGTGTTGACAGCATGATTGATATTTACCTGCCGCGTCTGGACCACTAGCTGCTGCTGCTTAAGGGATGTGGCCTGGGTGACACTAGGCTGGCTGACTATGACCCCTCCTTTCCAACCCATTACACTTCCCTTTGGTATCTGTGGTATATAGTTAGAACTCAAAGAGTTGGACTGGACAGAAACACAGTGTTGGGGAATGGGGTGATGCATCTGGTTGCGTGACGTTTTCGGTGTGGCTTGGAATATAGTGTTGAACATCTTTCTACGCGTGTCCTCGATCTCTTCAGGAGACCAGCTGATCCCTTGCTTCAGCCTTTGGGCCGTGAACCAGAGCTTGATCTGCTCCTCTGGGAAGCCAGAGACCACCGTCAAGTAACAGAGCTCTGCTTTGGTAGGGTAAGGAAACTTACCAAAAGATGTTTTAAGAAAACTGCTTAAATCCATGGCTGGATCATAGGTGGGGATGCTACTTAGAGGGATCATGACCTTTGGGAGATCAGTGTTTGAATCAGGTGATGACAGATTAGAGTTCCACAGAGGACCACGGTTATGCATCCCTGGTATTCCAAGCATGTTGGGGATTTTATGGACTGGAGAGGCACTAATGCCACCGATGATATGTGGTGATGTTGTTAGGGGTAAGGTCCTTACTGAAGTGCCATTGGTTACAGTTGCGGGCTTGTCGCTGCTCGGCTCAGCCCGTTGTACCTCAACAGTATGGGAGACGACAATTTTTTTGTGCCCCCCTTTGGTCATTTTCATTATGGGTGTCTTGGTAATGGATATTCCGGATTCACTTAAATCCTCTTCTGTAAACAGAGTTTGCTCCACTGTGGTAGCCCCATCTCGTCTGGTAACCTGCAAGGAAACTCTCTTGTGTGCTGCATGGAGTTCAGGATGTGATTTTGCGTTATGTAAAGCGAGGCCTTCAAACTTCACAGCTGAAACCTTGCAAGGCAGGCAGTAGAAGTTTGGTTGAGCATGAAAGTCCATGTGACAGTTGTACATATGGTGAAGAAACAGGTTCAAGTCTCCGGACTCAAAGCAGCACATAGGGCAGCTATATGTTCCCCTTTCCCAGCATGAAGTCTTCGGATCAGCTTTCAAGAGATCATGGAATCGTTGTGCAACCTCATCTTTTGAAGAGATACTAAGGATGCTGTCTTCGGGTATTGTGGGCAGGAGCTCAGGTAAGCATCCTAGTATGATGTCCTCCCGCATGTGTTTGCTTTTTGATGGAATCATACAGGGAACGGTGGATTTCCTCTTGCTGGCCATAGTATAGGATTGTGCAGATGAGTGAAGAGTTAGAAACAAATACTGGAATTGTATGGAGTTGAGGTGTCATCAGCCAGCCGTGATGAACCAGAAACTGGTGAAATTTTCAGCTATCAGGACTTCCCATTGTAAAAGGGAGCGAAGTAACAACTCCCTGTGAACCTAAGGAGAAAAAAACATGACATTTTGATATAAAACACTGTGATACAAAATAAAAAAAATGAATGTCAGCATGGAATTTGCATTAAAAAATCTTTTCTAAAAGAGAGACGGGTTATTTAAGTGCTCTGACCAACTACTGTTTAGTTTTTATTATAATCAAATCACTAATATAAAGGTAAAATTCTATTTACCTGTTCCTAGTGAAACTGAATACAATTCACTATTAGGGGCAAAAACATTGGGGGTATTGATGCGGGGAAATAAAATCTCTTTTTTACGAGCAACTGAAATAAACAAAATGTGCTTCTAAGAAGTTTTCATTATAAGAGACCTAAATAAACAGATATCAAGATGCAATTTCTTGTTATAAATATACTCCAAAAATGTGATTGTTGATGTTGATGATTGTTTGTATTCATACATAGCACATCAAACCCAGTTCTCTGTGATTTCTACATGTTCTCTCTCTCTCTCACACACACACACACCTTCTAAATTTTTTGGTTGCACTTCTCCACACACCACACTTCAGTCAGTTAGGCAGCATTTCAGGATAAAGTTCATGTGTGGTTCACATTTTTTTCCACCTGTTCTGTTTAAAAAGAATATGTAAATATATTGTAATATTTTTTACATCTACCACATGTAGTTGACTTTACACATTTAAAGCAAACAATTTTTATAAGTTCATTTAATTAATGTGTGTAAACCTATAAAAACAAAATAATGGCACTTGCAAAATATTCGTGAAAGAACGTGTTGTCTCCATTTATAAAAGCTTATAGCAGAGCATATAAATGAGTTGCATCTTGTCAGAGCAGTTTCAATATTTCAGCTAAATACTAGCTGGAGAATAAATCTAGTAATATAATGCCTGTTTTTCCATGCATTATGCATCTGCAAAAGATTCTAATTAAACCACCCAAGACTTCTGTTTAGTGTTTAGCTCTAAATTTCCTTGACCTTCTCTTTCATCAGACTACAAATACATTTTGGATAAAAACAATGTGGTATCCATGTGTATATTTTTTTCAGTATCGCCAGCTGTCTTTAAAAAAAAAAAGAAAGAAAAAAGGATAAAACCATTCAGAAGTAAAAACACTGCCTAAAATACACAGTGCTCTCAGACATGGCCATGACGTACTCTTTTGCAACTGACTCTTTTATTTCTCAAATAAATAATAATAAAACTAGGTCACCAGCATCTTATGCTGTAATCCTGGTTCCCTGCATCCAGACATGGGCATTTACTGTATGTTCAGCCTGCTTACGAGTCCATGATACTCAGATTTCATCAATGGATGTTAACCCCTGACATGAATCTGGGTTATTCAAAATGCGCCAGATGTCTCTGAGTAGAAATTATACAAAATGTTGCTTAATAATATTAACATTTCTCATAAAAGTGTGTGTGTGTAAAAGCTTTGGTCCAGATACAGAAAAAAAAGCTATCTTTGTTAGTGCAATGTGCACAGCAGCTCTTTTTTAGAGTTTTATTTTTGCTACAAAGTTATAAAGTTCAAGCAGAGTTAAAAACTTGAGGAGTGCGTCTGAACGAATGAGTGCACACACCATTCTCTCAGATGGTAACAAAAATCTGCTTTCCAGAATCTTCTAATATAAACCAAAAAATGTTAATAGACATGCTAATATCTAGATGACTCCACCGCCCAAACTTTGAACCGCTAGCCTGATTAGCACCGAAGAAGCAGGAGATAGTTCAAAAATGTTACATAAAAAAAACAGGTCACTTGTCATAGAATGGGATGCTTTATCTGGCAACCGAGACGTGCGATTAGACACAGGACAAGAGGTTTCCAGACAGTGAGCTATTGAAAAGGGAACTCAGAAAGAGAGGCCTCGTGTTTCAGCACCGGGGTGAACCACTCTCACACAAAACAGTCTATCCTGCTACTGTGTGCCTCAGTACTTTGGTAGCTTTAGCAGAGAAACCGGAGGCCTTTTTATCCCGGCAACCTGTGGAGTCAAGGCATGCAGTAGATTTGGTTGAAAATTAGCACAACAACGCTGACCTACATTTACGTCTCCGAGCAGTTCGAAACTAAAATATTACATCATGTTACGTGTTACACATTTAATAAGGCTGGCTCTGCTTGAACATTTGAGATAGTGATGCACAGTATTAAATGCAGTGTGGGGCCAAAGGCCTGGCTATACGGGCCTTACATAATAAAAGATCCTCTCTCATTATTGATTAAAGGCCGAAGCATCCCAGGCTGGACGTCCTTTATTACATGGGACCATGCTGAATAAGCCAGCAAAGATATCAATAGATACTCAGCATGGAAATCTTTCATAAGGCCACTGAAATAAAATCTCTGTTTTTCTGCGCAGCAACAAAATGTGTTCAGGAAAAAAAATTCATGATAAGGGGTCTAAAATAAACAGATTGTTATAAACAGTCACATATTTTTGAAGCTGCGTGTATGTTTGTATTCTTACATGCCACATTGTACCCACTTCTCTTTTATTTGATCATATGCTCACACACACACACACACACACACTCCCACACCCTCCTAAATCCTCTTCTTTTTTGGTGCACTCCTCCACACTTCAGGCAGCGCGGGAGCATTTTAGGATAAAGTTCATCTGCGGTTCACATTTTTCCTCCTGTTCCGCTTTAACAATTATGTAAATATCTTGCATTGACTGTTAACCATATGTAGTAACGTCAATGCAGCCTATATATCCTAACATCCCTTTTCAAACTCCACCAGATAAAGTGTGCAGATTAAACCTCCCAGACTATTTTTTTCATGAGCTTCCCTTCCATTAAACTATAAATATTTCTTTTTTGCTAAAAAACAATGTGGTGTCCATGTGTATAGATTATTTCCACCGGTCCCAGCAGTCTTTTAAATGCAGGAGGAAACCATTCAGGAAAAATAAATAAAAAATTACTGAAATAATACACAGCTCCCAGACCTGATCATGACGTCCTCTTTTATTTCTCAATCTGATTCTCGCTTTATTACACGAGGCTGATATGAATAAGCCTATAGGGATATCGGTTGATTTTAACATGACCATCTTTCATAAGCGCTGCATGAATGAGACTTTTGTTTAACGCCAAGAAACCATAACAAAGGTCAGTGCACACATGCTATAATAATTATATTTCTATAAATACGAGAAAAAAGGAGGTCAGTGTATGAGCTTGTCGTGACCATTTTTCTTCATTTTACACAATGGCGCTCCCATTTACGAGGGAAATATGACACTAAGCCGGAAACCATATGCAGTGCCCTCAATGCTTACATGCCATTGAAATATTTCCTGAATGTGTGTGCCAGTACGTAAGATGGGCCTGTGACTACATGCCATCATTGTACCGTGCTGTTTGCAAGCTATATCAGTGACGGCGTCAAACACGTCCACATTAATTATGTAGAGACCGAAGCGCCGCTGAGGCATCCTACAGTTCACCTTCATTATAGGATGTGACTCATTAGCAAAATGCCACCAACCCAGGCGTTTGTACCATCAGCTATTCCTGGGCGGCCCGTGTTTATGTTTAAATCCAGTCAATGGACCTTATGCGAGTACTACAGAAAGCTGGGTGCCATCAGAAGTGCCCGCTTGCCCCCCTTACCTCGGTGACTGCTGCACGGACTCTTGGGAGGCCAGTCTGCGCTGCCACTCATGTGTTAACATTGCCATAGCAACCCCTCTCCTTTCCCTTTCCTTGCCCACAACACACAGAGGGGACTAAATCCTCTATTCTTCACCAAAAAACACACACTTGGGGGACATTTTTCGCAGCCCTCCAACCCTAAAGAGACAAAACTCCAAATATTTCATTTGACTGCGCTATTTGTTTATGCCAATATACAAATTGGAAACAAATGAGGATCAGTCTCTTTTTCTGCTCTGTAATAATGGCAGATTTTTTTTTTTTGTATGAAGAGAGCACCCCAGATTTTTACAAAAGGCGTTTTGCGCTTTTAGAATTACTTCGCCAGTCTTGCGACACGAAAATCTCCCAGTAAACGCGCGGAAAAGATTTAGAAATTCGCACGAGAGAGAAAGAAAGTAGTTTGCGAATAAAGGAGAAATGATCATTGATGCGATGTGCTGAGTTTGATCACCGGTGCGACACACTCATTAGTTACAAAAAAAGAAAGATGGCGGAGCACCATGAATTGTACTGAGTCAAGTGCCAGGTCTCGGCAAATGCCAGGCTCCTCCATACAAAACCGAGCTGGAGCAGCTGAAATACTTGTACGGCCGGCACTCCGCCGTTAAGCCAAAAGTTTGTCTCGAAGAGTACTTAAGGTTAATACGGGCTTTTCAGGGAGGTTTTGGGGATATACTCCTATTGTGGAGCTCATTTCTGTCTGTTACTCCGTGACATTCATCCACTCTTTAGATTTACAAATTTAATAAGGTAATGTGAGATATCACAGAAGGGCATTTTTGTTATTACATGCACAGTGAGCTTTTCATTATAAATAATTTAATCATTTTGACTGCTTTTATAGCACGGATGAAGGACATGGAGCCTCCGCAATTATAATTCTGCTTAGGCATTAGGCAGACAATTCTCCTCTCTTAATTCAAGGAATATTACATAAAGGGACAGCTTTTACTGGAAATCAACATACAATAAAGGGCACACGCAAGCGACTTAACATTTAGTCCTTCGTTTTGAGCAGTCCTAATCTGACAAAATAATAAAAGGGCAAACTGTGCATGTATTTACAAACTGCATTTTCTTTAGTCTGTAGGCACAAATACTTTGGGAAGGTCGCGTTCTGTACGCTTTAGTGTCCTAATTGCTCAAATTCAGGATGAAAGGCAATATTGCCTTGCCTTATTACAACACTGCAGACCAGAACACTATTCCCACTAGAGAACAGCCGTTCACCCGAAACACGCTGCAAGCTAAAGCACCTACAGAAAGCATGCATCCTGACCTTCTGACGCATTTTACCATGTCATCCTGCCTGCTAACTTTTAAAAAGTAGAGTACTTTAGCAGAAAGTGTTGTTTGCTGTAGAGAGGCTCGAGGCAGAGAGTTGAGATGAAGCACGCTGAGAGCCTGTGATTCAAAATAATGATTTATAATGTGTGGTATCAGAGCCAGGGTTATGATCTGGAGTTAAATCCGAGTTTGAGTACATTCTGTACCCATTAACAGTTGACAGCGCGTGCTTGTCTAGGTCTGCACCAGCTTTAAACTACAGGCACCCCCGAAAGGTTCGGGTTCGTCATCGTAAAGATCACTTTTGGAAATGGATTATGCGCCAATATTTCCGCGCTCCTCGCCGGCGATCAATCCGAGACTCGGTTCCCATTTCGACCCGCGTTTGAAGTAGAAATCTTTACGCGTGACGCGTGACTATAGAAACATTACATAGGCACGTTGTAGCGTGCGAATAATTAAATTGGAAGCAGACTAGAACATTGAGTAACAAACTGTAACAAACTGGTAAGTTAACCCTTTCGCTTCGTATTGAGGCAGTAGTAACCTCCATCCGGCTAGACGTTTCTCGCGAGTTTGAGTGCGGAGCAATAATTTTGGCTATTACCAAAATTTTTAACTAAGCACTCCCATCTACTGTCGCCATTTTATACATAGAGGCGACTTCACGCGCCGCATATGAGTGGAATAACAAGGCACGCTTCTCTCTACTAGAACTACTTTTGAAGACTGTTCGCGTCACCTAAATAAATCGCTTTCACTTCTTTGAAAAGTCAAAGTTCCCTACCTTTTCGTCGGCTCTGGTGACTGCGAATGGAAATCCGTTATTGATACAGAAATAAATAACATTTAGGTTTCGCTCCGCTCCGGGTCTCGGGGGAACAGGAGGGGCCGAGACCTCTCCTCAGATGAACCCTGTGAACTAAAGTGAACCCTTCGGGTCACCGCGATAAGGAGCATCTACTGCTTTATGGCACACTGATTATGTGCCCGGCTGACATGGGCGCTGCTGGAGTGGCGAGAAGGGAAAGAAATGTACGCCAGGCGCTCTCAAATAAGGGCACGTGATTAAAACGCGTCACCCAAACCCAAAATCCTGATCCTACCCCTCTCTGTTCTAGGACGGGCTGAGCAGACACACTGAAGGGAGTGACTCATGCGCAAATGTCTAATATAGCCAGAAATATGGAGCAGCGCTTTCGGTCAGTAGGTCGTATAAGGACGAGGGGGGAAAACAACCATAGTAGAAGACGAGCGATCGCGAGCATGTGGCTACTACATACTGACTACTACACACGCATGTTTGAAACCACCGCACGGAATACGAATAGTAATGTTATGGCTATGTTACAACAGAGTGAAAAAAATAAAAATAAATCTATAGCCACGCAATCAAATTGGAAATTGTTGCGCAACATGCAATTTATATTATTAGAATAGAACAGAACAGAACGGAATAGAATAGAATAGAATAGAATAGAATAGAATAGAATAGAATAGAATAGGAACCCCGTTGATACACATGCGTGTGTGGGGACAACTACTGTGCAACATGCAACAGAATACACATGGAACAGAATAGAATCTCATTAGCCACACTACCAAATTGAATGCATGCTCTACATACTAATACTAGAATAAAATAAAATAGAATAGAATATGATCTCCATTGCTACACAACCATGGCCAGGGGAAATTAATATGCAATTATTATTGGTATTATCCACGGAATAGAATAGAATGGATGATGATGCTGATGTTGTGGAACATACAATTAAATACAGATATTATTTTTTGTCAGTATTGTAATATTACTATTATTGGGTAGAGAGACTATTTTGCCACAATTACCAGTTACTATTCCGGTTATTATCTTTGGGTAATAATCACCAGAAATATTTATACATTTTATAACTACTGATGATGAATATGCACAGCTGTGCTCAAATGTGTCCTTGGTTCTGCCATTGTAACCATTAACAGTTTCAGAAACACTGAATACTAGTTTTTTTTTAGAGGGTCAAATAAGGTGGAAGTAAATCTGAGAGTTCCCACAGCTTGCTGTTGTGCCCTCTGAATTAATAACATCCATTCAACCAGAGTGCGAAAAACACCGGCCTGTCTATTATCAACAGGTTGTGTTATACTCAGTCTTTACACACACATAAAATACTTTTCTTAGGATGTGGTGGAAGACCTGCTATCCAGGGGCTCCCCCTCACGCCACAGTGGCAATTACACCTTCAGATGTGCAGCCTTTTTTCTGTTTCTTTTTTTTTTTTTTTTTTTTTTTTTGACAGTACAGGCAGAGATGAATCTGATTGGATAAAGCCCGAAAACACCTACTGTCCATTATGAGACGGTTGCCATGCGGTTTGGGCTTTTCCTTCATTAAGGCCTCGGCACAAATTTTTCATTTTGTAGTTTAAACGCAAAATGAACATAGTTTAGCTTTATAAAAATTACACAGAGGACATTGAGGTCAAAAGTCCAATGGCATAAATGTGTTTCTTTTGCAATAATTTTATTTGTTCTAAAACATGAATTTTGTCCAACAAACTATAATGTATAATTTTTTTGCCGTAGCTATTGAATAATCATCTATATAAATTAGTGAATTGAACTATACAATTGAGAATTAATATTTTTTTAGAGTTGTTTGCTGTTTTTATATTATCTTTTACATGACTCTTTTTTTATATTTTTTTGCTTTTTTTAATTGTTTGATTTTGTTTTAGAATTGTTTTACTGTTTAAATTTTGCAGAGAAGCCTGGATGACAGGCTTTTAAAAAGTGTGTTTAATAAACTGTATTTTCCCAAGCAGTAATGTTAAAAACTTAGCTGATTTTTTTTAAAGTGTGTTTAATAAACTGTATTTTTCCAAGCAGTAACGTTAAAATCTTAGCTGATTTTATATTGGTGTTTATGTGGTGTATTATTACTTGCATTTTATGAGGCCATTTAGTTTCACAACACCATCGTGAGTATTTCACGTTCAACAACACAGTGGAGAGTCATACACGCCGACTTTGTTTGCCTCCGAATTCAAACTCTTAGCCAATAGGCGCAGGGCAGGTTATCCAATGGCGTTCTTTCTTGGCGGACACGTGACGCCACAACTTGACTGGCAACAACGCAGCAGCCAATGGCCGTAACGCTGGCGGTGGGATGGGGCCTCTGCCTGTACAGGACACAGGTGGTAAAAGAGTGTAGTATTCGTCTCAGGAAACGTTAGTGTGATTAATAAACTTTAGGTTATGGCGCTTTCCCAGTGTCTTGAAGACTCCCCGGGCTGGAGGACACCGAGGACAGGCCAGGACCTAAACTTGAAAGAGCTTTACAATGAGAGACACCGACTCGCTCTGGAGGCGCTGGTCGCCGGCGGAGTCGAAGCCTTTATGGGATTCCTGCAGAGAGAGAGGATCCCTAACTTTCTCTCGGACGACGAGATCAGGCGCATATCCCGCGCTGCTGTAGTGCCTAAATCAGTGTCTTTGAACGGAGACGATTCTCATTTGGACCAGTCTGGCACACTGGACTGCTCATCTGTCACTTATTTTCCCGATATCTCAGACATTGAGCCTCCAGTTTTAGAGATGGGCTGGCCTGCGTTCACCGCGGGCTCATTCCGGGGAGTAACACGCGCCGTCGCCTACTTCCAGCCGAGTTATGGAGAGTGCATTTATAGTTGCAAAGAAGCAGCCAGGAGGATGATAAAAAATGCAAAAGAGGTACTTCTCAGACCCAAAAAAAAAAAAAAATTTTTTTAAATACATAAGTGAACATGTTACTTTATCTGTTGCAATAAATCATCTGTTCTTCCTTGTGATGAACATCACAACTTTTAAAAACTAATGCCTAATTGCAAGCTTTAGAAATGTAAGCAATTACTATCAACACATCTGTTAAGTATATTTAATTTTTCTGTTACTGGTATTCATTCTGAAATTACTAGTATGTACTATTATCTTTTAAATTTTACTATTCAGTAGATATTGATCTTAACGTTGCTTCATTTCAGTTAACGTAGTGACATTACAACTTGTCATTATTAAAACATAATTTAAATTGACCAGATTTAATTCTGTGTAGATTTGCTTCGTATATCCAACTAGTATGTATTACTTATTGTATTACTTGTACTTAATTTACTAGTAGATGTTTGTAGTTACTAGTTATATATTCCACTTGACCAGTTCTTTTAAAAAAAGGTATTTATTAAGCAGTAGTCTATATTTTAAAAACAAGTAGCAAATAAATAGCTGCTAATAAAATGAAAACAGATGTCTGTCTTTGTTAAAGTAATAATTAAAATCTAAGTAGCAAAAATAGATCCAAATTAGAAGTAATATTTAAATGTCATAGCACCTTTTTTTAAAATTATTATTATTTTTCATATATTGGCATCAAACCGGGAGATTACCAGTTGAAACTTATAAGAGGAATAAAATGATATCAAAATCCAAGCAACTGCAATGAAAAGAATATCAACTAATTCAAGATTATGATGATTTAGAAATCTCTTATTTCTGTTTTATTATTTAAAAGACATCAGCCTTCGGGTTTTTTAGGTAAAGGAAGGCTATGTGTGTGACTTATTCAGAGTAGCGCTATGGATCTTGAATGTGGAATGGTAAGAATGCACAGAAGCGTCTATCACACTGAACTGTTACCTCTCAGGGTCTGAACCTGGAGGTGCCACAACAGGCTCTTCAGTCCTTCAAATGAGCTGAATGTATTGAGGTTATACCTGCAGGCACCCTGGATCTGTTCCAGCTTGCATGTACTTAAAAACCAACCGTAATAAGAAATCATCAAGGTGTGTAGCCAGCGGCTGTGCAGTCATGACATTCATACCAATGAGCTAGAACGTTGAGCTCAGTGATGCTGAAGCTCTAAGATGTTAATTTATTTCCCACCATGTTTAACCAAACAATACTCGGTTGCATAAAGACCTATTTACTGCTGTTAATTTCTCATTAATAAGAAATGATTTTTATCCTTAGGTGATTGCCATTGTGACAGACTCCTTGACAGACCTGGACATCTTCCAAGACCTTCAGGAAGCTTGCACACGCCGCAGAGTTCCTGTGTATATTCTTTTAGACCAGTCTTCTGTTTCTTCATTCTTACAGATGTGTAAAAGCCTTCGTGTGCACCTGGATGAACTGCTGGTATGAGTTCTTCATGCTGATATCATTGTTGTTTTTAATATTTAATACAATAAGTATTTTAAATTGAATTTTTAAAATGTGTTTTATTTATGAAGCAAATGAAAGTACGAAGCATAACGGGTTCAACTTACTACATGAGATCAGGTGCTCGGATCACTGGAAAGGTTCATGAGCGTTTCATGCTGATTGATGGAAACCGAGTGGCTACAGGTTCATATAGGTAATAAAGACTCCTCATCCACAAGATCTTAAAGCTGCAGTCCATAACTTTTTTGGTTAATAATGCATCATTACGTTACGTCTGTAAACATAAAGAAGTTGTCCCGGCTACTTGGCTATGGCACGCGAGGATGCTGCATGCGGTGCATTTGTTTATAGCCTTTTCTCACAGCAGCTAGAATAATTGTAAAAAATAATATTGATGGCGGATTCTATATTAAGTATGAAACGCGTGTGAATGAAATTAAATTACATTTCAGTTTTATGCTTCTGGTTCCAGATAACCTGGTATTACACAAGATTTGTATTTTAAAGACAACCAATTAGAAAGGAGCATAGTTTGTTTTTGTCATCAAAAGAATTTTTTAATATGAAATTCGAATGATGTGACAATTAGAGATTAGACAGTACAGGAATTAAAATCTACATGTAATAATCACACAATGCTCTTGTTGTTAGCAAATTACTTGAGAAAAAGGTTTAACAATAATAATTAATCATTTGCACAGTTTGATGTAGGGATTTTGACACAAACCGTAGCAGAAGTAACGTGTTTAAAAATGAAAACGCACTTTTAACTTTTTAATTTTCAGTTAGAATTACATAATATTTCTACTTCAATTTGTTTTATATATATATATATAATATAATGGCGACTGTTATTAAAAACTTGATGGATTTAGTAAAATGTAAATTAAACGCTGAAGAACAGAAAAAAATTGTTGTGTGTAAAATCGTCCTCTTTTCGTCCTCTTCCATTGTTTGTTTAGTTTTGTTAATGTTTTGCTGAAACTGGTATTAATGTGGAGCTGATTCTTTCACGTGTGCTGCCGCGACTGTTGAACTGAGGCACTACAGTGATCTGACACTCCACAGGGCCAAAACCACACTTATTGTTTGAATACTGCAATACAATGGACAGAATTTGAAATTTGTTGATTTATATCGAGATATAATTTTTTTTTTTACCCAATCCTAGTTTGATGTGATATAAGCTAATCGATCTTTAAATTAAATCACTTTTGGTAGCGCGATTTATTGTAATGCTTTTTGGCTCAGTTGGTCAGAATAAGCATGGCAGACTTGTTCAGATGACAATATACATTCTTATTCTTATTTGGGTCTTATATTCCTAGACGTAGAATCTGTGATTAGTGACTGACATAGATTAATCACGTTGGAGCCACACACACACACAAAAAAAAAAAACGCAAGGAACTGCAATTCCAGGTTTTCAAACAGAGACTATGAGACAAAGGGGTGAAACTTACGGACTGCAGCTTTAAAGGAATAAAAGTGAATATTGTTCTTGTACGACTTTCTTCTGTGCAACACTAAAGAAGAAAATGTTTTTGAAAAATGTCTTTTTTAAAAATCTTTTGTCCATACAATAAAAGTGAATGTGATCCAATATTTTTATACTGGCTTTCAAAGTATGGACTAAAATGTGACCCTGGACAACAAAATCAGTCGTAAGTGTTAATTAAGATTTATACATGATCTGAAAGCTGAATAAATAAGCTTCCCATTGATATAGGATTTGGATGGATAGGGTGATATTTGACCGAGATACAACTATATGAACATCTGGAATCTGAGGGTACAGAAAAATCTAAATGCTGAGAAAATCACCTTTAAAGTTTTTCAAATGAAGATCTTATCAATGCATATTACTAATTAAAAATTTTCAAAAAATCAAAAAAGTTTTAATAAATTTTCGGTAAGAAATTGACTAAATACCTTTATGGAACATGATCTTTACTTACTATCCTAAAGATTTTTGGCAAAAAAAAAAATCTATAATTTTGACCCAAACAATGTATTTTTGGCTATTGCTACAAATATACCCCAGCGACTTAAGACTGGTTTTGTGGTC
>JAUCMT010000013.1:16234051-16255121 GCA_032357475.1 Enteromius thamalakanensis
GATACAACTATATGAACATCTGGAATCTGAGGGTACAGAAAAATCTAAATGCTGAGAAAATCACCTTTAAAGTTGTTGAAATGAAGATCTTAGGAATGCATATAACTAATCAAAAATTAAGTTTTAATATATTTTCGGTAAGAAATTTACTATTTACCTTCATGGAACATGATCTTTACTTACTATCCTAAAGATTTTGGGCAAAAAAAATCAATAATTTTGACCCAAACAATGTATTTTTGGCCACTGCTACAAATATACCCCAGCTACTTAAGACTGGTTTTGTGGTCCAGGGTCACAAATGTTCCCTTTTTCTGTTTTGTTTCAGACAGAGTAGAAGTTATGTATTTTGTTACATTAAATACGTTGATTTTAAACTTTGCAAATGTCGGACAAAAAAATGCATAACAGATATGCCTCCAATTCTATTCATTAGTCTCCCATTTATTTGGCACATTTTTATCTACAGGTTTAACTGGACAGATGGCAAACTAAACAGCAGCAACCTTATCGAATTATCTGGCCAGATAACCGAGAAATTCGATGAAGAGTTCCGCATCCTCTATGCCCAGTCCCTGCCAGTGAATACAAGAGCTCCCTCTAGTGCCAGAAGCAGCAGTTTATATGACCATCTTGTCCTCAAACCACCTGGAACGCCTCACTCCTACTTGGCACGAACAACAAAGGCTCAACCAGAATGTCTGACGAGCACTCCAGCCAGACTTCATACCCCAGAGATCCAACAGATGAATAAAGACACTGAAGATCGAGACAGAAAGAGTAACCCAGTTTCTGATACTTCCACTCTAGGTGAGGACTGGATCGAGCAAGAACTCAGAGAGGAAGCTCTCACCTCGGATGACCCTCCTCGTTTGCCGGCAACGAATGTTACTACTCAGACAGTCGATGTGATGATCTCTCCCCTAATACCTTCCTGCAACATTTCAACACAAACCACCTGCCAAACAGCAGAAATGAGCGTGCAAACATGCGCTGACAACAAACCGAAAACCTCATCCAGCAGCAACCAGATCACCCCTGCTTCCAACCCACAGGAGGTGGACTGTCACCCACCTGTCTGTCTTGCCCCACAAGAGCTCAACCTGAGGGAGTGCTTCCTCAAGATCACCAAAGAGCGACAGCACCACTACAGCTCCATTCGCTCCAAGCTCGACCACATGGTGACACTGCTTTCTCACAAGAGGGAACTAGTGGACCTCACCAACCTAACGCTGAGGCCAGGCCTTCACAGAGGTCACAAGGTTCAGCAGGAGGGCAGGCAGGCTCACGGTACACTTGACAATGTGATAACGGGGACTTGGCCCAGGTCGAGATGTCTGCAGTAACATAATCACAGGAAGACAGCGCCGGTGGTGGTCTGCTATGCTTTAGCACTTTTACAAATCAGAACAAAGCTTGTAGATGCATCCGAAAATAGTTTGAATGATTTGTATGCAATATAAAAAAGACAAATGTGCAAATATACTGATTTGTTTTTCTGAGCTTGAATATTTGATGGGTAATTATTAGTCGTTATATACTGTAGTTGGATGAACTAAAGTACTTTTATTTTCGGTGATCGCCTATTTTGAAATCCACTTTGTCTGTCTTTGGTTGTCTGTTTCTTTCTGTGTTGTTAAAAGTTGTGGAATTGTGACAATGACCTCCTTTGTAACACTATTGCTTTTATATTCATATATTGAAGAAAAACAAAACAATAGTCACTCGTGATTATGTGTTTGATGTGCCTTGGATGATGTTAGAGAAAGGAATGAATCAAAACGGTTGTACTAAATTGTACTTTGGCTATGTTTGAGGCATTTTAATATTTATTTCTCCAAAGATAGTAGGGGGAAAAACAGTTCATTGTTTTATGATTGCCTCATTTTAATAAAACTCTTCATTTGATGAACAATTTGTTGGAGATGTTTTGTGAGGGTGTGGAATAGAAGTTATTTATAAAGGCTCACTTGGTATTTAATTTAGCTTAAATATATATTCTTATACAGAGATTTTCTAATTATTTCAAAAGATTGGGGTCATTAACTACACCACATTGAAAAAAAAGGTGATAGTGAAGGCAATGTTACATATGATTTCTATTTTGAAATATTGCATTAGAAACATTTAAATTATTATTATATAATTATTTATATATTATATATATTTATACAATTAATATATATTGTATTTCACAATTTTACCATTTTGATCAAATAAATAAGGCACTGCTTTTAAAACAAGTAAAAAATCCTACCAACAACCTTTTTGCACACTTTAAAATGTTTATGTGCATTAAGTATTTACTGACTTGCATGCTTGTGTTAACAGCATAGTTTTGGTCGGGTTATGTATTATGATTATGTGTAAATGCTTCCTCAGAAAATGCTTGATCTGCTCAAGGGCTGCACTAATCGAATGGGCATTTCCCTATTAAGGACTGTTGCAAATTGTATTTGTTTCATTTACCATGAAGGTGAATTCAGGTAAATCAGGCCGTTATTCTCAGTAAAAAAAAAAAAAGAAACCTGACCCATATTCCAAAACTTTAGTGTTTTTTTTAAATGTATATTTAAAGTTAATACATAAAATGAATAAGTAATGTGTAAGATTCTGCACCATATCTAGGTCATTATTTAAAGCAGATCATATAAACTCCTTTGTTCAGATGTTCTTGTTTCCACTGAATCACTCAGTAAAATGCATGTAGGCCTATATTTTAAAACTCAACCTCGTTTAAATCATTGTGCAGGTAATTTGTAATGAAATGTTTTGTATTAAATGCATCTTCAGTAGTGGTTCTGTACAGAGCCTACTTCAGGAACCACTGTATTTAACAGTATTTCAACGGATATTGCATAAAACTGACTCGTTGCAAGAGTTAATTTTTTATTATTAATTATAAGCATTTAAAACATTTTAGGTCACTAACTGTGTTCACAGAAGGAGGAAGTATGTAGTCATGTCACACCAGCAATAGATCTCTGTAAACCACAGAGGGCGCTAGCAACTCACTTCATAAGACGGAGGATAATACTGTCGAAAATATACATGCATTTCATTCACAATGTTATAAAGATTTGTATTACAAATAAATAGTGTTTTTTTTTCTTTTTCTTTCCATTATTTCAAGAACCCTGAAAAAAAACAATACATTACTCAACAATTATCAACAAATAATAATTCTAAGTGTGATCATCATATATTAAAATGATTTTCAAGGATTGTTTTTTGAATAAATTGAATTTTACTATTACAGAGAAACACAGTTTTAACTGTATTTTTGATCAAATAATTGCAGCTTTAGACTCTTACTGACTTTAGCCTTTGAAGGGTACTTTATAATTATGTTTTTTTTTCACACACTGTTTTACAGGATCATTCTCTTATTGATTTCTGGATCATTTTAAAGATTTATGCATACTGCCTCATGGCCGAAGTGTCAAAATATTGCAGAATAACTCTCTTAGTCGTGTGTTGTTTGCTGTAAAATCCACATGGGTTGTTTATGTGAATTGTAATTACATTTTAACATGAAAAAAGTGCCTTTTAAAAATGAATAAACATTACAAAAATTCATTCAACATAAAATTCAGGCAACGAAGGCCATAATTAACACTCAAAACAAATTACCATTCAGATGCTGTTTACTATCTTGAATTTTTATACGTTCAAAAGCCACCCCTGAGCTTTACTATTAATAGCTTGATTAAACAGAACAACAAGTGATTGTTGGCGGTTAATTATTTATCTTGTTTTCATGAGTGTTTTGAGCCACAGCCTCCCCCTCAGGTACAGCTCAATGACTGTCCAATGATCACAGCTTTAATCACTCCTCTTGAGTAATGAAACCCGCTTGTGGTTTTTAAAAAGCAGTCGTAGCTACTAAATATACAGTGCATATTTAATCATGTTTAATTTTTTCTACCTAAACCCAAAACAAGTAGGTCCATAATTATAGGGCAATCTATAAATTACACAAGCAATTATGAACTAAGTTCCTACTAAATTTAATGGAGTGATGGGGTAAGAAAAATAAACAATTCAAATTAGATACAAAAACATATTTCGTATTTTTCTCTTGTAAGCATAAACTTGCATAATTTTGCTACTTGTCAGAATCAAAAAGCATGTTATTATCTCATTTCTATCTTTTTATATACACACACACTCGCTCATATATATATATATATATATATATATATATATATATATATAGTTATGTAAAAAATTAAGGACATCCTATTGACATGGTAAAACATAAATTCATGACAGTACAGTTAGAAAAATTTGGGACAAGTATGCCTCTTCTATCTATAAAGCATGGCAGCATGGATAAGGTGTAAAGTTGCATTTAAACAAAGCAAAAGTCTATTAGAACCATGACCTTCGAACAGATGAGACCAAAGTGGAAATGTTTGACCATAATGCACTGCATCACTTTTGGTGAAAACCTAAAGAGCCTATCAGCACAAACACCTCAGACCAAAAGTCACACATGCTGGTGGACGGCTGATGATTTTGGCCTTGTTTTGAAGCCACGGGACCTGGCAACTCAGTCAATGAACAAGTCATAGTGAAGCCGGCTATGAATTCTGTATACCAAAGTGCAGCGGGACAATGATCCCAAGTGCACCAGAAAATCTACAACAGAACGGATGTAAAGAAAAGAATCAAATGCTCACAAACATTAATAAACTAGAGCAACGATGCAAAGAAAAGAGAGCCAAAATAGAGCCTAAAAGAGGATTTTATAGGGTGTCCCAACTTTGTCAGGCATGGCTTTTCCATCTTGGCCTTATTTTTATTAATCAAATAATGACACAGTGCATATATATATATTTATAAACCAAATGATTTTATTTTAAGTAAATGCATTTTGAAATAGGGATGCTTAGACATTTGTACTAAAATTATTTTATTTATTTATTCATTTTCTGTGGAACCTAAAAGATATTTTGAAGATTTGTTTGTTTGTAAAACTAAAGTCTAAACAGCACTAAACCCCACTCGAGATTTTTCAACAACAACAAAATCGTGAGTGTTCCAGACAACATCTGAACGTCTGAACTGTCACTTTAAGATCTCAACAATTGTGTGCTGAGCATGAACAGAAATGCCTACACAAACAAATGCAAGCAACTCATGCTTGGTGGAAAAACTTTACTCGAGATGTTATACGCTACTGGCAAGTTCTCTTACCATTTTAAAAGGGAAACCGGACAAACTTAGCCACACATGAGTGTATATCCATCCCTAACACAGGTCTGTGTCATCCCAATTAAACCAGACTCGCAGGTGGAGACCTTTTGTTACCTGACTGCCCTCGTCAGCTCTTCTGCCCTCATTGGGCTCTAGCAAACACCTGACTTTCTATCGAGAGGAGACTAGAACAGTCACCATCTGGAGGAGGGTGTTTGGCCTGAGGATACAAAACAATGACATGAAAATACAAGTCAGGGGAAAACAATGTGATGACGCGTGCCAAAACGGCTCGGCCGACTCTTTTGTAGTTTTCGAGAGAGATTTTGGTTTCAACGCCCCCGCTCCTATTTTCGGCCTTCAAATGATGATGACACACGGTTGTTTTCAATCCCTGTGGATCCGGCGGAGTGCGGCATGTTGGAGTTGATGGCATGTGTAAACTTTTTTTGCTCTCTCCCCCGGTGTGACATGTTCTTGCCCTTTGTTTCGTATCTTCTCCTAGTACATTTAAAGCTCGCAGGCTGATTTCAGCCCGTTCCTTTGACAAAAAAGAGCGGAGATAAATAACACGAGAGCTATTTGTCAGTGTTTTAGCTTCATGACCTTGGTTCACACTCTCTCAGCACATGAGTAATACAAGCCACATTATAGTAACTGCTGTCAGTGAAGGTAACCACCAAAGCTACTTCTAGATGTGTGTGTCAGCACCACTGCCGAACTGTGCTATTAATAGAAGCCACAGTGTGTCTCAGGTGAAAGCAGTCTTTGTGTCCTGTGGTCTTTGCTGTGTGGGCTGAGCGTGTGGCTTGGGGAAGGTGACAGGTGCAGCTCTGTGTTCAGGCCAGCTCATCTGTTTTGCACTTTTGTCTTTGCAATGCAGAAACAACGCAGAGCTCCTTGGCTAAAAAATAGAGGAAAAGTCAGAAGGGGATGATGCACAGTTTGTGTGCTGCTTTTACACCTAGCACTCACATTTATTAATACCAGTGCTGTGAAATGATTAATCGCATCCAAAACAAAGGTTTGTGTTTATATAACATATGCGAGTCTGTATATTTATTATGCATACAGAAAGACACACACATCCAGTATATATCTCGAAAATATTTACATTTACATATTTGTATTCTTATATACATATAATATATAAACATAACATATATCATGTTTGTGTAAGACTTTTATTTGAGATGCGACCAATCGTGATTAATTGTTTGACAGCACTAATTACTACCAATAATTACACTATTACAATATAATTACAATATTACTAACAATTATGCATTCATACAATGCAGCAGCGCTAGTTATTTGCCATTTTGACTTTATCAGTATTATATAAATTTCCTTCCTTTACACTCACATTCATATAGTACTAATAAAACTAATGCATTCTTATCATGCAAATATCATGTTGCATGAATCTACTTTTTGATTAGTAATACAGAATGCATTGCTAAGATTTCAGATTTCAAATATATCTGCTAAATATTGTCCAATCCTAACAAACCATATATCAAAGATTTCAGATTATGTATAATATATAATATAATATATATTTATACATTTTGGAAAATTGGCCCTTATGACTGTTGTTGTCCATGGTCACAAATATAATCTGTATTAAATCTGCATTATTATCTGCAAATGCATATCCATTTTTAATTCATGCTATAAATCACTTGCATCCTTTAAAATGATTGACTTTAGTTTTTTTGTTGTCTATTTTTTTATTTATGTACACAAAAAAGAATTGTAATAAGGTTATCTAGGCCTTCCATAATATGAAAATATTTCTCGGCCTACTGTATCAGCCAAACTTCACGTATCCGAACACCACTAACAAATACAACACTAACATGAATAAAAAGTTAAAAACTGACCTCCAAAGCCACTTTATTGAAGCACTAATTGCCTTTAGACCGTTATAATGGTTCATAACCACAAGTTTCAGTTTTAATTTGAAAAAAGTTAAAGGCAATTGACGATTTTTATTCTTTTTCTTTCTTATCAAGATTAAAAAATCTGATTGCATGTGGTTAAAGAGATGCCTGAGAGGAGAGCGCTGTTTAAAACAGATAAGGCCCCTTTCTGCTTGACTCGCTCGCCCTCATCCAACGTTTCCTGCTGCCTCAGAGTCTTTATCTCAACTCATCTCCCAGCTCGGATACGCCGCAAACACTCTCACGGTTTAACCAGCGGCTGTCGAGGAGAAGCGCCTGCATTACCCGCTCTCTTTCCATCTGCCTCATCAGTTTGTGACAGAGTGTGAAGTTACAGCTGATCCTAGGAGCTGTTAAAGCCTTTCTAACCCATCCAGCATTGACAGTTGACACAAATATTCGCTTTTAAATGTCACTTTTCAACTTATTAAAACGAATGGGTTGGAAAGTACTGGTGCTTCTGGCTAGCTGTGAATTAACATACTCTTGGCTATTGATCAGTACCGTCTTGGTGTCTGTTTCACAGACTCTCCATCTACTTATTGATTCATGCCAATTGATTTCATTTATGGATTTTGTGATGTAATCTATTAGCTGCTCATGTGTCTGCTGAAGGCTTTTAAATAATCAGCCAAATTGAGCTGTAGGCTAAATGAGGTCAAGAATAATGACCACCTGACAGACTGGAAAGAGACTGGAAATGAAACAAAGCAAGTCGGCGGAGAAAAATAACATGGAAGTACTACAGTTTTACTGAGAAAGGAAACCGGGAAAGGTCTCTCGTTGACTCAAGATGACTAAATTAATTTGGATTTTACTTCTTAATATTGAAACTTATTTTCAGATGATGCATTTGCAATGAAAAGTCATTTTCGTTAATTTTAAGCATAAAAAATACATTTGTCCTATAATTTTGTTTTAATAATGTCATATATTTACAGAAAGCCAAATCCTAAATACTTTGTCAAAGGTCAATGATCCTTTATGATTATTTACTGCATTTTCATTAAAACAAGTTAGTAAAATTAACTACAAGGAAGCAGCAACTGCTCTTATTATTACACAACCCCAGGGAGAATGACTTTTTATTCTGTCTGACCTTTGCAGATTTAACTTTTCTAATATTTATTCCTTAAGCTGGATGTTTTTATTGTTCCAGTCAGTTTCAAATCACACACCAGATTCTTCTGCCAAAAAGCATTACATTGCTAAACATTTACTCACCCTTCAGCAGCCCAAGGGGTTGCATTACATTTATGAGAGATTGAGAACCTAATGCAATCATCAAACAATTAGTCAAAAGCACTTGTCTATGTCATTGTGAACGCTGTCTGAATTATGCAGATGGTGCAATCTGTATCTCTCCTGTGAGGTGCTATGAACTTGAATTAAACTCAAGGGTATATACCCTGCTCTCCAAAACGGCTGGCTAGAAGAACCAAACAAGTCAGGGTGACGTCTTCTACACATGCTGACGTTTATCATGCTACATTCAGCGGGGGTAATGTGTTTAGACGCATGTGTCTGGAGGACCACTGGTGCTGGGATGGAGGGGGAAGGGAAACTTAGCTTGTCCTGCAAGATCAGCACAACTTTGATTCCATTGATTGAGTCAACTGCAGAGGACATCTGAACAGCAATATTACACAAAGAAAGCAATGGAAAGCACATGTCGGTATATAAAAATGATCACCCTGCAACATTTATGAATTTGTATCCTGTTTACGGAAACCTGACCAGCTAAATTATAATTAATCTTTGCATGCATTTTTCTTTCAATAGACTACTGTTGTTCTGATATTACATTTTAATTTATTTTATTATTGTAATTATCTTTTTTCTTTCTTCATGGTTGTTGTTCAGTGTTCTGTGAAAAAGCAATAAACGTTTTTAAAAACGTTTTTATTTAAAATGAAGCTTTACCTAATTTATTTAATAAAAAGGTTATAATAGAATCCAATAGAATTTTAGATTCACAATGCACTAACAATAACAACGATGATAAATAATGACCACATAAATGCCAAAATGATTACCGTGTTCATTTAATTATATAATGAAGTTACATTTTTTCTATGTCTATATTTTAGTTAGAAATATTGTACATCATTGAAGTATATCATATGAAAATGACATAACATAATATAAAATTGAATATTGCTAACAATAATTAATTTGCTAATCGTTTTCTTCTTATCACTAATGGACAAGGCTTTGTTTCAAAAGACTGTCTGAATATTATATTAATTTAAGAACGAACATTAATTACATTTGAAAAACGATCCTGAAAAATAAAAACAATAATAATTGAAAATTATTATTGTCTTCTGTGTAATATAGTAAACAACCAAAAGTATATAGCTGATTAGTTAAATTGAATACGCCTCTATATTACTACTACCACATAAACCTTGAAAGTCTTGTATTGAATTACACACTAAGAAACAACTTCCATGGTACATCCTGTTGGCCAACATCAAGTACTATTGTAATGATGAATGACTCATTATGAAGGCTTAGAAAAAAAATCGTTATCAAAGCTGTAGCTAATTTGATTTCTGTCAGATCATCAGGGCGAGTTATTATGTATACAGCAACAGACATCATAGACGGTCCTAATCCTGTGACTGACAAACATGCAGTTTTCTCACACCACAAAAAGTCTTTCTGCAGACTCAGTGCTTTGTTTATCAGCGGTATTTATACACTTCTTCTTTATGGTGGCTTGACAGCAGGGAGTGGCACGCTACTGTTCTCAGTATCACAGTTTGTTGTGGAGGTGACAGAGTGGATCCTTTCCCATAATTGTGTGTTTCTTTCTCCGTCTCCAAGCACTGAATGCGTGTTTACAGTGCACATGCAGCGAGATGGATATTTGCATGAATTTGGTAGTAAAACTACCAGCAGTTACAATTAAGAGGTCTGTTTTTTCATCGAGGTGTCTGTCTTCACACTCACCGTCTTGTTTTACAGAGGTTTTCACTGGCTGACCAAAAATACAAAGTGCTATGAATGCATGCCATGCCGACAGATGTCAAAAGCTGGCTTATTGTATTGTACAAACTGCCTTTTGGTTTGGACCGAAAGATAATAAACAGATAAAACTGCTTGTCATTTTTTGCCAGATCCACGTCTCACTTCTTCACCTTTCCACCGGATATAAAAACAAGATCAGAGAGCGAGGAAGAATTTAAGAGGACTGGCAACAGAGCACTTGTCAGTTTCTCAGGGTGCTTCTTCAACTACGGCACTTTTGGCTTTTAGTTTGCACACATTTGATTTAATTCTTTATCTTTTCTTTTTAAGAAATTAAAATGCTTATGAAGCAAGGATGCATTTAATTTTTCAAAAGTAACTGCAAGATTTTAAAATAAATGCTGTTCTTTTGAACTCATCAAGACATTCTGAAAAATGTATCAGTGTCCACAAAAGTATAAAGCTGCACTGTTCAATCATTTTTAAATGATTTCTGTAAGACACTCAAGTTCGGAGTAAGGGCTGCTGATGAAATACAGCTTTGCCATCACAGAAATACATTACATCTTAAACTAGAAAACTTTAAATTTCAATAATATTTCACAATAATTCTGGTTTACAGTATTTAAAAACAAAACAAACAGTAGTGTATGTATTTTGTTTGAAAGCCTTCTGTGGTGGAAATTATACATTTTTAAAAAAGTTAACTATTTATTATATTATTTTAATAATAACTTTAATAATATTCTATTAAATTACATCTGATTTAATTGAATAAAGTAACTTAATTGAAATTATCATGAGTTGGAATTTACCATAAAATAACTACAAATATTCTTGTTAGCGTCGCCCTAATCTTTTTTTTTTTAGATTTTACATTATCTCAAGCCTGCTTATTACTGACCAAGGAAACAATGTAAAAAAAGGCCAAAAAGTGTTGGTTGTCATATGAAAAAGTCCAAATTTATATAGACAAAATGTATACAAATAACTTTTACACAACACAAATTTTTAAGCTGATCATTTATTTTAATAAATGTTTAAATTATTATTGTTTATATATAGATTACATATATATATATTATATATATGCTAAAAAAAGGGTTGGTTGCCATATAAGGAATAAGTCAAAATTTAAGTACACAAAATGTAAAAATAATAAAAACATAATTTTTACATAATTAATATTCTAAGTTAATTTATTTTACTTAATATTTAGATGATTAAAGTTTTTTATATTTGATTTATTTTTAAATGTACATAACATGTATCTAGAAAGTAGCAAAATTAAGGCATGGCAAACAAAATAAATGTTTCCAAGGGGACTTTTAATATGACCTTCATAAACAACACAGAAAAGAAATTAGCCTGTAGCTGAAGTAAAGTAATCAGCTTCAACATCAGCTTCGTTTGATTTTTTGATTGTATGTATTGTAGCAGATATTACAAAATAAGTATACATAACGCAGTCTCATTACGAGACAATAATGCAGATAAATGTTTTTGAAATGTCACCTCAAATTAACACATAACTTCCTCATTCTGTTGATGCACATAAGAGTGAGAGTGTCAAATGCCCTTGGTGGAGAAAGTGCTGACAAGTGAGCTCGACATGAGATGGCGAGGCCTGATAACACCTTTTGAAGTCTGATCCCTATTTGCCACCTGTGGGAAAGCTCGTCTTCTCTGTCCCCATGTTCTTTCGCCATCATGGTCCTGTTCTGCTATACGAGCTGGTTTCAAGATCAGCACAGACAAACACAAGCGGTAAAACCCCAGCTGGAGGAGTGAAACGTTCAATTCTTTTTTCACACTTTGATATTATGTCATCCCTTATGTTATTGAGACAAAATGATCATTTGTTATTTGCAGTGATATAAAAGTATAAAAGTAAAATAATATAAATAAATAAAAAAATCCCTAAACTTATTTTAGCTATTTACAAATGCAACACAGAGGTACTAAATTCACTAAAAACTGAATAAACAAAAATGTAATAAAAGCTTCACAGAAAAAAATGACCAAAAATAAACTACAATTAAAATACTAAAATATGTGTCACAGCATTACTTTCTTTTGTGACACTTTGTGTCCGATAATAAAAAATGTATAGTTAATTCAATATTTTTAGAAACGTTATGAGATTGTGGACTGCACATTTAGCATGTGGCAGTTTTAAACAACATTAGAGAAGATTGCTGCTATATCTGAAACATATCAACCCATTTGTTTGGTGCATGAACCACTGTCATGTATTATTCCATTACACTATGAATTACTACGGATTTTCCACCCCACCTAAACTATATTAGGATTAAAGCATGGTGAAAGTCACTGTTCAGTGAAAATCTTTAATTCCACTGAACACAACACTTTTTTTTTTTAAACTGTTAAACAGATGTACAACTGCAATATAAAAAAAAAACAATACTTTTAGAATCTGTTTTTATTTTTCAAGGTTTAGAAATTCATCTAATTCACATACACTCTTTAAAAATAAATCTGCAAACAAAGGGGTTTTCAGAGAAACGAAACAAAACAAAACAAAAAACATAAATTTAGCGTGAAAAACGCTTTAAAAATGTTTTCCACTGCAAGGAACCTTCTATAGAATAAAAAGGTTCTATGGCTCCATTTTAAAGGTTCTTAATAGAACCATCAATGCCAATAAAGAACTTTATGTTTACGAGTGTATCCTTGTATCCTGAGGTGGCTGCATTGGTGAAATATTCTGGAGTTATTCTTTGCGCCTCCAGACTTACAATTGTGCCCCTTTTGTCAACTCAGTGCTCATGAAATGTTCAGCCTTTATGTTTGTGATGACCCACAGAGTTTTCACGGCCGGTTTAATCCTGTACTTTAGCCGGTCTAAAAGGCAAGTGTATCAGTGGCAGAGGGAGAAGGAAGTGACAGTGTGGGAGGAAGCCTGAATTCTCCTCAGTGGGTCATGTGTATGTTGTGTGCTCATGAAGTGCTGTCATCAGTTCTGACGCACAAGAGACCAGCGAGCATCTGCTTAGCTGAGGTTTTCTTTTGAAAATGCACAATGCAAAATTCCACAGCACCTAAGCTTCCATTTTTGCTAAACTTATTTGTAGGTATGTAGTAAAACAACATTGAATGGTTAGTCCTAAGTCATCATTTACTCCCTCTCATGTCATTTCCAACATGTATGACTTAACATGGTTTTGGAGTAAACAATAGGTGGACATATAGAATTTTTTATTTTATTTTTTCAATTTTCCCTTTGATTTGCAAGTTTGGCTTCTGTGCATTATTTATGCTTAAAAATTACTGTCACTACATAGCCAAATTGGTCCAGAACTTATGAAATCTAGAAGATTCACTTATTTTAAGTGCTTGCAAAATCGTAAATCACAATGAATCACAACCCCACTAGCTGTCATGGCTCCAAACGCAGAAACATGTAGACATCCTGAGCGGAAACCACCAACCCCACTGCCGCATTGCATTCCTTCACTTCATCTCCCCTCACTCTCGAACAAAGTCACTTGACCAGACCCCTATTTAGGAAGTGAAAGAGGAAGCCCCATATATCCCCATCCATCCTCACTGCCACACGGCTGCTGCTGTTCACGTGAAGGGTGAGAGAGATAGAGGACATTGGTATTATCCACACTACAAAACAGCAAGAAAGCAGGAACAGACCAGTTCTGACCAGCCAAGTTCTGCTTGAGAGATCAGGCACTTTTGACTCAATGTTAGGCCAGAGACTTTTTAGTGGTCTAACTGAAATTGACTTGCTCTTGTTTTTGTACCGTAACTACTAATAGCCATAAAAATAAAAAAATAAAAAATAAAACTTTAACAAGGCACAACATAGATCTTGCTTTAATATAACTAATACACTAAATGTATGATTTAAATAAATATACAATTCAAAATAAATTATAAATGTATAATACATTAATAATATAATATAATATTAACATTCTAAATTTAATTCTAAATGGTGCCAATTTAATTCTCATTTTAATTGGTTATTAATAGTATTCAATATATATTTAATATTATTATCAATCAAAACATATCATATGAAATTCTAATTGTATGATAAATTTATGAATGCAATATAATGTATAGCATGTGAACATTTAAAAAACATTTATACAATTATAAATAAAATAAAATCATTAAAATTATATATTCTATAAAAAAAGCAATGCCCATTTAAATATAAATTACATTATTCATTATCATTTTACTTTTAATAAAATATTATTATAAATGCGTATTTTGTCAAATTTATAACCAAAATAAATATATTAAAGTGAATGTATTATATATTATAAATAATCATAAAGGTATTACATGTAATACAAAAAGTGTTTTTATTATGTTATCATGTTTTTATCTATTCAAAATAACCTAACTCCAGTTCAGTTGAGATTAATTGGAAGTTTTGAATGATCTGTTTTTGCAAATGAACTCTACAAATAAAATGTTATTTATTTTATTAGATGGCTGTAACAGCAAAATACTACAATAATAAATTTAATTAATAATAAATTATAAATGATATAAGTCTAAATGTAATAATAATAGTAATAAAACATTTTTGCAGTTATTTTACAGTTGCCGTACAATCTGGCAGGTTGACAAATGAATACTAAACATTAACAGTACATTTATGTGTATAAAAAATACTTCAAACCCATCTCATCCTGTACAGAGTCATAACTATCATTTAACAACCAGAATTTGTAAGCCCCTGTTAGTCTAATAGCATCTTTTTTTGCGCTTTTGCTTGTTTGTGGCATCAGAGGGTCACTGAAACTAGAAAAGCGGAGAACACTGAGCAGCAGACACCTTGGGCAGAGTGCTGACTCAATGGCCTCCTCCCCCTCGGGCAAAGGCAGAGCGGGGGAAGGAGCGGACGGCCACAATATCTCACACGCAAGGAGAGGTTGTTACAGACTTTTACAACGGCACTGCTTTCCTGTGATAAAACACTGTACACCGAGTCTTTCTCACTACAAGAACAGCACAAAACAACATGAAACACAGATTAATGATACAAACGATTATCTACATTTTAAAAAACACATGCATACTGTGAAAAACCCACAGAACGCGTACCAAACAGCACACAGAATAACAATGAACCCGATGTCAATAATGAGCTTATCTCTAAAGTCTTATGGCACATTAGTGCAGATTTTATTGATCAGACCATACAACGTTTTCATAAAAATCATTTTCAGGAATGACAAGCTAATGTTGGGATGAGGAAGAGATCATAAAGCTGTTGCTGGGTGAAAAACTGCTTTTGCACCTGTGACCCTGTGTTGCACAGGTGGCACGTCATTACAAGGAGGTCAGTCTTGCGCTAACTGTTAAGGAGCAGTTGACAACAAGGTCGGGGGTTAAAGGCTGTTTTGCCACACATGCTGTTTGGATCCAAAGAAAAGGAGAGTTGTGTAAAACAAAAATAACAACCAGTGTTTGAAGATCTATTTATGTCAGTGTTGTGAAAGTTTTCTGCACTAAAGCTTCGCTCTTTTCATTCACCTGCATGACTTTAAAGGAATAGTTCACCCAAAAATGAAACACTGTCATCATCTGTGTTCATCAGAACAAAAGAATCCATAAAGGTTTGAGTGAGTAAATGATGACAGGATTTTCATTTCTGGGTGAACTTTTCCTTTAAGTAGGCTTTGCGTATTTCAGTAGCTTTCGATTCACTGCCAAAGTGCAAATGTTCCAACATTGTGGTTTAGAGTGTAGATTACTCATTTTGCTCGTAAACTTGGTCATAATGGGCTGGCCTTACAAGCAAAACCTTCAGTGTTACTGGAGTTCGTAGTACAATTGCTTTCACGAGAAATAAAAAAAACAGTTCGGATGGATGGCCTTTGCTTTCCTCCTAAGGAGAGGGCAAAACTTATTTCCACCTTAGTACAATCAGCGCCGTGCAGCTCTTCTCCAAGTCTCTCGAGTCATTAGGAACGCAGTTGTCTCAGGAAACAGCCGTTAAGCAGGGTCAAAGGTTGCTGTGTACACATACCTGTGTACTAGGTTTTTTTATGTTCTCATGATATTTTGTGCGCGTGTGTGTTATTCAAGTCCGTCTGTTTATGGGTTACATATAAAACATTTGTGCTACATGTGTTTCGTGCAAAAACGCAGTTTGAACTGCATTCTGGGGAAGTGTGAGAAAAACAAGGGAACCCAAATGCTTTTTTTTTTCTTCAAAAATTTATTCTGGAGGTAACAATGAAATGCAAATCACAATCGTCTACTCTTCAGAAGAGTTTTGAGGAACGGGTAATACAACTGATTAATGAAACTAATTAAAGACATACAAAATGTTCAAACAAACAAACAAAAATACCAACGCAATGCATCTATTGCCAAAAAGGTCAAATGTCATTTGCATAGCTGAGATGACTGATGGAGACTGTTGTGAAAACTACAAGATAAAAGATACATTATCAAAACCAGCTTGACATGTCTGAGATAAAGTTGAGTGAAAATATAAAATACAGAATAACAAATTAAAACTTTTTCCTCTGCCGACAATAACACCTAAAAGAAGTCTGAGATGGTTTTCTGGTCTTTCAGCTGCATGGTCAGACCAGCGGACAATCTTAAGCTGTTTTTTTATATTATTAAAGACAAACTTTATCAACTTTAAATATAGGTGCAGAATTATCGCAAAAAATCAGGCGATGAGGGATTTTCACAAGAGGGCCCGTTACTCTGGCAGTTCATTCCGACAACAAGCCTCTCGCATTTGAGTTTGTACGCGTCCCTCTCGCGCACCAGCCTGCTGAGTTCGTGCTTCAGCTGCTCCACTTGCGTCGCCAGGCTCGTCTTCTCGTTCTCCAGAATGTGTTTCTGCTGAACGCGTTTGTGCCGACACGACTGAGCGTACCCGCGGTTTTTCAAGGTACGACGTTTCTGCTTCAGCCGGATAATATCGTCCTTGCTCATGCCGCGGAGGTGCCGGTTGAGCTCGCGCACAGACATGGACACCAGCTGCTGGTCGGAGAAGCGGCTCTCCGCGCGCTCGCCGCGTCTGTGGTGCGTCTGCTGGTGGACATTATGCGACTTCAGGTGCGTCGCGCCTTGAGGCGCACAGTCGAGCTGCATTAACTGATCCACGCTTTTGCCGTGTGCGAAGTCGGGATTGTGGCCGAGCTCTGTGTACTGCTGCTGATGGTATTGATGCATGTTGGGTGCGTGGAACTGACCGATGCTCCTGTATCCATGCTCCATCTCTGCCTGGTGGAGCTGAGACGGGTGCGCGTGCATGAGATTGGCGCTTAAGGCTTCCCGGACATCCTCGGGTGTCAGTTCAAGGCAGTGTGGGTCTGCGTGCTGCGGATAAGCCCCCGTGCTCAGGGTCCAGTAGAGATCTTCAGCACCGCTCCTCTGTCCGCTTGGGCTGAAGCTCGGGGATGAAGGCACGGAGCTGCATGGGGTGCTCATGGGTGTGCTTGACACGGAGCCTGGCACGTGTACACCGCACTGCTGGATAAAAGAGCGGTCCGGTCCCAAAGCTGCAGTCTCCTTTTTCACATCAAACCTCATGTCAAAGTCACCGTAGTCCAAATTCAGCTGATGCTGCTCCGCCGTCATGATTTCTGCTGATGTTTCGATGAAGTGAACAAGTTGTTACTGCGTTTTAGGGTTTCATTAACGTTCTGAAAGCACGGTTCCGCCGCTTATAAAATTGAGCTGGAAGGCAAAGTAGCTCTTTTAGCCCCCCTCCTAAACGCTCGCAAGTTTCAGATGGTCTCTCGGAGTACAGCGCAGGATGTAGCTGTGTTGAATAGAAAGTAAATCACGCAGCTTTAAAAGCAGCCGCGCAGCGAGGCCACGCCCTCTTACATATCACAGCTGTCACTCTCACCAAAACACGTCAAAGTTACGTTTAGCAGCCTACTCCAAATCAAAAGAAAGTTGCATTTTGTATAACCTAACAATAAGGGAACCTACAAATAAAAGGTTTTATATATATAAAAAAGATTTTAAGATATATTAACTTTTTTCTTCTTATTTTAGTTTGTCATTTTGTGAGGGTCTGTCAGTCTCGTAACACAGAATTACTTATTTTTTAAATAAGCAGTCCACAAATTAAAGAAGAACACGCTACTATTACAATAGCACATACTTTTACAGCACGACGATCACTGACAGTGACGAACATTAGGGGACACACTTTTCCGACTCTTAGGTCACTTTCCCTAATTGCCATAATAAATCTGAGCTATTAAAACCTGAATGTCATTGTAAAATGCACTGATACTCACAGGTGGTGCAACGGATGGCCACATGATCACTTAAAGTTGGCCTCTACAACTGCTACCAACAATAAAAAAGATAGAGCACAGTGTAATCCACACAAGATCATCAGGGTAGCACATGACACACGAGATTAAGGCTTTAACTAAATAAAATAGTAAAGGTAATTAACAGCATAACATAATAGATAACAAAAATTAGTTTTGAAGTAAGGTAATGCCCCCCAGACAAAGAAATAAATAGTACAGCTGCAGTTTTAGCTACATACAGTATTTATCATTTTGGGGAGAAATTTGACCTTGACATATTGTGCGATGAGCCACCCAGCTAAATGTATTATTTATCGGCTAATACACACAGTAAATTAATTTGTAATGTAAAAAAAATCATTTTTCTTTTATTTTTATATTTATTTTAAATACACAGTCAATACATACATTTGTGATTTTAAAAAGGATTTCTTATATATATATATATATATATATATAAATTTACCTGTGTGGCACATGTATACACACATACATATATGTATATATATATATACACACACACACGTGTATACAATATATATTGTAATGTAAGATACTGAAGAACTAAAGTTAAAATATATATTTAAAAGAAAGCCATTTTAAGATAAGCAAATATAACTTAAGATGGTATTTGGACCCGAGACTAAAACTACGCGACTGAGTCTAAAGAAACTCATGTGGTATGACGGTGTACGCTTCTCTATTAACTCTTTTACTGACACCATGCGGCCATTATGTGAAGCTGCTGATATGTTTTCCGATGTCTGAAAGGTTAATAATTCTTACATTAACAAACGAACAGTTAAGACAGCATCATTTAAGTTAAGACTACCTTTTACCCATAAGGACCCACGGTGACGCTACTGATTATCTGGAAAGGTTTTTTCAAAGCATTATCCCTCACTTTCAACTCAGGAAGTCCCTAAGTGACACATAATCAACGCTCAGGTTCAGTCATGTGACAATATTTGCATTTTTTGTTGCCATGACAACATTTCCTAAATGGTGGTTGCAGATTCAGAATTATTTTTTTTGTTAGTTTTTTTTTTAAATGTTAGTTTTGTTACTAAAGGTATGTTTCAACCCATGCAGCAATTCTGATGTTTTAATAACATATCCTAGATTACACCTAACCTGGTTTTACTGCATTTCTTGAACGACATGATTCCAAACAAGTTACGAAGATATTGTAGTGACATACATGTCACATCGGGCTGTTAACATTATAACAGTAGGCGGAGTTTTGATGTGACGTATTTGGCACATTAAGATAAACGGTACTGAGGTGCTCAATTAATTTAGCTGAATCAAATGCAAAAACTTTATTACTTCTTTAAAAGGTTTTTATTTTTATCTTCCTAGAAAAGTAAACAATTTGATTCATGTTGTCGAAAAGCAAAAAAAAAAAAAGCAAAAAATACTCTTATAAAGCAAAAAAATTATTAAAAAATAAATAAAAATTCAATGGAGAAGTATATGCCCAATGTAACCTATATGTAACATTAAAAATGTATTATAAACGCCCAATGTCATACGTATGTAACATTACAGATCTCTCACAAGGAGGGGTTGAATTTTAAAAACAACTGCATAAACATGTTATGAGTGGTCCATTTGGTCTGTTTTATATGCCTTATAATTTTCAATTTTCATGGGTTCAACTAATTGTCAATAAAGTCTTGGCTGTAAAATCACCCCAAACCTGGAACAATGTTTAAAGTACTTGTTACAAGTAACATGTAGAGAGGGAATATATTTGTATACACAACATTTACAGTATTGAAGAACTGGTACCTCGATGTGCTGAATATTTAGTAAATACAAAAGCACCAATAAAGCGAAGGAAGCAAGTGCACAGAAGCACAGACTAGACATGGAGCTACTGGGAAACATCCAATGTACAATGATAACAAAACACCAAAAGGCTGAGGTAATGATTGCCGGAGAACAGCTAAGGTAAGCTATACTAAGTTAGTCCAAGGATTTACACACATCTCACCATATTTTTAGACTTTAAATTTGACTTTAGATTTTTTTTGTTACATATTAACACATTATTCGTAGGCAATAGTCTTAATATTTGCGTAATAATGGTTGCTAATACAACTATAATGATTTTGAAGATTGCGACTACATGACAGCAAGTTGATCAAGGACCGCAGACACCATTTGCGCACGTACCCGAATTGTTTTGTGGCTCAGGAGATTATTGACTGGCTGATTGCTCATAAAGAAGTGCCTGATAGAGAGACTGCAGTCCAGCTCATGCAGCACCTCATGGACCATGATATCATTCACCACGGTACAATATTATTTACTGTACACCAATTGCAAAGCGAATGACACGACAAGGTCATGTCTGTTTTCCTTCTCTGTTGACTCATATTAGGACTTATTGGACTCTTGGGGCCGGTTTCCCGGATAGGACTAAGACTAGACCAGGACTAGACCTTTACTAATTTAGAACATTAAAGAATTTTTAGAAACATGTCTTACAAAAATGCATTAACTGTGAGCATTTTAAGACCAAACAATGTTAATGATGTATTTTAAGATATCTCTGCTCAAACCTTTTCCAGTTTAGACAGCTCTTAACATTTATTTTAATCTAGGACTAGTCTTAAACCCTGTTCGGGAAACTGCCCC
>JAUCMT010000013.1:16255221-16278263 GCA_032357475.1 Enteromius thamalakanensis
TTCCAGTTTAGACAGCTCTTAACATTTATTTTAATCTAGGACTAGTCTTAAACCCTGTTCGGGAAACTGCCCCTTAATGTTTAAGAAAACAGATTGCTTACTTTACTATCTTTTCATTTTTATAGTGTGTGATAAGTGGCCCAGCTTCAAAGACGCCCAATACTTGTACAGATTTAGAAAGGATGATGGCACATTTCCTTTCAACATAGAGGTTAAGATCTTCATGCTTGGACAGAGGCTGTATGAACAGTAAGACATTTTTTAGAAAGTGAAAGAATGTTAATTTGGTAGGCTACATATTTATGAAGTATTAACTGCATTAAGAATTGTATTATTATGACATAATATTTGTCTACTATTGATTTCTAAGGGTCTTTAAAGCTACCTTCCCCAAAGACTTTAAGGCTGCTATATATATATATATATATGACCTCTGTTAAGCAAGGGTGTAATGCATTGATCAAAAGTGACAGTAAAGTATACATTTTATAAAAAAAAAAAATTCTTCTATTGATTTGTCAAAGAAGTCTGAAAAAAGTATTCAACAGAACTACTGTTTTTGATATTGCTAATAATTATAAATATCTCTTCTTGAGCAATAAATCATTATAGCAATCAGCTTTGCCATTACAAGTATAAATTACATTTTAAAATAAAGCTACAAGGCGCTATGAAAGGGCCCTTGCCCTGGGCTTACCGCCTCCTGGTAGCTTTAAGAGACAGTGAAAAATAAGCAATGCAAATGCAGAAAGAATGCATCAAAATCATTTATATGTGCCAAAGTTCCTGCTGCCAGCTGGTGGCTCTATGTCTGTAACTGAATATTGGCATGTAAATGAGATCAGTACTTTTATCAAACATATCAAGTTTGGTGCAGACTGAATATAGTATGCTTGAGTTAGATTAATGCATTACATATCCTGTTGTCGACAGGTGGCGCTATGATTATAACTGAATATTGCCTTTAGATGTCTTCAAGCAAGGACTCTTTTCAAACTGTCAAGTTTGAAGCAGATCGGACGTTATATGGCTGAGATAAAACAGCTTTTATTCCCTTGGCGAGACATTGAACTTTGTGACACCACCACAGACACGCTCTTTAGCAAAAACTCAAGATCTTTGCAATTTACCTTCTCAAAGGCCTTTTGATTAGACTGACTGTTATGTTGATATCACCAAATCTCTAGGAGTAGTTCATTACAGATTAAAACATGTCACTTCCTATTGTCAGCAGGTGACACTATGACTATAACTGAATATGGGCATGTAGATCTATTCAGGTCAGGAGTCTTATAACACATGTGAAGTTTTGGGTAGATCGCACATTGTATAGCCGAGTTAAAAAAAAATTGTAACAACTTGGGCGAAACATCAACATTTCACCAGGCTGCCACGTACACACTCTTGAATGAAAACTCTAGATCTTTGCAATTTAACATCACAAAGGCCTTTATTTTACACTGACCAAATTTAGTGTTGATCTGAATAAATCTCTGGGAGGAGTTTGTTAAAGTATGACGCCTGAAAATGGCAAAAATGACACAAAATTTGCTGAGAATATTAAAAATAACTGACTTCCTGTTGGGTTTGGCATTTTGCTCCTGAAGACTTTTTTGTAGGTATTAGTGTGTTAAATGTGTGTACCGATTTTCATACACGTACGAGAAACACAGCTCGAGGTGCACACTTTTGAAATTTTACATGTGGCGCTGTTGAGCCATTTTGCCACACCCACTTCTGAAAACCACATAAGATGTCAATTTTAGCCAGTTCTGATGCATGTGAAAGGTTAATGTAATTGTAAGCACGTTATCTGCCTCAAAACAATGTTAAAGTTTAAAAGGCATTTAAACAGCATTTACGCTATCAGTATTCCAAACAGATATATTGTATATATTGGCCGTATTTTATCATTTTTCAAAATATATATTTTTTGTGCGCTATAACTAAGACTAAGACTAATAGTCACATCTATGCGTTTGATCAAAATCAGACAATATATGTGGACATTATTAGATACATCCTGTTTCTTATTTTTCACCAAAATTTTATCGGCTCGCCCTTCACAATTTATAATCAAAACACATCTTTTAAAAAATTACATGATTTTATCTAACCCTTAACATGTGAATGGTGGTATGTAAATACATGTACTAATTAGTAATAATAAATATTAATAAAGTAAGTATTTTCATACTTTTCCAAATGCATATGTTGCTTTTTACAGTTTGATTACAAGCAAAGACTCCATCTTACAGCTGAGACAGGAAAAGGGAGTGACTTATGAGCGTTCTTTCCCTGGTTACATGTTAATTGATTGGCTGCTACAGAACGGTGAAATAGAGAGTCGACGGCAAGGACTGGACCTCTGTAAGGCCCTGGTAGAGCATGGTATCATGCAGCATGGTAAGAACAATAACTATCATCTGTTTTATTTCCCTATTAACCAGCTGTAAATGCACTGCTTGTTAAGTTAATCTAATGCAACATACCTGCATAGGGCGATGACATCTTGAAGTACCTTTATATCTGCAGTGATTTCATGCTTTGCCTTGCTGAAACAGACTCTTCTTTTCACTCTGCAGTCTCTCTGAAGCACCACTTCTTTGACAGCGGGCTGCTGTATCAATTCTGCATTAACTTTCGCCGAAGGCGCCGTCTTTCTGAACTGTTGCATGAGACAGAGAATGAAGAGGTTGAATGTATAACTCACCAAAGCCAAGAAGACCAGCATGAAAGTCCCTTTACAGTACACAAAACACCTCCAATTGAAGGCAACAGTGATTTCTGTTCTGGTAGTAAAATCAGTACAAATACTACAAATATATTTCAGTGCTTTGATACGAAGTGTTAGAGCTTGAGAGGTGGTGCTTGGGCAAATGGCCCAATTTAACCAGAGGGAGTTTCAGCACACTAATTGCCTGGTCAACCCCTCTGGAGTAATGAAAGCAATATGAAGTTAAGTGCCTTGCTCAAAGGCTCAGTTGGGATATCACAGCATAATGAGCTCAGTAACTCTCCATTCTCGTGGACACCCATACATGTAACCTGCAACCTTTGTGTCAGCAACCCAACTCCTTAACCTAGGGTTTCTCATTATTTTATTTTACACTAAAGGCTCCTTTTCATAAGCCCAAACTACTCATGGATCCCCTGACACATAACAAAATCCAATACAAGACTACCTGTTAGGCCAACATGACCATTTGACCAAATTACTTACATATTTTTGTAATCATTAAGATAATTGTATGGGGTCAGTATATAGTTTATTTAAAAAAAATACTTTATTCAATAGAGTTGAAGGAAATTTAAAAATGTAAACATAAATTCTGAAAGGAAATTAAGCAGCACAATTGTTTTAAACATATTATTCGAGGACCCAATCAGAAAAATAAGATTGATTTTTAAAGGATCATGCAACACCAAAATAATAATTCAGCTTTGCTCTCACAGGAATAAATTACATTTCAAAATATATTCAAATAGAAAAGTTTTTTAAAATGTGCTAATATTTTACATTATTACTAGAATAGTTTTATTCTATTGAATATATGTAAGCCTCAGGATATAAGTCAAACCGAACAAACAGCATTGTAGATCAACCTATAAACTTCAAAATGTCTATATTTAATATATTTCTATAATTTATATATTTCTAATTTCTAATTCAAGTTCAACCTATTTTGGACGGACGTTGTGGAAGTTTGACCCACCAGCAGCATAGTTCACATGGATACCCACTCACAGCGTCTGTTACTTCTGCCCTTGCAGTACGATGCAATCCCACATCAGGTTATAGGAGAGCATTTGCATGTTTTTAAAATCTTTTACAGGCATAACTGTTAAATTCCATGTTATCTAACATTATTATTTGTGACAGTGCTGAAAAGACATGTAACTTGTGAGGAGCTGTTATCTCCAGGTGCTCCTTATGTAAAAAGAGTTCTTACGGTAAGTCTTGAATACATCACGCTTAGCTGGCCGTGAAAAGAAGATTGAACTACAGTTTGTTTATGTGAGTTTTATAATTAAAGATCCTCGGTGATGCCCTGGGCTGGGGCTTTGTAGTGCGCGGAAAATCACCTTGTTATGTGCAGGCTGTGGATCCTGCAAGCCCTGCTGCGGCAGCAGGAATTAAGGTGATCATAACACGTAAACACAAACACAGTTGCTTACGCAATACAAATTTTTAATCCATCATCAGCTGGTCTCCAATTTTTTTTTTTTCTTGCTTAGGTTCGCCAGTTTGTGTGCCGAGTGAATGGACGCAGTGTGCTTCATCTGGACTATCGTACTCTTTCAAAACTTGTGATGACTGGACCCCGTGTGGTTATTGTTGAAGTCAAGGAACCACTGGATTAATTTAGTATATATATATATATATATATATATATATATACAGCCATGTGAAAAAGTTAATTTCAGGCCTTAAAAATAACAACAACATAACATGTTGGACCGTGTCATTGTTTATTTAACAAAACAAAGCCAAAATGGAAAAGTTAGGACACCCACTGTTAACATAGAAATTAAGAGGGTTAGTAGAAATCAGGTACTTCTAATCAAATATCTTTTATTAACTGATCATCAGGAAGTGTGAGCACCTCTTTAAAATTAGATGTTTTGGCAGTTTGCTGGTCTGGAGCATTCAGCTGTACGATAACACAATGCCAAGGAGGTAAGATATTGACAGCGATCTTAGAGAAATAATTGTAGATGGGAAGAGCCACACTGCCATTTACAAACAATTTAAGCCAACCATTCTGCAATTAGGAAGATTGTTAGTGGAACACATTCAAAAAAAGACACTGATCCTGAGTGGACATCCCAGCAAATTTACCCCAAGAACAGACAACCCAAGAACTTCTCAGCAGCTTCTACAGGCCTTTGTTAATATTAAAATGAAATATGAAATGATAGCATTTAAGACAGTACAGATAGAAAAATACAGGACAAGTATGGGATGCTTGGAAGGCTTGCCAGAAAGATTCTTCTATCTAAAAATGTGTGGAAACATGGTTTAGGTTTGCAAATTTGCATCTGGACAAACCATAAGTCTTTTACACTGACCTTTAAACAATTGAGCCCAAAGTGAAAATGTATAGCTGCAATGCACAGCATCACTTTTGGTGAAAACCTAAAGAGCCTATCAGTCCAAACACCTCAGACCAAAAGACATGCATGCTGGTGGACAGCTGATGATTTTGGGCTTGTTTTGTAGCCACGGGACCTGGCAACTCACAGTCATTGAGTCGACCATGAACTCTGTATTCCAAAGTATTCTGGAGTTAAATGTTAGGATATCAACATGACAGCCAAAGCTTGGCCAGGATTAAGTGATGAATCAAGAAAGAATCAAGGATCCTCAATAGCCTTGTCACAGTCCAGACTCCCTCCTGACTGAAATCATGTGCTGAAAGTTGTGTATAAACAATAAACTGGAGCAATTTTGTAAAGAAGAGCAAGCCAAAATTCTTCCAGAATGTTAGAGACTCATATTGAAAATGATTTCTTCAAATTATTACTACAAAAAATATTGGATCTAAAGGCAATTGAATCATAGCGTGTCCTAACTAAGTCACACATTGATTTTCCATCTTGGCTTTGTTTATGTTAATCAAATAATGACAGTGCGTGATATCATCATCTGATATTGTTAATCTGAGGCTGCATTTCCACATTTTATGACTTTCCAAAGACAAGATAATTTTTTTATTATCTCCTGATTCTGAAAGCCGTAGAATTCAGTAGGTTGTCCTAAACCTTTTACAAATGACTGTATAGCATAGTAGGTGAGTGCAATATCTTTTCTCCATACACCAAGTACATATTCTAGTTTGTCACCATAACTTAATGAAAAGAAATCTTAATTTGGGGTTTAAATACAAACATTATCAATGATCATACTGATCTAGCTTGATGTCTGCTCGTATTTTTGGTTCTGGATGAAAAGAGGTGTAAGCACCATTCACAATTTAGAAGGACATGTCCTCCCAATATTCAGATTATTGGTCATCCATAATAAACTCCACTAATAAGATCAGTTACGTGTTTAGAAAATAGATAAGATGGACATAATGTAATGACATAATGTGACCAAAAATAAATTAACCTTGTTCTCATCACTAAAGTGGATCAGTTCTCCTTTCTCCACACAACTTGTTTCTCAGAAAATGTGAGCTTAGCCCTTTTTTTCTTCTGCTGATTAAAGACTTTGTAACTGTAGAGAGTGTTTTCAGTATGACGTGTTGAGACAGATTCATACCCTCACTGTAAAAAATAAATGTAATTTTAACTGTTACATGATGTAAAAATGCTACGGGAAAAAAACTGTTAATAGATTAACAGTAAATTTCCGTACTATATACAGGGAAAAACTGTAAAACATCTAACCAGTCATTTTGTTTAATTTTGTTGGTAATTGTACAGGTCTTAGATGTAAATAAAACAACCCAATGTATAATTTACAGTCAAAAACTGTAAAACTATATTCCCAGAATTCCCCAGAACTCTACATTTGAAAGTATTTTATTTAAATAATCATGTTTTTTAATAGTTTTCGTTATCAGTTGTGTACATTTGGGCTTTATGTTATATCTTCTGTTGTTTAATGAATGTTTATTGCATTATTTAAGTGTCATGTGTGTTACCATGATGGTGTTTTGTGTTTGGATGAATGACTCTATGCACCTTCTATATATCAGTAGCTTATATACTTTTGCTTGTGGTGAAATTGCTTGGGATGAGCTTTACGTTTTCAAATGGCTTTCTTTCACCACTTTTATTATGACGGTTGTCAGTATGTTAAAAGAACAAAACAGATTTTAATATCAGTGTGCATTTTTTAATTTAATGATATAAATGAAAATGTTTGTGTTTGTAAATTCCAAATTTCTATTTAAAATTGATGGTTTTAGGCTGTACATGTGCTTACAGTTTTTCTGTATTAATACAAAATTATTTTTACAATGCTGTTCATCTCTAAACTGGCAAGCAATTTCAGTTGAGGTGTTGAACCGATTCCCTATAAAGAGTTAGAATTCAACTGATTTATTAAAAAACCACTTAAAAACTTCTACTCCTACTCCTCTTATAACTCAAGACTAAGCAGTGAGCTTGAATTTTAGGAAATTAGGTAGCTTGTTATCTAATTTTGAGCTCCAATGAAGTGAGAACACAGTGCCATAAAGACAAACCACTTTAGTTCTAATTTACGCCAAAATATAGCCAATACAGCATTTTTTTTTTTAAATCATAAACTTACCTCCATTGGACTGGCATATATACGACAGTATATGGACTTGACACTACAACCTCCAATGTTGATGGCACCGGACCAGTCCTAAAACAATTGTCCTAATATTAATTGATGTTTAAACCAAACCCAAACATATAAAACTAACACGAGAACAAACGCGCCAATTCATAACTCAATTCATAACTTAAACCTACTTGGTGCTTGTGTGATTGGGATGAATTTTCCACAGACACCAGTGTGGCCTCTTTTGAACTTAACACACATATATGTCATTTCCGCTTGCAACCGTCGGCCATTTTGAACAGGCTTGGCTGGTATGTGGAACGGAACAGTCTGAAAGAGAAAAAAAGTGTTCTCTGCCCCGCGTTTGTACTGAATTGACACAACAGTCTGTCCAAATCGTAAATTAAAGAACAAGTTCATGAGGTCAACCGAAACTGTGCAGTAGCCAGTGTTAATCCAGTTGATGACACATGGTGCGGATTCTCAAGATGAGTTGCCGAAATCCACCGGCGGTGGCAGCGGCTCGAAGGACTGCAGCATCTGCCGAGTAAACCACAACCTGTCTCAGTCCTCTCACCCTAACTCTTGATTTAGCCTGAAAGCAAAGCGCTTAACGGGAATTCCATGCGAGACCGTGAAGTAAAGCAGGTAATGTGTCATTATAAACATCCGCTTTTCCTTCGTCGGCATCGCTGCTTTTGTGTGGAGTTCAGTGTGCACATCAAACATCCAGCGTGGCTAGGCTAACGCGCTAACTGCATATATGTGCAAGGAGTAACAATTGTTTTGTTATCGCTAAACTAAGTTATTTCTTAAATGAAATTATTCATAAGATGCACTTAGCTCTCATTGGAAAGTTCGTACATGCGGTCAGGTCAACGCCAGCGTAGCCTGTCAAAATAAATTCGGGTTTGTTTTTTTTTGCTGAGCCTATCAAAAGGCCTGCTGTGGCCTGTATTGTCTAGTGGAGTTGCATTTATAGGAGCAGTTGCAGGGCTGCAGCTGCTGCATGCGTGCATTGTGTTTCAGAAGTCAGCTTTATGTAAGAGTGGTTTGTTTACATTCTGCAAAATCTATCACACCCATTGACCCTATAGTGCTGCATGTCTCGTGCGGTCATTGTTATCTGCTTGCTGTATGTCAAAGGATGAGGATGTTAAAGTTAAGTCTTCTGACAATTTTACAGCACTGCTTTTATAATAAATGCACTTTACATTCAGATAAATTTGTTATTTGCAGTATAATATTTGGAGTGAACAGTGACATGCACTAAATGCAGAAAAGATAAGTGAATTTCACAGGTGCTTGTAAAAAAAAGTGCTGCTTTTGATGTGATGTCTCAATAGATTATTATTATTTTTTTTTTTTGCAAGTTTATTTTATTTGGGAAATGCATGCATATTTACACAGTGTTTTGTCATTTGTAGTTGTTTTTTAAAAGGCATCTTAATAATTAATATTTGTTTTGGTGCATTTAAGAGTTATGCGTTGTTATGTAAAGTTATGTAAAAGTTGTATTGTTTAAAAGAAGCTAGTGTTTAGTTCACCCAAAAAGAAAAACTTTAATTATTTACTTTCATGTTATTCCAAACCCATAAGACGATAAAAAAAAAAATATATATATATATATATATATTTTTTTTTTTCATGGAACTGGGAGATTCCAGTTCCTCAATTGAAAGCCAGTTTACCTTATGTTTTGAAAGTTTAAAAATGCACATACATAGAGCATACTAAAGATGGTAAACAGAAGATCAACCATACTTGCTGGACACTGGAGAACAAACCTCAGTGGTTCTTGTGAATGCTCAAACATGCCAAAATTACTTTGTTTTTTATACTTGAAGCAAGTATGGTTGCATTTACCATATTTTATGTGCATATGTGCATTTATTTATATAAGTCTATATCTGTTCATTATATAAAGCAGTCATGGCTATTCAGAAGACTCGGATTAATATTAACATTAATAACTGAAAATAACTGTTTTTGCATGGTGTTGCATCTTTACTGCATCTACACGTGCATAAAAAAAATCTGAGCAAACCTATTTTGTTTTTTTGTTTAGAAGACATGTTTCAGCTTCCAGTGAATAACCTCACTCGGCTGAGGAAGGCCAGGAAAAAAGTCAAAAGACTTCTGAGTGACATTGGCCTTGACTACTGCAAAGAACATGTGGAGGTGATTATTTTTGTACTATCATTGTTTTTCCTAGTCATAGTTAACATCAAATTAAAAATACATCTGTTGTGTTAATGCAAATAATTTGCTTCACTCATGTTATTTCCTGCCCATTTTCCCATAGGACTATAAAGATTTTAGCCCAAGTGATTCATACATGAAACAATTTCACCTTGACATTTGTACATGGGATCCATCCTGGACAAAGTCACAGGTATTTCACCCACAACCACTGCAACAGAAGTCCTCAATGAAAACTTATTTCAAATTGCAAAACCGTTTTGTAACATTGCTTTGTTTTTAAATGTTGCAGGACTACAGAACAAAGCAGTTTTGCTGCTCGGATTGCCCATTTGCCTCCAAGTATTTCTCTGCCTACAAAAACCACTTCCGCAATGTTCACAGAGAAGACTTTGAGAGCCGAATCCTGCTTAATTGCTCCTATTGCACATACAGTGGGAACAAAAGGACACTGGAAACTCATGTCAGGCTCTTCCATATGCCTCACAACATGGTGCGTCAGGGTGTCGCCGGCCCTCATGGAGCTCCAATAGGGGTAAGGGACGGTATGCGATTAGACAGGCCTATGTTGGGCGATCGAAAGGAGCTCCCGGTGTACTACTGCAAGAAGTGCACCTATCGAGATAGACTGTACAACGTGGTTCGCAGGCACATTTACAGGGAACACTTCCAGCATGTGACTACACCTTACCTGGGAAGAAACTCAGAGAAGCAAGAAAACAGTGTAGATGCCCCTGGTAACAGTCATGGGATTCACTGTAAGAGCTGCCACTTCACACCTCGTTCTTATGAAGCACTGGTCCAGCACGTTATTGAGTTCCATGAGCGCATTGGCCATCAAGTCACTGCTATGATTGGGCACACAAATGTCATAGTGCCGAGGCCCCAGGCGAACGTAATCCAAAGGGGCATTGCAATTACTCCAGGTGTGCGTCCTCAAACACCTCAAATGAATCGCTTCAGTATGGCCAAAATGGTGGGCTTGCCTGTTGGCAACCATTTCAAGCAAACTCTTGCAGGCAACTCTGTGCCTGGTCACCCGGTTTGCGTTACACTACCTGATAAAGCTTTTGTGTCTGGTGCAGTCTCCCAGTCACATACGGGAAAACACCTGGGCGGCTTTGGACTCCATGGTGCTACTCATCTTAATGCCCAGTCAGCTTCTTTCTCACCCTCATTGAAGAGCCTACCTCTCTCTTCATCTGTGCATGCTGCTACTGCCACACTGACATCACTGCAGGCCAAGAAAGCTTCAGCCAATGCTTTGAACACCTCACAAACACAAAAGTGGAAGATTTGCACTATTTGCAATGAACTTTTTCCTGAAAGCGCATATAGTGCTCACTTTGAAAAGGAGCATCAGGCGGAGAAGGTGAGGGCGATGGCAAAATACATCATGAAGATTCACAACTTTACTAGCAAGTGTCTGTACTGTAACCGTTACCTACCCAGCGACTCCTTGTTGAACCATATGCTTGTGCATGGGCTGTCATGCCCCCAATGTCATTCCACGTTTCACGAAGTTGAGAAGATTGTAGCACACAAACGCCTGGCGCACTCCAACGAACCAGGGGATCCGCCGACTGGTTCTCCTCTAACATTCGATCTCACTCTTCAACAGGGAAGTCCCAAAAATGTTCAGCTTATTGTAACCACCTATAACATGAAAGAGACCCCTGAAGCCTCTTCAGCTGCCAATCAACCACCGCAGAACAGCACCATGCCTAAGCCTGCAAAGATGGCTGTAAAGCCGCCAGATACGCAAACTGATTCTGTGGTCCGAAACATGTCACAGTCTTCTGTGTCGCAAAAGAAAGAAGTTGGGAAAACTCTCTGCCCGCTATGCTTCACTATCCTCAAAGGTCCCATCTCGGACGCTCTTGCCCATCATTTACGGGATCGCCATCAAGTACTCCAAACATTGCACCCTGTAGAGAAAAAACTAACCTACAAGTGCATCCACTGCCTTGGAGTGTACACTAGCAACATGACTGCTTCCACCATCACGCTCCATTTGGTGCACTGCCGAGGTGTTTGCCAGACCCCTAAAGGCGCCAAGCCTATTTTGCCTGGACTGCGCTCACCTGGAGCTGGGTCTCTCAAACGTGAGTTAGTTACCCCAGATGCATCTGACCCCAAGAGAAGGAAGATGGTAGACCAGTCTAGGTATTACCCTACAGCCTTTGTTGAGAAGCCAGAGGAGCCGGTCGTATTGGCACTGGATCCGAAAGGTCATGGTGACGAGTCTTACGAAGCACGCAAAGGTTTCCTTACCGCGTATTTCAATCGGCATCCCTACCCTTCCCAACGAGAAATTGAGAAACTAGCTGCAAGCCTCTGGTTGTGGAAGTCTGATGTTTCGAGCCATTTTTCCAACCATCGGCGCTCATGTGACCGGGACTTTGTCACCCGCAAACCTATTGTGTTACTTGGCTTTAACATGCGGGCAGTAAGCCAGCTCAAGCATGACATGAGCTTTGATGCAAGCTGGCTGTTCGAAGTCAATGACGAAGAAAAAAGCAGATTCTCAAGGACCTCAAAATTTAGGCTGAAATCTCCTGTTGGTTTCTCTCCAGACTTCAAGGGGAAAATGCAGCCGTTGAACACTGGACAAAGTAGTCAAAGCAACTGTGCCTTCAAGTCATGCCCTGGATCATCCTCAGAACCTATTGCCATTGACTCTGACAGTGATTCAGAGCCAGAAGTGATGCCTAATAAAAATCTCCATCAGCCAACTACGGCGTTAAGGCCTCTGGTAGGTCAGTCCCACCCGAAAGGGACATTGCTGCGAGAGAGCTTCCGTTGCGAACGAGATGTCAGGGGAAGCAGAAGTTCTCCCAGAGTTGGGCCAAAGAGTCTAGATGGCTCCGTGTCGGGTTCCAGTCCTGACGAGGCGACCTGGTCAGGCAGCATGTCTTCTGAAGAGAGCCACTACAGACCAGCAGGACGATTCGAAGTGAAAGGGAAGAAAGTTGGGTTACTTGGTAGATGATGACATTTGGTGATAGTTCCCTTTCTGTCTATCTATCCATGCCCAGATTTGTAGGTCAGAGCTTTTACCTCACATGTGGCTGACATTGAACATCATGTTATGAACGGAGTCTGAGAAGTTACACAGTTTTTCTGAAAGTACTGTTTACTCTCAAACAATTCCGCTCGTCAAAAAGCGGAAAAACTAATATACTGTATCATTTTTTTTCCAACCGATCCATAGTCCTTGGTGAGTTTTTCTTCTTTTTTTTTGTATACTGTTCTCTGTATTTAATCATACACCTGTTGGAATTGTAACAGAATTGATAGGTCTATTGTTTTTTCCTGATTAAATAAAAAGGCAGTGTAATTCACAATCAAGTGCTTGCATGTTTTATGTTTTTCTTTTTGTTTTTTTTGTTAAAGAAATTCTGAATTTTAATACGCTTACATATTATTAATAATACAACACGCAGACCAGTATTTCAGAGCAATGTGATGCAGGTTATGGAATATTTATTAGAGCTTCAGAGTGTTAATATTCGCATCTCAGCAGATAAACATCATCTTTTTCTTAATAATTATTTTTTGTTTACTTTAATCCTCATAAAGCCCTTTTGAGTAGAACTTCAAAGTTGTAACCTCTATCATGACTATTGTACTAACACCACACTACCCTTAGAGGTCACTGTCTGTAAGATCAATGTCATTCATTAATACAGTAGTATAATTCCTAAAACCGAAATGCGTTTGCTCTCATCTTAGGACACCTTAAATGAACTTTTCTGATCCACTTCAAATGTTGACTACTGTAGTTAATGGAACATTTTTATGGCAGCTACATCTTTCCAAGTCTGAAAAAGTTTATTTCCAGCAGTCCTAAAACCTGTTTATAGTCTTAAACAGATATTAGCTTTACAAATGCTTCGTAGTTAATAAAATACAAAAGCAAGGTGGTCTTTGTACTGACACTGATTAGTATGCTATCAAGTGCTATGCAGTATGTGCTCTTGCTTTCATGGAGAGTGTGGTTGCTCAAGATCTTTAAATGAACAGATATCGGAGTCTGAAAATGTGGAACTTGCACTGATTCAATGGAATTTTGATAAGATTTGGTAGTGGATATGTAACACGGTGTTTGCATTTTAAAGTATTTCAGTGAGAGAGGAGAGACTGAGACGCAAAAATTGTAACGGATGTCGTTTTGAATTTGCTCGACTGGTCCTGTGGTTGCTAATCTCTTGCAGTCATTTGTCACCATTTCCCCAATACATGGCTGGCCGTCCCAGCTGATAAACTCAGTGAGGACAAAACAGAAAAAAATAGATACCCACCTGCCACTCAGAGAGTTCGCAAGTTCAACGTTTTTTCTGGACGCTCAGATCTCTATTTGTTTTTATTTATCAAACACTTGATATTTGTACAAATGTCTGTGACAAGAGCAAATTTACAAACATGTCCACGATTAGCGTTAAGATTCAAGATCGAACAACTAGCGGTTTACAAACTGAGTTTTCTGCAACAGTTTCCAAGTAATGAGTCAGTGAGAGGTCAGGATTAGGTCGTGTCCACAGATGTTCATGGTTTCTTGTGAGACGTGATCTCTTCACACTTGCACATGACCAGTGATCAATCATGCAATGATTTGCCCACAGTATTGCAAGTATGCAAATTATTTATTTCTGAAATTGCTCCATGAAGTATGCTAGGTTATTTTAGGGCCTTGTGTGAGGAAGACAGATTGCAGGTGCTTGAGTTATGTTTGCAGTTTTCTTAAGATGCAGCACCCCACCCCAGAGGCAAAGAAATGATTTTTTATTTACATTTTAGAGATGCTTTACACATTTGCAGTCATCATTTGAAAGCTGATCCCGTTAAAGGTGGTTAAAAGTCAGTAAATGTGATCTCTGGTAATGCTGTGGAGGAGGGTCAGTAATTGAGGATGTTGTGAACATGATAAGGTATCACTTTCACAGCACTCTAAACTGAACTGTAACACCTTGCATTAGTAAAAAATGGCAATTTCTGAGTATAAATGTAGGCAACACAACACAAAGATCAAAGATGGTTGTGATGTCCAGGAATGTATTCCTACTAAACATACCTACAGAAAATATTTCAATAACTGTTAAAACCGTGCTTGTATGTGGACACATGCCAACTGTTTATCAGCATATCTTGGTGCTAATGCTCTCTGTGAGAACTGTGCCAGCATCTGTGCTACCCGGCCCACAGTTGTGTTATGTACACTGATATAACAGTTTTTCCATGTGAGCTAAATTTAGGAGCTGGCACAAATGGAACCTTGGTTAAATGCTTTGTCGCCCTCCGCCTGCTTTATGGAAAGTGTTTTATTTGCATGTTCATGCTCCAAAAGCAGATCAATTGTCAGAGCCTCTGCGGAGTGGATGAATGGACAATGACACTATTATTGCTTGGCTGGAATGACATGAAGTCCAAATAGCAAGCTCCAAACCACAAGGTCTAAAACAGTTTGCAATATTTAAATACCCTCACCACATTGAAAATGGTCACCTTTGATAGCTAAACTTATATATAAGGTCAACATGTTACATGTTTGGTATCAGTGAGATGTTACTTAAGCTGTAGAGCAAAAATCTGACAAAAAATGCATCTATAGTATTAATCAGTTTGCTGTATAATCTTATTAAATATACAATATTTCATTAATATATTTTTTATGTGCTTAAAGTCATGGACGTATAATGTCTATTGAACCTCAAAACCTCATTTAATTACAGGACATTTATTGAACAAGTTATAGTATGATTATATCACATACAATAAGCAATAAAATCGTATTTACATTCTTCATTATAATATAGCTGACAGTACTGTTCCACTATCCAAACTAAATGACAGGTTCAAAATCACTGGCAAGCTGGTAGACTGCGACTGTAATGGAGCAGCTTTACTGTATTTTCTCTTTACTCTAAAATTTGATGGAATGCTTTTATGCAAGAAGTGGGTTTACTATGCATACAGCTAATTGTACATGCCTCATTATGGTCCAATAGATGTTTTCTTCACACTAATGTGGGCATCATGCCAGAGTTTGGGTGGTGGGGGTAGGGCAAATTTGGAGAGGAGTGCAAAGTTGAAGGGGGCAGTAGGTGAGGGTTGTGACTGTAGGACAGGAGGGGTCCTGGGTTCAGAGAGTATGGTCCTACATGCTCATCGGGAGGTGCGATGTGAGACATGTCAGGGTAAACCTCTGAAACGGCACTCTTTTTGCCCTTCTTGTTTCTGTTAGACACCTTGCGATTCCGTGTCTGTATTCCCTCCTTCTTCATAGTTAAAGGCCTGTTGACCTGCAAAAAGACAAAACAGAGATTTCAGGTTTGGCTGTTCTTTATTTTTTCCCTCTGATGAGTTTAGTGTGAATGAGTGCACTTACGTTGTGGAGTTTAAAATAGAGGCCGCAGGCGTTGCACACAGGCTCGCCGCTAGCATTGCGTCTCCATAGTGTCGTAGTGCTCGTGTGACAGTTGGCGCACTGTGTTCCAGCACGTTTGCTGACAATCTGACAGAAGAAACTTTATTGTCACTAAAATGTGTAATCACCAGATAATGAATTAATAACTCAAAATAATTCATAATTAAAAGTGAATTACACAACTACTATTAGTAAATCAGTAACACTTTAGAAAAGGGAAGGCTTAATCTTTATTAAGTAAGACTATTCCCTCAATAAATTCCTAATTTGCTGCTTATTAATAGTTAGGAAGGTAGTTGTTAGGGTAAGGTTTTTGGTAGGATTAAGGTAATGCAGAATTAGGCATTCATATATGTTCAATTGCTACTAACAAATGGCTAATGTTCTAGTAATTTGCATGCTAATAAGTAACTAGTTAAGAGACTCTAAAATAAAGCATTATAATTATATTTAAACCATACCATAAAGCTGTAAATACCTTATGTGACCCTGGACCACAAAACCAATCACAAATGTAAAGATTTTCCACTGATTTATGGTTTGTAAGGATAGGACAGTATTTGGCCGAGATAAAATCATTTAAAAAATCTGGAATCTGAAAGTGCAAAAACATCTAAACACTGAGCAAATCACCTTTAAACCTGTCCAAATGAAGTTATTGTTCTATCGCCCCATGATATATATAAAAAGCTGGATATCATACTTTACTATTTATATACAGTAAACTCACAAAAATAAATTCGGTACTTTTTGCATACATACAGTAGAACCGTTATTTATACTATATTATAGCAAATTTTGTTGTCAAATTAAACTACATTATCCCCCCCATTGTTCTATAAATATATGTTTACATAAAGTATATTACCCAAAAAGTTATATACTATATAGAAAATCTCAGCTGCTTCATTTCTTATGGAGTATCACAGCAAAACCAAGCTTTGCCAAGCTCTATATTAAGTATAGGACATGAAAATATTAGGATATTGTAACCCTTAACTCAATAATTTTTTTTGAAAAAAAAAATGTGTACTGTGAAAATTCTATAAAAATAATTTAATCTTGACATGATGTAATCACAAACTGTTATAAATAATGTTTTTTGTTGATGTTGTTTTTACATACCAGCCTCTTTTTTGGTCTGATGAGGGGTCTGTTCTGGCCATTCATCTTATGGTACAGTCCACAAGCATTACAGAGGTAGTGCCCCGTCCCGTCTCGACGCCACAGAGGGGTGGCAGTGGCACCACAATTCACGCATTCACGTGCCTCTGTCAAATTCAAAAGTAATTATTATGCTGAATCATGCATGATTATAACTTTCTTAAAACAATTCCAGTGGAGATGTACTTACCCGGAGGAGAAAGTCTCATCTTGTTGCGAAGTTTGGGTGAGAATGATGAAGGGCTCATCCAGGGTCCCGCGGTAGAATAGAGCGCTGCTGAACTATAGTCCTGTGATGTGGTCATGTACGAGCCGTATGGACCCAACATGTGTGAAGAAGGTCCGTACACACCTCCAGCAGATGAGCTCAGATTGAGAAAGCTGCTTCCTCCTCCACTCATGGGACTTAGGCGCTCGGCTTTCAGGACTTCCTGCAGCCTGGGACTTTCCTTCCCATCACGACTTGGGGAAGGGAAGCCGTCTTTGGGGGAGGTGAAAGATGGGGTAGTGCTGCTTGGGTAAATAGACGTGGAGGTGTGAGGGTGGAGAGGCGTTTTTGTGAATGGACTACTGGCCCAGACAGTGGATGTGGGGTTGTAGGAAGAGTTTAGGGAGTGACCCGCAGAGTTGTCCAGCCACTGGATGTTTCCCAGAATTGATGGAGAGGAGTAGATTTGGCGAACTATTTCAACGGAAATAAAAAATGAACACATTTGAACTGAAATAAAGCACAAAGTTGACTCTTATATAAAGCGGTGATAGTTTAAAAAGATGTTATTAGCAGTCCATGAGGTGGAACAACACTGGACCCGAATAAAAAGTTATAATAATTCAGACACAGAAGGTGTCAAATCTCAACAAAATCAAAGCAAGTAAATGATGACTGACCTTTCGGTTTAAGGTCAACTACCTTTTACATTTTTATAAATAAAGGTTCTTTATTATCGGCATTAGAGGTTCCATAAAGAATCTTCGATTTCCATGGAGACGTTTAATGTTCTTTTCATGTTCAGCTGATTTGAAAGATTGTTTCGGGAAACAAAAAATGGCTCTTTTATGGCATCATTGCAAAAGCCCCTTTGGGAAACTTATTTATGTTGGGTGTGAATGGTGCAAGGAAACCAGCAAAACAGTGTCTCCGTGTCTCCTCCTGATCTTTTATTATATTTACAATACCATTTGATTGTAATGGTAGTAATGCAGAAATTGCACATTTCACAATCCTTTAAATGCAGCAGTGAGAATCTCACCTGGACTGTGTCTGTAAGACGACGAGGCTCGGCACTGTCCGCTGGTGGAATAATACAATGGCAGTAAGTCAGTCTCGGAGCTGGAGTAGAATGGCTCATCATCTTCACCGGGTGGCAGTAAACCAGACTCTGTGGGGTAGTTTGCCAATTGGTCTGGACTGATCAGGCTGGGGGATACCCAACGAGACTGCTCAGATGAGTTCTCCATCTTTCATGTGGGAAAAAATCATGTTAAGACTTGCTTACCAGTATAGGAAGAATTATTAAGTAGTTTAAAAATTCAATCATTGAGTGATTTTTTCTAAATGATGATTGTGTAAGTAATGCTGACAGACAATACTGTATATGAATACATTCAAAATTGTTTACAAACATTTTTCTTGGTCTTTACATCTCAGCAAGATTGAATAGGAATGCTAACAGAAAGCTGAACAGGTATTATAGACCCCCCTGGTCAATACAGTACAATACTTTAATAAGTTATGTAGACGGTGTGGTCTGTCACACTTCCCTTTAAAATATCTTAATTTGACTGTGGCAAAAAGTCAGCACTAAAAATACATCAGCATGTCTGAATTTCTCAAAGGCATTCATAACAGTTAGCATTAGCTCACAACAACGTTTACTCCCTTGAGGGAATTGACTATTAAAAGATTAACAGAAAGACCATATTGACTTTGAAAAACAGAGTAACTGTTGAATAATATCAGTATTGATTATTTGTCCTGCAAATTGGTCATTTAAATCCATTTTCAGTCTAGAAGCATCTTCCTCTTTTTTTTTTAATAACATTTCAATGTATATATATATATAAATAAAAAAAATGTCTACAGCTTTAAAGAAAGTTAATCTCAAAACTGGCAATGTTGTAAAACATTTTCTTGTCATTTCCCTCAGTCAATCGTGTTATCGCTTACTGAAGAGAAAAACTATCTAGTTGAGTGGTTATGAATAGCATCATATTCTACTGATAACTGTGGCGTATCAAGCATTATCAGTCAATAATAATCACACATATTTTTCAACAAAGAACGAACGAACTGGGAATCATAGCGACAATTATTCATATTACCAGTGAAGGCATCGACATTTACATACAGGCCTGGAATTTTTTTTTTTTTATTATAGACTGATTTAGAAATTAATATAATAGCCTATTAAACCTATTAAACAGGCAGGAACGCATTATATATATATATATATATATATAAATACAAGTTATTTGCTCAATTAACACTATTTTAAAATGTAATTGTTTTTAATAAAATGCACATTTATATTTATGTAAGTTAATAAAAATGTATTGCAAGCAGAACACATTTATCTATTGGCTAATATGTTAATTAACTGATTAAATTGATTGTGTGAACACTAAGAACTACTGTAACAATATATAATACATATTGGAACCAATTATATAAAATATTTGGCAAATATTAAAGATGTATTAATTTAATGTAAAAAAAAAAGTGGATACTCTCTTCTATATCTAAACACAGACAATAATTGAGAGTATAAAGCGAGGTAATGAGCTGTAAGACACTTTTCCTGACACTGTATGGAAGAACTTACCTACAGGTGATGTACTCGGTATGGTGTTTATCAGCTGAGTAGATTCACACCAATGCACAGATCGTGGAGGGCGGCTGGAGAGTGAGAGTGTACTGGTCCTCTGCTTGCTTGCTTATCTCCTTCAGGCTTTGGGAACTAGTAACTTCATTTGAAATTGTAGGGCACCAATGGGTGGGGTTGGGGTACTTTTTTGGACACTCCTACCATACGACCAGTTTTGAATATATGGTAGATCTCTAGCTGACACAGCAACTAAGTATAGATCAGTTTAACATCGGTGGTTTAAATATTTTTGGCCATTATGATTGCGTATGATCATCGTAAACATGATTTTGAACACAAAGTGATTTCCTATTCAGATATAACAGTCCGTTTCTAATACGTTATTGAGCTTTTGACAGGAAGTATTTAACAAGAAAGCTGTTATACATGTATAAATGTATTTTATGTAAAGCTGTGTGAATATTAGTAAGGTCCAGTAGTAACCTTTACCAGAATATTATGATTTAAAAAATGCTTTTTAAAACATTAAATCCTTATACTATTCCACATTACAAACCAGAGGTTATATAACATTACCTGGTGTATAGATAAAGATAAAGAGGCAAATCTAACAGTTCATTGTCTGAGAAAATCCCACAGAGCACATGAGAAACCATAGTTTACAGCAACCATGAAGTTATCGTTCTTATGATTCAAGCACAGCATTGATAAACATGTACGTTTTCCCTAGCACTTGAACGATTCATGTAAGAATTAAAACAAGTAACAAAGACTATTCCAAATGGAAACGGTGACTATGAACAAAGCAAATGAAAATGCAAAAGCACTTTTCCCTGGTGCAGCTCAGCAAAGAACAGTAATGCAAATAAACTCAAATGCTGCAATCATGGTCAGAGATACGGATACAGCATGGCCTGCCCGAGCACAGGACTTAGACTGTCACTGTCATTTGACAGTCAAAACATTTTCAACTTCCCTCCACCATTGTGCATTTATAATTTTCAGGGAAACTGGGAAGAGATCCAGAGAAGCAAATCCTTCAACAAGGACCAGTTTATTGATTTACATAGGGCCCCATTTTAGAACTACAGCATCTACACATTGTTACATTAGGACAGTTCCTCCAAAATATAATTGATTCACCTTCAAGTGATTCCAAATGTTTTTTTTGTTTTTTTGTATAGTGGAACACAAAATTGTTTACCATTAGATAAAAATGGATGATAACTGTCAAGCTGCAAAAAGCACACAATAAACATTATAAAGCGCCAAAGAAATCGTCAATATTGCACATATCGTGTGTGAAACACAGATTCTTATTATTGTTCATCAAATGTTGCTTTAAGACATATTCACTTTCATTGTATGGAAAACAGTATGGCTAAAAAAGACAAAATATGAAGTTAACCTTTTAAAAATAAACAAATAGAACATGACAATGTATGTCCTGAAACTGTTACAGTACTTGTTGTGACAAGGCATTGTCTTTTGTTCTATTAAAAAAAAAATACTTTTGTAAAACTTGGGATCTTCTAGAAAAAAAATTAGACTGCCAAACCGAAATAACTCTATAATGAGAGAGAAATGCAGCGTTGAGGGATGTGGCTGGTGGTGTGTGTGTGTGCTGGCTGCTGAACTGTGATAAGAGGTTATCAAGATTGGAGTCGGAGGCTGGGGAATCGACCAGCCATGACACTACATGAACAAGCTCACAGGAACAGTGACACCCTACAATGGTAGTCGGACAACTTTCACACACACACACACACACACACATTAACATTTACACTGCTCTCTAAACGAGGACTTATTTAAGATGTCTAGTATTTCTATATGATGCTAATTAATCTAGTTTACATGCACATCCATAAAATAAACCTGCAAAAAAACGTCTCTCAAATAAAATACATTGGTTCTACTATGTGCATGCAACACACTCTAGTGCCATGTGTTTGTGAGCCAAGGTTTTGTTTAGGGACGATGTGACTGACAACAGTGACAGTGCACTTTCCTGAAACCAGGAAGTCCTCAGATCCAGATGCTGAATACACAATGCCTGTGAGGATCCATAAAGATGTTTCAGTTGCACAAGGCTCTGTGGGAACTGTTACTGGTCAGGGATGTGTGAGGGTCAAGGCAGAAAGGCTGGGGGTAGCTGTAGATTTTCGGGGCAGCGATCCAGTTCCAAGGAAACAAACTTCCATGAAAGCAGGCCCTTATCTCTGCCTCGCACAGCCAGCTGAGCAACTCTATGTCATGAGGTACAGCTCAAAGGACCGCCTCTCTCTCTCTCTGTCTCTCTGCCTCGACTTCTTATTTTTATTTATATCCAGAGTTAGTATGAATTAGTTTCAAGTTGCAGATGTAAGTGTTATTGCCAACAGGTAGCTTAATTCCCATGTAATGACATATCTCACCCTCAAGACTCTAAAATCATTTCTGGCCAAAAGTCTTATCCCAAAGATAAGTCCGAGTGAGAGAACACAGAATGCTTCTTGTCTATGAGTTGCAGACTGTAAAGGATATATCACACTGAACACAATTCTAGTCTGTCCCTGTTCACACTACCTATAGTCATGAAGTCATGACGTCAGTTTGAAGGCTAATGCAGAAAGTTATTTACCATCCCAATGGAGAATTCTCAGTTGTTTTTCATGAATATAAAGAGAGCAATTAGAGTGGTGTTCAATTCTTCCAGGCCAGTCTCAGGGCAGTTCGTACATATTTTACAAGGTGGTTAATTCGCACAACCTCACTCATCCAAATTCATACGACTTTTGCTAAATTGCGCGTATTTTACGAGTTGGCAATAATATGAATTTTTATGAATGACCTACACCTAACCACGCCCCTAATGCTACCCGTCACTGGGGTTTAGCCAAATTGTACAAAATCGTGAGGTCGTACGAATTAGTCTGAATTTTCCACCTTGTATGAATACATATGAAACTGGTCATGATACTATTGGATTCTTCATGTGAACTCATTTGTCTACAGCTCAACCGGAGGGCATTCACCACACCTCCATTGGACTCTTTCTGTCACGGACTCAATTTCCCATCAGCCACTGCACCTCTAGCACTCAGGGTGTTTCTCAATGTCAAGGAAGGATCCTCGGAAGCCAGAATTTCGAGGATGCTACGTCATTGACATCCGTCGA
>JAUCMT010000013.1:16278363-16293470 GCA_032357475.1 Enteromius thamalakanensis
CTAGCCTCTGAAGGAAGTGACTTGGAAGGACCAGTCCTGCCAAGGAAGTATCCTTGACATTGAGAAACACCCTGAGTATCATCATCACTGAGCGTATTTCCTGTGTTTGTTTTACCGTGTTTGATCTTGGACTGTTTATCTATTTATTGTATGATTGCCACCTGCCCTGATTCTGTGCCAGTGTACCTCTACCTTGATTCTGCTCGGCCTCCATTGCTCTGTTTGCTGTTGTTTGACCCTGCCTAACACGGATAAAATACTGCATATGGATCCACACGCCTCCAAATCGCTCAACTGCTGTAAATTGAAAAACAAAGTTTTAAATTTGAGGTTGGTAGGATTTTTTTATGCATTTGAAAGTCTTTTATACCATGGTTTCATTTATTAGATCAAAATTCTTTTAAAAAAAAGTATGTTGTTAAATATTTTCTGTTTTAATGTACTAACATTTACCTTTTTTGCTTTTGTTAATTGTATAATAAATTCAAAGAAACAGAAGAAAAAAATAGAGAAGCTAGTGCCAATTTTTTTACGAATAAACATGCAACCCTTCCCTTGACTGCAAAGGTGAAATTTTTGTCTTTATTATCCTTTATAAATCATTTTAATATTCCAATTTAGTTCTCAAGAAACATTTCTTATTATTATCAAAACACAAAGTTTAATAGTTATTCATAAAAATTTCAAAAGAACAGCATTTTATGTAAAATAGAAATCTTTTGTAACCTTATAAATGTCTTTACTATCAGTTTTGTTAAATGATCATCCTTGATTAATAAAAGTATGATTTTTTGAAAAACCGTAAGACTTTTTGAAACACAATTGTCTCAACTGTTCTCACATTTGACTGACTGTGTGTAATGTTGTACAAAAAATGTGAAAGTATCTTAATGTTATTATATATATATAATGTATATATATATGAGTGTATTATTGCTGCCAAGCGTATATGAGTATATGAATAAATATGCATTTTAAAACATGTTATATTATTTGTGAGTGTATTTATTTCTTGAATATAATAAGACAGAGGTAAAATTCAAAACTTTCAAAGAAGAGGATGTGTACCTGACCGCAAAGCCACATCTCCCATAAGTAATAGTGTGACTCAAAGGTAGCAGTTAAGTTTGGATGTGTTCTGTGTTTTTGTGAGGTAAGTTAGTCAAAACCACGTTTCAGTTGAAGAGAACTGGCCTCAGTATTCACTGTTACAACTTACAACTTTTTGCCTCCACACCCTTAACTGACACAGAACAAAAAACCCTCCCATTTGAGGACCTCACAGCAGGTTCTGCCCAAGTGTGTGCCTCTATATTTTGCACTTTGAAAGCCAAATGCGTTATTAAAACCTATCCTCACTAGACAGTATTGTATCATGATATTATCATAATATGGTGTCGCATAAACCACTGTATATACTGAATTATTATTTAATGTTTGATCAGAGCTGGTCCATTACTGATTCCAAATTATACAACAAAATTGCAGTTAGTGATTAAATTCATTATATTACATATTTGAAGGAATACTACTTTCAGATTACTTCCGACCTAACTTGTTTATTACATTTATTTAAATATAACAATCTAGTATCATACTGATATAAAAAACAAAGAGTAAGAAAATATATTCCATTGGTTTTAAGAACATAAAGTGCATTAAACATTACATTAATTCAAGGTTTCCCAAACTGAATCATAAAATTGTACAATTAAAATATATATTTTTTAATTATTTATTTATTTATGTGACGTTTTTTTTTCTTTTTAAATCAAAAAGTCCTAAGAACTGTATCTCTGTTAAATAAATTTAATACAGGCCCATATTTTGTCATGCCCTTTAATTTTAATTTCACCTTTTGTTGTTTCAATTTATTTTTCTAGCAGTTTTCTATTTTATTTGTGCTTGCACAATGGTAAAATTGCAGAATATTTTAAAAACTTGCTGAATATTGTAATTTAGAATGTAAAAAAATAAAAAAACAGCGCCTTTTAATTAATTTATTAATTCATACACTGAATGTGGAAGACATTTACTAATGCATTTTTATTTCAAGTTAACTTTAAAAATAAATCTATAACTCAGTATTAACCTAAATGCTGCATTGTCATTTTAGCCTACTTAAAAAATATGAAGAGCAACATGACAACTGGTATTTTTAAATAGGCCTCACAGAGAGATCATAGAATTTAAAGCAGCCCAACACGCCAAGTCTAACATTTCTGATAGCCTACACCACCTGTTTAGTTTAGCAAGGCGTTTGTTTACCTAACACTGCTAAGGTAGTTAACCATTACACATTTTGCTGTGTTTTCTTATGGATCCGTGATACGAACAGGACACTATAGTCTGAAACGCAGAATGAAAAAGTGTTGTCTGAGATGAGTTTCTTCATGACCTCCTTTCACTGAAAACAGCTTTGGTTATTTTTTATCATGACAGAGTGGAGCACACCGCACTTGAAAGTCCTTCTTATCGGAAACTCTGGGTGAGTGTCTGTCTTCAAAAGTTAGTTTTGATGGTAAATCTGCTCCTGAAGCATGCATCTGTGCAATTCACATCAAAGGCAAAACAAACTTTTCCAGTATCCTGTATTAGTCCAGAATACGTCTATGTTTCTGAAAGAATGTTATACCTTCATTCACCAATGTTGCATTATATTGATTAAAAAAGTGTAATACAAATGCATTTTTTAAAAGATACAGTAATGGTGAATGAAAACAAAGCTTGCCCATCTTAAATTAAAAATAGTCTACTTTTAAAAATATTTTTTAAATAATTATTTAATTATTATTTATTACTGTTCTTCATTGTATTTTGATCAGTTAGTTGTTAAGACTATCCAAGAAAAATATTAATAATAATAATAATAATTAAATGATTACACTTTTTTGATTACAGATGTATTTTGATGCAAAACAAACAAACAAACAAAAACATAGACCAATATACTGATAAACAAAAATAAGGAAGTGAAGAATGAACTAAAAGCAGTGTTACTCTCTAAACATGGAAACCTCAACAGCTGCTGGCGTTTATAAAAATGTTTTGCCATATTTACACAGAAAGCTGTTTCTGTAACTCAGTGTTAATGAACTATATTATAGGCTATAGTACAAGCTCACAGTTAATTATCTGGTCAGTCCCCCACCCCTGTTTCTTTTTGTTTGACAGAGTGGGAAAGTCTTCATTCATGACCCGTTTTGTCCACCATCGCTTTACTAATTTGTATCGCGCCACAATCGGGGTAGATTTCCTTACTAAAGAAATCACTGTTGATAAAAGATCAGTGATTCTTCAGGTGAGACACATTTACGTTCGTTTATGTTAAACCCACAGTTGTTAAAAAAAAAACGGCCTTCATGTCATACACAGTATCTAGAGATACAGGCTCTGCAAACTGTGTCATGCAATAATACTCAGCTCAGGTGTTCTTGCACCAGATCTGGGACACTGCAGGAACAGAGAGGTTTCAGTCCCTGGGTACCACACTGTACCGTGGAGCTCACTGCTGCCTCCTAGTGTTTGATGTGACCTCGTCCGTCTCCTTTGATGCACTAGAAGCCTGGAAGAAAGAGTTCCTGGTGCAGGCATGTCCCTCGGACTCCTCTGCATTCCCTTTTATAGTACTCGGCAATAAAATTGACTTGGATTATCGTGAGGTTAGTCATCAATATTATATTACGAGCTGTAAGATTGAATGACTTTGCTTAATAACTGATAGAAGGCTTTGATTGACAGGTGTCACCAAACAAAGCCAAACAGTGGTGCAGTGAAATCGGAGCGGAGTATTTTGAATGCAGTGCCAAAGAAGATATTGGCGTGGACACCACTTTTCACAGAACGGCACGAGCGGCCCTGCAGTATGTGAGTTCAACTTTTTGATCAGAGACTAGCCATGGATAATGAAACATTTCATGCTTGGCTTGTACCAAAATATTAAGTTATAGTTGCTTGTGCTACACTTTCCACAGCTCGAAAGTCACCATGTGGAAAATGGAGAAGACATCCAGATTATACAAAAACAACAGAAGACGACAAATAAAAAATGCTCTTGTTGAAGCAAGGACAAACTTCTGTGATATTCTTCAGTGGGCCGTTCACACCAGTTGTGATCATTATAACTAGTAATTATTTAGTTTTGAGAAAAATGAAGCCCACAGCAACTATGGAATAGCTACACAAAAGAACAGTAATTTTGGAACTATGTTTTTTCTCTCAGCTGATGAGTCAGTCAGAATCCACACTTAAAGAGCTTGAATATTTAAAGTGACAGGCAACGACTGCAGTGCAACATTTTAATAAACAGATGTCATTGATGTGTATGTTAACGTAGTTACCGTTTTTTAGTGTAAATAGGTCATAACCTATGAAATTGTGTTATAGATGAAATTACAAGGAAAAATGACACAGAAGTGCAATGCCCCAGTATCTATATTTCCATCAAATATAGAATTAAAAAAAAATTCTGAAACGTTTAAACAAAATGTTTCTCGTCATAAAATTTCTAGTGGACTATTTTTCATTTACTGTGTAAAACTATAATTATATTTCAAATAAAAGCAAATTTTCAAATACACTAAACGCTGATCGATGCATGTGTAAAAAGACATTAAAATGAAACCTCATGAACTACTTAATTTGAATACTATGCTGGTATATTATTCCTTTATTTCAGATGAAATAACTCCATATTTAATGCAAACGAGCAAAACTGCTCAGCTTTCTGAAAAGTGTTTAATCAAATATAGCTACTCAAATTTACAATTCTAGAAGACACTAGGAACAGAACGAACTTTCAGGATGTTCTGCCTGAAACCAGAATTAACCAGCGAGACGGTTTATATTTGTTTCTTTTATAAGTCAAGACAAAAAAGGCAATCAGGAGATGACCAACATGTAAAAACGTTGTACAGGTAAATATATAAAAGGCCAGGATATCATCTTCACTTCTTGCGTTATGAATGAACTATATTACAGTCGAATCCGAACTTGGCTTTCACCAAGAGTGAGTACAGCCATCCTTACCCACAAGGAGACATACACAGAACATTAGTTTGCATACCTCTCAGTTAATCAAAGGAGGGGGGAGAAAAGGAAAAAAAAGAAAGAAAAGTATCTTCACATGGACGACTTCCTTCACAATCTAGAGCAGAGAAAATTCTACAAAGTTATATTGTGAAAAAGTTAAGAGGACAAGTCAGAGTACGGGAAAAAGCTGACTGTTTACTAATAAACAGCGGTCTGGTACAGTGAGGAATTAAAAAAAACAAAAAAAAAACAATAATTTTATGATTTTTACATCTCAAGGTTTGGCATACACAAACACAGAGTGGAAACGAGCGTAGAAATATGCGGTAAACAAAGTAAAAGCCCTTCAGATGTTTACATCCTTTTCAACTTTAGCACATCACCACTCAACTTCCAGCACAAATACAATGTCTTTTCTTACGTAAAAGAACTTGACAAGAAAACGGCGCATCCAAAAGCCCTTTTTCCCACAAATCCTTAAACCAATGGGGATGGCGAAGAATTTTAAAATAAAAATGAAAAAAATAAAAATAAAAGTAGTGAGTTAAAAAAAAAAAAACGGCACACAGACATACACATACACACAGGAGAAAAGCTTTAAAAATACAAAAATAAACTACACAAAAGATCTCCATCATCGCTTGCTAATTTTTTGGGAAGTTTTGCGCTTTTTTTTTTTTTCCTTTTTTTTTTTTGCAGTTTTCTTTTTTTGTTTGTATGGCAAATCTCAGTTCTAGCAAAGTCTCTGTCCTGCCAGTAATGCACCTTTATCTGCAGTTCTGCCTCTATCTCTGCTCAACGCAGAAGCGCAGACTTCACCAGGAGGCTGGAGTCCAGAACCATTCCTTATGCAGATCTTATTTCAATGAGCCGTTCCAAGTGAAAAATATCCCCTCTTGTCTGAGGACAAGTGCTTGTTTTGTTTCCCCCTCCCCATTTCAGTTTCTTCCCCTCGCGTGAAAATGACAGCAGTCATCTCCAATCAGAAATCCTCCCGCAGTGTCCACACATTAAACGTGAACTAAAACTTCACACTGAAGTCCATCGCAGAAAAGACAGCTACTTCATTTGAGCCAAACATTACAAATATCTTAAAACTGGTGACTGAATTTGCTGAAGCAAGATAAAGGCTTTGAAGAAATGGGGGAGAGCAGAAAGGAAGACTCTACAATGGAAAAAGCTAATTTGTTTTTTTCTTTCTCCCACTCCAAGCATGTTGAAAAATACTCAAAAATAAGCGATGTGCTTTTCTCCATTCATACTATTAACAAGAAAAAGGCTTTCCCTAGAAACTGTACTGATAAACACTATTTCCTTGCAGATTTTGTGCTGTTTTGATGGATGGTTAAAGTTGAATGCGTGTTGTATTCGGAGGGAGCGTTAGGAGTAGTGTCTTTCTGGTCTTGGAGGACAAATGGAGAGAGATGCTCACTGGTCCATTCTTGCTTTCTTCTGACCAATCCCTTTCCTGTAATAAAATGTATACGCATTTTAAAACTTAGGCATATTTCTACTACTGTACGGTAAAAAAAAAATATTATTCAACAATGATATATTAAATGGATTATAACGACATAAAAAGAAATCTGTATACGCTCCTTAAAATGTGTCACTGACATGGATCAATAAATCAGCATATTAGAAGGATGAAGTAACGGCTGCTGAAAATTCAGCCTTGCCATCACAGAAACATTAGGCCTTAAAAAGCAAAACGGCTTGAATTGTGATAATATTTAATATTACTATTGTATATTTGCACTGGAGTTACTCACGTATCTGGTGAAGAAACTGCTCTTTTGGGGGCCGGCTTTGCAGAGAGGCCATCCTTGTTAGACTCTACAAAGCGAGAGGCGAAACAAAACAAGTGTTAAAAATCGACCATGTCGCTTTCCCAAACAAAAACCTGTTTCATGCTACGAAGCAAACCTTTACCTTGCAGCCATCGCACTTGTGTGGCCGGGCCATAACCTTTCTCGTTGCGTGCAGCGATGCGGAAGATGATGGCGGGTTTGGTGGTGTAGTCTATGTGGGCGTTGGACAGGCTGGAGGACTGGACCAGGCAGGAAGGATTTGGCCCACAGTAAACGCGCATGAAGGCAAGCTGGGCCGGGGCCGAGGGTTTGGCCTCGGTGGTCTGGCTGCTCTGGATGGCCAGATACACAGAATACTCCGTGATCTTCCCTGATGTCACGGATGGGGGCTCCCATGTAAGGTGGGCACCGTCTGGACTCTAAGGAAAGATAAGTAGAGAAAGGACACGTTTTATGGGTGTAATAAGAAATATTTTAAAAATATATTTTTTTATTATTTTTAAAGATATATCTATAATTATTTAAAAAATATAATTACAGTTAAATTATAATTACTGTATAATTACTTCTGTGAAGTAAAATTTTCTAAATTCTTCAGGGTCTTGATACTTCATGATCCTTCAGAAATCATTCTAATATGCCGATTTAATCACTGAATTTACTAAATAAACGTATTTCCTTTTTAAAAAAAAATATAGACCGCAAACTTTTTAATAGTAGTGTATACTGTAACAAAATTACCATTTTGAATAAACACTAATTTTTTTATTTAGTATTTTTATTTTTTTTTAAATCAAGTAGTACTCAAAAACGTATCACAAGTCCAAGTGGAACAACTCTTTCGAACAGAATGTTTTCTGAAGGATCATGTGACACTGAGGACAAGTTCAGCTTTACTTCACAGAAATAAATGATATTTTGAACTATATTCAAATAGTAAACTGTTCATTTAAATTGCACCAATACTTAATTTTCTAGAAGGCGTATTAATCTCAAACTTTTGAACTGCAGTGTAAATTGGATAATACATTGTTGAATATCCTAACACGTACTGAATTAAGCCAAATTAGGTAAACAAATCACTCATTTAAAATTTTCCCTAAATATAAAAAAAAATAAAAAATGAAGCCTTAATTCCCATAAAAAAACATTAAAAAAAAACAAAAAAAAAACACATTTAACAAGAGGTAAGTGCAAACCTTGCTGATCTTTATGGCACACGGTGCTCCTGGGAAGCCCGGTAAACAGGTCTTGAAAGCAGATATTTCAGAAAAGGCTCCACGGCCACATGTGTTTATACCCGCCACACGGAACTTGTAGGCCGTCCCGGGCTGAAGGTCCACCCTCTTCATCTGGCTATAGTCAGGGATTGTGCCAGAATCATCCTGCGGCATAACATAAAAGGTCTGTCAGTATACTTTTACAAACAGCCAATGAGATGAGGTTAGAAGTAGAATCTTATTGGGGCTCACCTCAACATAAGCGGCGTCATCTGCAGGCATGTAGAAATGCGTTACAACCATATTGGTCACTTTGACAATGCCAACATCAAACCACTGGTTTTCTTTCTTCACTTGAGGTTTGATGGTAACAGTGGGAGGGTTTTGTTTCTGTGGGGGGGAAACAGAAAACAGGATTTTAAACTACCCTTTCATACTTCAGTGCATATTACTGTCATTATTCACCAACGAAACTTACCACAGCCTCAATACCATTAGCCACTTCAGTCAGAGCAGCAGCTGCCTGCATCTTAGCTGGACTGGCAACTACTGCAGGGGCTAATGTGCTGGATGGAGCCAAGGCTACAAAGGAAATACAGAATGACAGATTATTTTACTACTACAAATAAAAAAAAGCACATTTGCGGCACATATTCACATTTTATTTAAATACATGACGTTTTTATCTGAAAGCAGCATATTGTCAAAAGTGAAGTGATGTGAATCATAGCTCATACGTCATGTTCGCACTAAGCAGCGTATAGTTGGTCAATGAGGTATATAAGCATGCCCAACATGAACAGCGAATGTGACCCAACTTTTAAAGCACATTAAAATACGGCATAAATCAAAACAACTACCATAGTCAATACTATTGAAAAGTGAAATGTTACACATACTTTCTGCTGAGGTGCTAGGCAGCAGTCCGACTACTGTACTTGTGGCAGCGGCGGCGATCTCGTTGTGTCCGTTGCTTTCTGATGAGGGGTCATTCAGGCTGTCAGCTGGAGCCAAGCCCTCAGTGGGCAGTGCAGCCTGGGCAGCAGCTTGGGCAGCCTGGAGCTGCTGCTGCTGATGAACCAAAGCAGCTAGTTCCTGCTGGGTCAGAACGATGGGTATGGTGTGGGTCTGCTGGTCATCTCCTCCGGCATTACCTGAGCCTGATCAGGGAATGAGACAGAATGAGCTCTGGACTTATTATAAACACATGCAGGTCATAGGATGGGGTTCTGCAGATAAATGGTGACTCACTCATAACAGCCTGCTGTGCTGCTTGTAGTACAGCCTGAATGGCGAGGGCCTGGGCCTCTTCTGTCGCTGCAGCCTGGGCCGCTGCCTCTGCGGCTGCCGTGACAGCCAGCTCTTCTGGGGTCAGACCCGTCACCATCAGCGTTGTGGGTTGCCCGTCTGACATCAGCGCCTGTGGCAAGGACAGCGTCTCGGCCTGTGATGCTGATGCTGCCTCTACACCCTCCATCTATTTTTTTTCCAAAGGAAAAATTAAAAGGTATAGTTCATCACCCCAAAAAATGGAATTTCACCCTAAAAAGTTAGAATGCAGCTGACTGTACCTCAGCTGCCTGTAGCTGCTCCTGAGCAGATTCTCCCTCTGCCATGCTAGAAGTGTCATGTTCCATGGGTAGCGCACCTTCCTCCGCCTGCATGGCTACTGCTACGGCTTCTCCCTGGAAGTCACTTGGCATTGCTTCTGCCCCCGCCTCTGTCTGGAACTCTGCCTGCATAGCGACTGCTTCAGCCTGGCCTTCTGCCTGCAAAGACTCTGCCTCCGAGCTCTCCATAACAACCGGCTCAGCTCCGGCCTCTGAAGATGACTCCGTGATTGAAGAGATGGACTATAGAACAAAGACAGAAAGAAAGCTAGCTGATGTTATAAATGCCCCTCTTCTCAAGCCTCCCCTCCAGCACCCTTCAACATGAAGTTCTTCACTAAAGGTTTAAGCTATTTGGTTTGCATTAGATCCAAAACCGTCTTCCCTATATTTTCTCTTAATTCAATATCATGTTAATCAAATAAAAGCAAAACATTTTAGATTTCAAAACAAACTGACCGGAACGGCGGGTCCTGGTAGAGGTGTGGCCTGTGTGACTATAGTAATGGCTCTGCTCTGAGGCGCTGCAGTGGATGGCAGGACTTCCGTACTGGTGGTAGATTCTGATGCCTCACCGCTCTGTTGGGCTAAATGTATAAAAGAAATTGTTACCATCACCTTTTAAAAGACATGAAATAAAAAGAACTAACTACAAAGAAAGAAAAGAAAAAAAATTATTGGGTCTCAGTCATTAATTTGTGCATGAAATCTGTGTACACACATAACCCCAACGCCTTATCATGTAAAGAGAAAATATTATACATAAATACTTCATCTTAAAAATATGTAGTTTTCAACACTGACAATAAGACCAAATCAGCATTTTAGAACGCTTAAGGATCATGTGATACTGAAGGCTGGAGTAATGAGGCAGAAAAATTCAGCCTTGCAAACAAAGAAATATATTACATTATTAAGAATAAACTTCTGAATTATAATTTTACAATTTTTGCGGTTTTACTGTATTTTTGATCAAATAAAAATGCAGTCTTGCGGAGTATAAGAGACATCTTTTAAAACTGCCCAGGCCGCCAAAAATAGTCTTATTACGTTTAAGGAATAGTTCAGCCAAAAATTAAAATTCAGTCATCGTTTACTCACCCTAAAGTAGTTGCAAAACTGTATGAATTTCTTTGTTCAGCCAAACATAAAGGAAGAATCAGAACTGGCTTTTTACCATTTTTTTCCTACTATGGAAGTCAGTGGTGACCAAAGCAGCCTGGTTACAAACTTTCTCCAAAATAGAAACTCACAGATTTGGAACTAACTTTGTAAATCCTTTAAGATAAAAGTCTATTTCAATTTAAATACATATGAGAAAGGAAATTATATGGACATAGTTTGGATATGAAAGTTTTATACAAATGACTAGCCTCAGGGACACAGACATTCACTTAAAATACTCAAACTTCAATAATCTTAGAATGAGGTTAAAGACAAGATATTATGCAAATGCATATTATAATATATGTATAATATAAATTTAAAAAAATAAAAATATATATATATAATGAGAGAGAGAGAGAGAGAGAGAGAGAGAGAGAGAGAGACAACTAACCAACAGAAACATAAGGACACGAGAACCATGGTTTGTAAATATTATAAATGTGTTAAACATCTAGTGGAAATCTACCTGTACCCTCATCTGTCTCCATACTGCAGGTTGCAGTAGTTGCCGTGTTGGTGGTGCCTGTCTCATGAGTCTCACACGGTGGGTTTGAGCAGACCCTCTGTGCCGTCGCAGTCTGATTTCCACCCAAATTAGACGATGCAGTAGTTGCCGTGTTGGTGGTGCCCGTCTCATGAGTCTCACACGGTGGGTTTGAGCAGACCCTCTGCGCCGTCCCAGTCTGATTTCCACCCATATTAGACGATGCAGTAGTTGCTGTGTTCGTGGTTCCCGTCTCATGAGTCTCACACGGTGGGTTGGAGCAGACCCTCTGTGCCGTCCCAGTCTGATTTCCACCCATATTAGACGATGCAGTAGTTGATGTGTTGGTGGTGCCCGTCTCATGAGTCTCACACGGTGGGTTGGAGCAGATCCTCTGGACAGTTCCAGCAGGAGCTGTGCCCATATTTGAAGATGCTGTGGTTGCAGTATTCGTGGTGCCCGTTTCATGGGTCTCGCATGGTGGGTTGGAGCAGACCCTCTGTGCAGTGCCCATGTTGGCAGATGCTGTGGTGGCAGTGTTTGTTGTACCCGTTTCATGGGTTTCACAGGGAGGGTTGGAGCACACTCTCTGTACTGTGCCAGCTGGTCCAGTGCCCATATTTGCTGTGGCTGTGGTGGCCGTGTTGGTGGTGACCGTTTCATGAGTCTCACAAGGTGGGTTGGAGCACACTAAAGTGACACTGCCAGAAGCGTCGCCTGCACCAGACTCTGTAGAGGTGGGCTGCTCGGAGGTGGGAGAGGCAAGGATGGAAACAGGCAGATCTTGGCCAGGCTGAGCCTCCACACCACTAGGTGTTGTTATGAGAGTCACCTGGGTGGGCTTAAGAAAGAACAAAACTAAATTAGTGAGTACAGCTGGATTTCCTTTTTTTAGCAAATTACGTAAACCGTGTAAAACTGTGAATTCTACAGCATTTATTAATATTAATTTCAGCATGTACTAATGCACTATTAAAATCACAAGTTATGCTTGTTAAGATTAATGCACTGTGAACTAACATGAACAAACAATTAATGACTGTATTTTTATTAACTAACAATGATCAATAAGTACTGTAATAAATATATTGTTCTTTCATGCTGAATTATACATTAATTTTAATGAATGACACCTTATTGTAAAGAGTTACCAAAATAAAGATAAACAAAACAGATGCAATAGTTAGGGAATAACTGTAGCCTTAAAAACAACCTGAAAAGACTACAGTACGTGGTCCTAACCTGCATGGTGGAGGTGACGGTGGCCAGGTTGCTCTGAGATGCTGACACAGCAGTAGCATTAATGACTTGGTTGGAGAGGGTGGAAATCGTGCCCAGAGTGGTGATGGGGGTTCCCAGGGAGGCGTTGGCACTGGCTAAGCTTCCTCCAGCTAAGCTGCTAGAAACTGTTCCTGTGACTGTGCCAAGAGTTGTTACACCTTGGAAAGAGAACAGACACAACGAGAGTAAAATTATTCCTAATAGAGGTTGCTAAATTACATTTGGCACAGATTCGCTTGCAGTCTTTTAACAACAAATGTTAACTTTTGACTTTATTAGGCTTATATCCCTACCAGTTGTTCCCTTCACAACTAGTGTGGTCACAGTTGGCTTGACCCCAGGTACTGAAGATACAAGACGCATTCCTCCCATCGGCACAGTGCGAAGGATGGTTCCAGGCTGACCAGGAGCTCCCTTTAGAACAACCTTCAGACAGGAAATAAACAAGTCAGGTGAGAAAAAGGGTGCTTCAACACCATGTTTTTCATTTTGCATTATATTCTGAACCCCAATACCTGTGTTAGGCCTTGCTGGCCAGCTGCTGTACCAATCTTAGGCATTGCTGTAATGATTTTGCCAGGAGTTCCTGTTCCAGATGTCATCACCTTTGTGGTGAAGATGGTAATAGGACTCTTCACCCCAGTACTACTAGTCACACCTACAACAGAAAACGAATGCTCATTAAATCCAAACAAAGCCACCTAAAATATTATCATCATTATTAATAATTTTGTTAAAGATTGACAAACACACTATTATTAAAGTTGTTAATGAATTGCACAATAATATAAATAAAAAAATATAAATATAATAATATAATCTAAACACATACACTAATGATATTTAAAATCTTTATTATAAATATTGAAAGACAAAAAGACTTGTTGACAAAATTTCTTATTTACCTGTAGCTCCCTGCTGTAGAGCAGACATGGGGATTGTTTTAAAAATAGTAGTGGTGCCCGGTTTGTTGGTGGTAGAGGGGGACATGCCACTGATGCCCAAGATAGTGGGCTTGTTTCCTGTGCCACCTGCTTGACTGGTGGTGATTATGGTGGTTGGTTTTCCATCTGCAGAGGTTACCAGCTTCAGAATAGTGCCAGGTGGGAGGGGACCCTTAGTCTATGAAATAAGAATGACATTGAAGTTGAAATTATACCGTCTCAGAGACTTGAAACTAGTTATAAAATAGGTTCAACGTACCTGTATAATCTGAGTCAGTGGGTTGGAAGAGGCCTGTCCCGTCACGGCAGATGTCTGCACTGGTTTAGTCTGTACCACTGACATCACTTTGCCCAAACTGGAGATCTGAAAAAAATGATGAAAGACATTAAACTGTTTGTTCAATCTTTTTATCTTTCTAATTTTTCCTATGCCAGAATTTAAAAACACTGTACCAAGTTTCCTCCCATGGAGAGTGGGCTCTTGACAAGAGTGATGGTCTTGGTGACTCCACCCACCACCGTGGTCATAACCTGAGCCTGCTGGGCTACAGTAACTGTGCCAGACTTGTGCACAGTGATGATGGGCCGAGCAGCTGTAGTAGGACTGGACACTGTTGGAGTGGCCACTTGTGCAGCTGCAGTCTTCAGCATACGAGTGGCAGGGTTGCTTACCTATGACAAAATAATTGTCACAACATTACTGCTGGCCAAGACTGCACCATAAACAACTTGCCACAAAAGTATATTATTTAATCTATAAATATATAATTTAACTGAGGTGTGTTTACAGACATGCCTAACACAAAGGAAGATTTTTTGAATAAAGTTTAACCAGGGTGTTTTGGGTCCCCATTGACTTCCATAGTAATTTTTTTCCTACTATGGAAGTCAGTGGTGACCCAAAACAGCCTGGTTGCAAACTTTATTAAAAATAACTTCCTTTGTGTACTGCAGAACAAAGAAATTCATACTGGTTTGGAACTACTCAAGGCTAAGTAAATGACAATTTACGAAGTAAAGGAATTTTTATTTTTGGGAGAACTATTAATAAAAAAAAGGGTTCACCGAGGCATTAACTAAGGTAAAACCTAAGGTTTTTACACAGTAAATACAGTAACATTGTGAAATATTAATGGGGTAAGATCTGGGCTCTGTGGTGGCCACTCCATGTGTGAAAATTCCCCCTTAACCCCTCTTTAATTTGAGCCCAATAAATCCTGGAATTGTCATCTTGGAATATTCCCGTGCCATCAGGGAAGAAATAAATCTATTGATGAATTAACCTGGTCATTCAGTATATTTAGCCAACTTCATTTTTTGGACATAACATTGCTGAACCTAGACATGGCCGCAGCAACCCCAGATCATAGCACTTATTTGCTTAATTAAATCCAGGTGACTTTGGGCAGGACGTGTGACACATAGCCCAAGGGGCAAGAGGCAATATGAAGGACTACACACATGCTGCGTCCGAAATCGCATACTGCTTAAGTAGGTACTACATTTAAAACCGAACGTACTACTCGACCGTTAAAACAGTAGGTACTATATAGTATGAA
>JAUCMT010000013.1:16302649-16322023 GCA_032357475.1 Enteromius thamalakanensis
TATTTTTTATAAATAATATATTTTTTTAAATATATATATATATATTTATATATATATATATATATATATATATATATATATTATGTAAGGTTAATCGTTTGACAACACTATATATATATATATATATATATATATATATATAATTTTCTGTAATATTTATTAATTTTCCACCCAAACAGTCAAAAGTAACAAAGTTTCTCAAACATGTGAATTTATGATGGACCTTATACTTTGGTCCCTAATAAAAAACCAGAGGGGAGATGAACAACAACAGGGATTTAATCCTATCTATTTATTAATAAAAGAGTCATGATGTCGGCATGGTTTGGCATATGTCAGCTTTTTTAAAGTTAAAAGGCATGAACCATGCAGACAAAAACAGGAAAAACAAACCCACACATAAACAGATTTGGTATAACCTCTGGCACATGTAGGCCGCCTAACTGGGACTTTAGCAGATGGTCTATAAAGAACTGGAGACACGCGATAGACATTAAAGCACTACAGGAGAAGACAGAAAACAACCTGAAACAAACCTTGCATCTGTACTTTTTTCCCTTCTTCTTTCCCTTTTCTCTCTCCTGATAATGTGTAATACAGTGCCACTTTACCACTTTAAGTTGCTTTTTACACATTTTAGTGACTAAATAGTCCTCATCATTTTGCTAAATATCTTGTTGTGTGTGTTTCACTAAAGAAAGAACTGCTGAACTGTTCCCTGCATTATGCAATAGCACCAGTTCATTAAACATACGGTTTTAATTTTAGATACATGTTCAGCTGGTGTAATGTAGAAGTAAAGAACATACTCAGGCAGACTGGAAATGGAGAGAGTCGGGTTACAGCGTGTAAATTTGTCGGCCATTAGGTAGGCGTGCTGTGCAAGTGCGGCTCGGTCGAGATTAAACCGGATTTAAGGGACTATAGCACCTCTCATGCGGGTAATTTCCCAAGAAACACTGTCCTTCAGACATGTGTCAGAAATCAAGCAGCGTTACATTTGACTACATTAATAGATTGACTATTATAGGATTAGCTCGTACCAAAATGAAAAGTTGTCTTTGAAGCTTGACTTTTTTTTCATTGACATTTTGAATAATGTATGGTTCACTCTTTTTCATGCAAAGTATAAAGTATGCAAAGTATGCAAAAGCACCATAAAATTATCCTAAAAGTGGTCCGCCTGGTGCAATATACTGTTTCAAAGTCATTTTCAAAGAAGTCTCTTCACTTATTTACAAGGCTTGTAGGCAGTTCTTTCCAAGTTTTTTTAAAATATATTAAAAAAAGCAACAAAATATAGCATGAATTATCCCATAAATATTGTTTTTTATGTTTAAAGCAACCGTATGTAAGAAATGTATTGTCATAATCATAAAATGTCTCTGTTATGTTCAACAGGCATTAAGAAAACATGTTAATTTCAAGTACTCATATCGTTGACAGTAGTAGTACAGCCTGGATATTCTCGTTTAAAAAGAGCTGTTGCAGCCCTCAACTGATGTTTATGTTGTAATGTTTTGTTTTGGCCTGAAGCGCCACCCTCCATCTATCTCCCAATCATAAAGTCAGTAGTGTTTCGGCATCCAGGTTGCCTGCTCTGCATTAAGTGACACGGCTGCAGCAGCTACTAAAATAATGTTTAACATTTCGAGTACGAAAGCTATAAAAGACCTCGATAGGAATCCGAAATACGGCGTGACAAAGTGCGAAATAAGTCAAGTGTTTGCATTGGAGAAGCGTTTGAACGATGGAGACAGATAAAGCGGAGAAGACTTGACCCCAATGATGAAAATTTTCTCCTGGACAGGTAAGATTCATAATTTACTTGTATAAATAGGCATTTCAAATATTCACTACAGTCCAACAAAATTGTGCATGTTCGTGCATAATGTTAGCGCATACGGAGGAGGTGGGTCATCAAATTGAAAATGTAATAAACTGTTTGGGAAATTAAAACTGTGACTTGTAATTCCTGGATCCTGTAGCTTATCTGGCAACCTCTAGTCGAGGTGAGGGGAGACACCGCTCAACGGTATTTTGAAATTGATTGCAGTACCAGTTTTGGCCATTTCTTACATACGGTTATTGTTAAAAATCAGGTTGTTTCAGGCACATAAGCATGTGAGTTTATCTTTTCCTCATTACTACTACAGGTATATCTTAATAAATTAGAATGTCGTGGAAAAGTTAATTTCAGTAATTCAACTCATTGTGAAACTTGTGTATTAAATAAATTCACTGCACACAGACTGAAGAAGTCTTTGGTTCTTTGAATTGTGGTGATTTAGGCTCACATTCACAAAAACCCACCAATTCACATCTCAACAAATTAGAATACATAAAAACAATAACAAGAAAACATTTTTACTGAATTGTTGGTTTTCTGGAAAGTATTTTAATTTACTGTATGTGTACTCAACACTTGGTAGGGACTCCTTTTGCTTTAATTACTACCTCATGGCATGGATGTGATCAGTTTGTTGCACTGGGAGGTGGTATGGTTTCTTTGACAATGGCCTTCAGCATTTTTTGTTTGTTTCTCATTTTCCTCTTGACATTTCAGGTCTGGTGAGTTTGCCGGCCAGTCAAGCACCAACACCAACTTTTGGTGCAGTGTGGACAGTTGCTAAATCCTGCTGGAAATGAAATCTTTAAAAAGCTGTTGTGGAAGCATGAAGTGCTCCAAAATTTCTTGGTAAACAGGAGCAGTGATGTTGGTTTTCAAAAAACACAATGCACCAACCCCAGCAGATGACATTGCACCCCAAATCATCACCGACTGTGTAAACTTAACACTGAACTTCATGCAACTTGGACTATGAGCTTCTCCACCCCTCCTCCAGACTCTAGGACCTTGGTTTCCAAATAAAATACAAAACTTGCTCTCAACTTTTTGTTAACCTGCTTGGAAACAGCACTCGGTGAAGCCAGTGAGCCAGCTTCTTTGTTGTGGTTTACCCTGTTTGTGAAGGGTGTCAATGATGGTCTTTTGGATAACTGTCAGATCAGCAGTCTTCCCCATGATTGTGTAGCCTAGTGAAGCAAACTGAGAGACCATTTTGAAGGCTCAGGAAAACTTGATTAGCTGATTGGCTTGTCACCATATTCTAATTTGTTGAGATGTGAATTTGTGGGTTTTTGTTAAATGTGAGCCTAAATCATCACAATTAAAAGAACCAAAGAATTAAACTACTTCAGTCTGTGTGCACTGAATTTGTTTAATACACAAGTTTCACAATTAGAGTTAAATTACTGAAATAAAATGTACTTTTCCACAACATTTTCATTTATTGCATTGGATGCACCTGTAGTTAAAACACAAACAAACATGAATTTTAACCATGGAAATGTTAGGAAAGTTAGTGAGTTTAGGGCATAAAAAATGGACTTGGATGCTGCCATTGATTTGTCATGTTAACCCTTTACTAACTAATACTTTTTACTTAACCCTATACTAACTCTCCTGTCTGTCTGTTTGGCTAATATGGTGTTATGATTGGTCAGCTGATCTGTCAATCAAACTCCCCGACAAAAGGGTGAGTTGGCCATTGGCCAACTATAAGGTGAGAATAATCAATCACAGCCAAAATAAAAGTTTCTGCTTACATAACGTATGTGTGTGCTATGCATGTTTATTATGTGTATAGAAAGATACACACATAAAATATATTTTTTGAAAATATTTACATGCATATATTTATTTATAATTTATAATTTCATATATATTATATCATATATAAATAACATATATAAATTGAACATGTCTTTCTTAAATATGTACATGCATGTGTGTTTACTTATGTAATAAATATGCAGTACACGCATTATGTAAACAAAAACTGTCCTTTTGGATAACCATTCATTTAACATCACTAATTCATTCATATTGCACATTTTTGCTTTCTCCCTATTCCACATGCGAGCACTGTATTGGTATTTCTAAAGATTTAAATAGTAATTTACACTTGCTTTATGGTTTATGGTATTATGTGATGATGATTGGGACATACGCTGATTATTAAATTAACTGGTCAAAATATATATATAAAAATTATTTATTCATGAATTGTTTATTATGTTTGGATTTTGTTAAATTGCCCCAATATAATAATAATAGTAAATTTAAACAATTTTATTATTTATTTATTTATGTTTTGGCTGGTCATATTTATATCTCCACATATTATCAGCAGATGTAATCTGCTAAATGCTACTGAGCCATGAATACAGGATATACATAATCGTCATGATTTTCTATAAAGCTGCTCTAAGACAACGTGCATTGGGAAAAGTGCTAGACAGAGTAACGAAGGGGACTGACAAGGGCGGATCCAAATGCAGAGCTTTATTAAAAGGCATGGTCGAGAAAGCAGCAAACAACAATGGTGGAGGCAAAACACAGAATAATCCAGAAATACAGCGAGGGTTGGTCGATCGGCAAACAGAGTCCACAAGGCAAAACTTAGCAATGATCCAAAGCCAAGAAAAGGTTGGTACACATAGAGATCAAGCACAGGAAACAAGACTAGACTAGGGAACACAAGGAAATGCTTTGTACGCAGGAAAACACTCAATATGCAATGGCTAGGCTACAAACACAGTTTTATAGATGACACAACAAGTTATGACAAGGGGGAGGAGCCAATGAGTTGTCATGGTAACTAACAGGGTAGCTGAGGGACAGGTGAGCACAAAGACTATAGGTAACCAACGCTTCATACGATTTCGGACGATTTGTCTAAAACCACGTGATGGGTAGGTTTGGGGGCGGGGTTATGTTTAGGTCATTCGTACAAATTGGTACGAATTGGCATCTCGTAAAATACGTACGATTTAGAATAAATCGTATGAATTCGTATGAGTGAGGTCGTACAAATTCGTACGAATTAGCCACCTCGTAAAATATATATACGAATTTCCGTGAGATCAGGTTGAATATTCCCAGTCCATAAAGGAGAGCAGAGCTCTAGCCTTACTTACATAGCATGAGTCAGCGGGTTTATTAATGTGTGCCATTAAATCTCACCACATGTTTGTTTCTGCAGTCTAGACTTTCTCCAAGGAAGAAAAGCATAGCTGAAAGGATCTGTAGCGTGACCTGACAAGAACATTTTCAACACCTCAACTGAGTTTTGAAGGAACGTTTATTCTTTAATTAGCTTTATTCTATAATTTCAATGCAGACGATTAAATATAATAGCTCCCATATCCATTCATTCATTCAGCTCAGTAAGGGTGACTCAGCATTTTACATTATCTGCCCTGAGTTACAATAAAAGATACAACGTGTTCAAATACTTCAGAGCTATAATTTCAATTAAGAATAACTATCTATCTATAATCATGTGCCATGTGGAAACATCGAACACATTCACCATGCTGTCCGGGGAACGTTATACACATTCTTATATAACTGCCTGTAACCCTCTTTTTGGACCGTTGCTTTCTTGCTATCTTGTACTTTTCTGAACAATGCAGCCTCTGTAGAGTCCAGAAGGGTGGCAGGTTTGTGAGATGCATGTACTGTATCTGATTTCTCCGCTGATGCCATTTTGGTGCTTTAATTCACAATCTCTGTGCCTGAGCTTGCTTTCCCATGACATGAAATCCTACGGCATTGTATTAGGCTTTCCCCCTTTCCCTGTTGTTAAAGGTCATGTGACTCTCAGGTCATTTTACCTGGTTGGCTTTGTTTTGCCAGCAGATCACCTACTGTGACAGCCCTGAGGCTGGAAATCAATGGCCAACTGCATGCATAATGCACATTTTAACAGATAAAAATAGCAACAGAAATTGATCAATGCTGGTCATAATCATGTGAAAGCAGATTTTATCAGTCATTTTGACAAAAACTTAGCAGTCAAACAATGGACAAAACATTTTAACAGAAAACAAATAAATGTAATAGATCATAAAATGAAAAATATATATATATATTTAATTTATATTATCGCTGTCAAATGATTAATTTTTATATATGTATATTTAATTTTTTTACATAATAAATTAGTGTGTACTGTTTATTTAAGGGCATGGAGGTCGCAGTGTGTGTGACACACACAGGAGAGAGCGAACGCTTTGTTTTGAGAAGAGAGGCCCCCTGCTTCGACCGATCCTCACATCATCCTCTCGCACCGTATGGATCTCTGGCACTCAAATCTCTCTCTCAGACCAGGACACAATATCTGTGGAATGTCGAGTTTCTATGAAATATGGTTCACACGGTCCAGTACAGAAAAGTTGAACCTTATATAAGCACACCCTTAGCTTTCAAAAAGGGACCCCTAATGAGTGCGCTAGCACTGTTTATAGAGTGTGAACTAGTCTTATTAACATGAAAGCTCTTCCCATAAAGCACCACACTGAAAAAATCAGTTTAAAGAAAATGAGGGCTTTTGTTTATTAAAGATAATCTGACTCTGGCTCCATGCAGAGACCTCAATCTTCAGCATATTTGATTACAGAAGTGAGGACCAGATTTCTGCTAACAATGAGATATTGTCGTTTTCCATGCCCTGCAAATGTATTTCTTGGCAAACCAGCAAGCCTGGTTGGGTGTAGAGGTCAGGGATGAGTCAAAATCTGAATATGAATAAGCATGCTACTATTATTGCCATATAAAGATAGGACAGAAGCCAGTTTTCAGCCAGTATCCATGAAGGTCAAGTTAGTAAAATTGGTTGCCATATTGGTAAGACATTTGAAGGCAATAGACATAAAAGAACTGCTCCTATATGTACTTGAGGGAAACCACCAGCACATGGAAATGCTATTTTACACATTTAATAAATTATGTTTCTTTAGATCACATCGCAAATAAATAACGTGTGTAACAAAGTTGCTGCATGGTAAATATTTCACAGTATGGAAAACCTATTATGCAAGTTAATTTGGGCCATTAGCTGTTTGGTTATCTGTATTTTTGAGTGAACTCTCCCTTTAAGCCAAACTTTACAAATGTATTAAATAAATATTAAATATTAAATAAATGTCTACTGCAACAAATTATAGACTTTTCTTTTCATACATTTATTTATTTTTTGTTTTCAAATTGCCAGACATTTTATCAGAACTTCAACAATGTGTGTGTGTTGGTTTATATTAGTGCTGTCAAATGATTAATCGCGATTAATCGCATCCAAAATAAAAGTTTTTCTTGACATAATATATTTGTTTATGCTAAGTTAATTTATTATGTTTATATTAAAACACACTCGAACAGTATATATTTTGATAGTATTACATATAAATGCATTTATACATTTTATTTTATTATATTTGATATTATATCTAAATATATTTAATAAATAAACATAACATGTTTTCATTAAATATATACATGCATGTGTTTGTATTCATATATACTTATATATACTATATATATACACAGTACATACAAATATATTATGTAAAGATAAACTTTTATTTTGGATGCGATTAATCGCGATTAATCATTTGACAGCACTAATATATATATACCTTTCTTTCTTTATTTCTTTCTTGTTACTGTTACTCCTGTTGAACAATGTTTCCAAGCTTTCAAGATGATTTTCATGCAAGCTTATGTGGCACTAGAAATACTAAGCCATAATAATAATAAGTATATTATGTTTAGCTTTTATAGTAGGTACATATACTGGTGTTGAATGTTATTTGGGCCTTTTTATCTTTGTTATATGGTATAGGTAATCTGCTGGTTACTTTTCAGGGAGTGATTAGCTCAGAGAAGCCGGAAGACTTTTCACTCAAATCCCATTCTTTGCTTATACAGGATGACACAATATGACTGATCTGCTTGCTTGACGGATTACATTACGGAAATCATTACAAAGTGTGACACCTCACAATGCAATTGCATTTGAATAAAACATTTAAAGTTTTATTTATTGCATTATTAGCACACACACACCACAACTCCATTTTTTTGCAAAGGGTGAACCATGCACTTTGAAATATTAATACAGTAGTATGAAGAGTTGCATTTATCAAATTGACTTTTAATTATTAATTAACAATATTATATTAATATCTACACTTATTAATTATTATCGGATAATTCAGTTGTGATGTTTTCAATGAGCAAGTATTAACTTTATCCTTAAATTGTGTTAAGTTCAAAATACATTTTAAATTGCTTCACCAGACTATCTTAAAAAAATGTAAGGTTTGCTTCTTATTATTTAATTGGAGCAAAAACAACAAGGTACAAACTTTATTCCATGACTAAGACTCCATCCTGTAAATCTCTAAATTAATTTTCTTCACCGTAAAACATTTTCGTCTATTTTAAAGTACAGCTGCTGCCATAAATTAAGTGTAATTAGCTCGGTTGTACGAGTCATTTCAACTTAAATCGCGTTAAACCAATCATTTTTTGTATAACATAAAAAAGTTGAAATTGCTCAATTTATTTTGATATATTAAAGTAATTGAAAAACATAAGTTGCCATAGCTTGCTAAATTTTCTTACTGTATGTAATATTATATGTATATAACATTCACTTTTAGTCTGACTATTAACCTCTTTAAGTATATTAATTGATTTGTACCTGTGTCATAAGCACATTTCCTGTCATTTACAGTGGGTGCACTGGATTTATTGACTTCATTAATAAAAATACTTAACAATTATAAAATCATTATAGGCTCCCCTTTAGACAGCTTAATGAAAGCAGAAAATATCATTCTGTTTTAACTTTTTAAAGCAATATAAAGACGGTCTATTCAAAATACAGAACATTAAATACCCTAAAATAATGAACAGATGTGGATGTGTCTGTTATTAACAATTCATAATTATTCATAAGACTGATGCAGAATGTTTTTCCACTAAATTTCACCAATTTTGTTTTTTTTTGTAGCTAAGGGAAAAGCTGGGTAAGCTGAACTTCCTTTCTCGGCTCTGACACAAGAACCCTCTACAGACGAGTGTCAAGGGCATTTCAGCTGTCAGGTATTTGAGACTCTTCACAAAGGCCGTGATTCCAGGCTCAAAGCTGGAGATAATACGATGGGAAGCAGATTAAAGAGGGGTTAACTGCAAGTGATTAGCTGTATTATCTGCACTCTGCAGCAGATTACCTGCCATCACTAACACAGGACCACACTGCAGGGTGAAAGGGATGATCCGAATTAGCCAGGTTTTGGTGTTGGAAATGAGATTAGCTGAATTGTGTGTCTTGCAATAGACAGATGCAGTTTTGTTTGTGCACACGAGCATGTGTGTTGGTAGATGACAAAAAAACACAAATCCTTCCATTAAGACCATTTGGGAGGAGCGAAAAGGTATCTTATGAATGCTTATAAAAGACAGATCACTTGGAAATCGATTGAGGGAGGCTTCGTCTGGTCATCAACGAAGAGAGAATTTACATCGATACGGGTTAAACTTTACTTTTTTGCAATGCTGCAGTAATCTGCGAAGGAAATACCACAACTGATTTAACTTTAAGGCGTTACAGCGTTCTCGGTGGAGTGGTTTCCAGTTTCAAGAAAGATGAAGCAAGTACCAGAGTTTCACGAAGACTTCTACATCCCCATCCCTTTAGATATGAACAACCTCTCAGCTTACAGCCCTTTTTTGGTCCCCCAGGACCACTTGGGAAACCGCGGCGTATTCATGGCCATGGCGTTCTTTATGTTCTTTATTTTTGTCGGAGGAACTACGATCAACATCCTTACCATTGTGTGCACAATTCAATTCAAGAAACTTAGATCTCACCTTAACTATATTCTAGTGAACCTTGCCATTGCCAACCTGTTCGTGGCCATTTTCGGTTCCCCGTTATCGTTCTACGCCTTCTTTAATAGGTACTTTATCTGGGGGGCGACAGCATGTAAAATTGAAGGTTTCCTTGCAACCCTTGGAGGTAAAATGCAACATGCATGAACATTTTTTTTTAAAGCTTCTGTGTTTAAAGTTTCTGTAGTCTGTAGTAGTTTAACAGTTTAAACTGTTTTTCTGTTTTTGCAGGAATGGTGAGTTTGTGGTCTCTTGCTGTAGTGGCATTCGAAAGGTGGCTGGTCATTTGCAAACCCCTTGGCAACTTTACCTTCAAAACGCCTCATGCCATAGCTGGCTGCATACTTCCTTGGATTAGTGCAAGTGCAGCTTCACTCCCTCCACTGTTTGGCTGGAGCCGGTAAGTCCCACTGCTCATAATACACTGATAAAGACAAAGCCACAGTGCCTCCCTCCACTTAACCAGCAGACAGAAAACCAACACCTAGCACCTTTTTACTTTATCTCGTTCAAGTCCAGAAGTGAAATCCTTAATCTGATTATAATCTAAGTGTACGGAGTTGTCTGTGCCACCAGTTTAACTGAGATGTCTCTTACAGGTACATACCTGAAGGTTTGCAATGCTCCTGTGGACCTGACTGGTATACCACTAACAACAAATACAACAATGAATCCTACGTCATGTTTTTGTTCTGCTTCTGCTTTGCGGTTCCTTTCGGCACTATCGTGTTCTGTTATGGTCAACTACTCATCACGCTCAAATTAGTGAGTACAATTTGCTTTTGAAAGCTGTCCCAGACTTGATTTTAGTTTACTGACATGTTTTGAGCGAGTAAAGGTGTGGGTGAGGAAGAGGATTTTTTTAGAACAACACAGTGTTGTATTTTATAAATATATATATTTTAAAATGCAAAAAATAAATATTTCACATAAACCACAAAACCATATTTTTTTTGTTCATTTCAGTTCTTTATTTTGATTGGAAAACCTTAGCTACATGTACATTCAAATAATAAACGTTTTAGTAAAGGTAGGGTTCATGTTAAAACTAAATACTGATAAAATACTGTTTATTATGTGTTTTTTTTACATGAACAAATGATACATTTTTTCCATTGCTCTGCCACATGCTTTGGGATACACATTGCTCATGTCCACTAGATGGAGATTGTATATGGATTATTGTGCCTTGTTTGTCCTACCAGGCAGCCAAAGCTCAAGCAGATTCAGCTTCGACCCAGAAAGCAGAGAGGGAGGTGACAAAGATGGTGGTGGTGATGGTGTTTGGCTTCTTGGTATGCTGGGCACCATATGCTTCCTTTTCACTCTGGATAGTTTTCCACCGTGGTGAAGCATTTGATCTGAGAATGGCAACCATACCATCCTGCCTTTCCAAAGCCTCTACAGTGTACAATCCTGTCATCTACGTCTTAATGAACAAACAGGTATTATTTGCTAAGTGGAGATTTGAAGTTTGTCTCAACAGGGCTACAATGTTCACATGACATAACTAATCACAACTAATCATCCACAAGCACTAGTAACATGATGTGCTCTTTTCTTGTGAAACCCAGTTCCGTTCCTGTATGATGAAGATGGTCTGTGGCAAAAATATTGAGGAAGATGAAGCCTCTACTTCGTCTCAGGTCACCCAGGTCTCTTCTGTTGCTCCAGAGAAATAAACCCATTCTTAATGCAACGTCACCCTTTGGACAGAACCACTCTGGCAATGAAAAACAATTTCACTATAATTGTAAATAATAAACATAGACGCAATAGGAATTTTTGCTGTTAATGTCAAAATTTTTGTAACATGGTCTTGGCTTGCTGAACCAGTAGAATTAGCGGAAGTTCATTGTTATCATTAAAAATGTACAATAAATGCAATGAAAGAAAGAATTGTGTTGTTATATGTTACAGTGGAAGAGTAGTGACATACAGTACAATGGTTTATATATTAAATATATTACATTCGTCTTGTTTCTTCCAGTTTTGAACAAACTGATGAAGTGAGCACACTATTTCACCACAACTAACACATGAAAACAGAAGCATATTATATATCCGTAGCACGTAGCACTTTGGTTATGAGTAATGGAGTAATACATCCAAGCATGGTCTGAAAAATAAAGTCAGACAGAGTATTATATTGTACACAAAACTGCTTTGCATTGAATTGCTGCACTAATATTGAGTAATTTTGAATTATTTCACTAATAATTAATCACGAGTGTTTACGTCTCTTTAGAAATGACATTGTGATTTGTGTGTGCATGCTTACTCACCTTAACATCTTGTACGTCATCCAATAAGTAGATCACTTCCAAATCAAAAGAAGTGCAAAGAAAGAATGTGAAGTTAGCTTTCAATCCAGCCTAACACAATCAAATCAAAACCAAGATCGACTTCATCAAGAAATTAAACCACAAATGATGTTAGAGAAACAATGAGCGGTAAAAGCAAAGTTTTGCCCATGTTAGAATAACATCTATCATATGGATTAATTTCATTCAAATGTATTCTAAAATACACATTCAGCACTATATACCGTGAATATAGCAGTTCTCCAATGGCTAATCTTGAGCTTTCGATGAGAATTCAGTTGTATATCCGAGTTCTGCTAGTAGTGAACTTTTGCCAATCACGAATAGTTCAGAACTAGCGGAATTCCAGACATACGACTGACTGAGTGCTGTCCCATGATACTTTCTGATCCATCTGTTTCTGAAAAACATCCTTTTTAACTACATCACTGAATATCTGTAATTTACACTGTGAAAGCAACACAAAAAAATCACAATAGTGACCCTTGATTCGCAGTCCCGCCAAAGCATAGATATTAATTCCATTAAGGTTAAAGAAAGAGATCAGAATGAGCAAATTCCTGATTTGAATAACATACATATCAGTGCAATTCTTAGTATTTTCGTTTTTGCCCAAAACAATTAGACAACTGAAAGAGTAAAAAAAAAAAGATTACAGACTGCTCTTGTCTTCGTGTTGGCTCCATCCTCATCCTAGTTTGGTCTGTTCACGTCTTAGCATTCACTTCCTCCTGATCCACTTTGCCACAATAGAAGGAGATGCAGATGACAAAAAAAAAAAAAACAGAAAACGCCTATCGTCAGAAACAGGGAGAGATTAAAACTGACCTCATCAAGATTTTCAGATAAACCCTGCTTTCCCTAAACTGAACCATCAATCCATTTGGATTAGGAAGGTTTGGGCTGCATCCTTGTCAATGCTAATTAGGATCTAATGTGGAGGGTACCTGGGTACCCCAGTTGTCCCAATAAGCTGATTTGGACTTGGACTGTAACCTAGATGTCTGACTTACAGTTACCCTGCACAAAACACAATGATTAAAATGGAAATTGTTTTAAATTGGCATGGGACAGTAATTTTTAAGTGTTAAACTGCAAGGCACTGTGTTTACAAAGACAATGATATAACTGGGAAAAACGTTTTTTCCTTTATTAAGATTTAAATATACTCTGTTTAGTCTTCAGTTATAAGTTATGCAGTTATACAAAAATGCCTTTATGCAAAAATAAAAATAAAAATTTAGGGTTGTTTTATGGGTTTTTTATTATGATTTTTATTATTATATTATTATTATTTTAAAACCCAGAATGGAATCCTCCTATACACTTTTTGAAACCTAAAAAAAAGAGTATACTGAGTTCCAGAAAGGATTGTTAGTTTTGCTCTAATGCTTACGTTAATGATATTTTGTTCCAGAAAATTACATTTGTTTGTACTTGCAGTTATTATCATATGCATGTTTAATAAAAATCCTTCTTGACACACTGTCCAAGAAGCTTCAGTCAAGGGCAAAAGTGATCTGTGACCTAAACTTAAAACTTAGAAAGCATCAAAGGGCACTGTCACCGTATAATCACTCCTTGCTCGGTTATGCCAAATGTCACCGCACATTGTTTTGGTTTACCTGTGATGGCTTCAGCAATCCTAGGAAGGAACAGTAGCTTAGGCCTCCTATAAGCCTAATGAATGAGTCTCTGTTCTGCTCCTGATACCTGTTTTGACCTCAAAAATTCTCCACCCTGTAAGCCAGGGCATCCTCTTTTTTCGCGTATAAAAGCTCTTTGACAGGAACCCAAAGTCTGTCGGTGTGAGTCGGCCAGAGACAGCAGATAGTACAAAGCACAAGGCCCAGACCTTTACAACAGCCAAGTAACTGCAGGTTTGGGCAATACAACAACCGCCAACAATGGCAGAGCAGTGGGGAGAAGCAATTTTTGCAGCCAGGAGAAAAGGAGATGAATCGACGAGGGAAACAATGTTTGTATATACGAACAGCAATAACACCAGGGGTGAGTCTTCCCAATTTGTTTCTGTATTATTTCTCAACACAGTTATTTGAACAACAAAGATGTTCTTTTTACACGATAAAGCTGTTTGAAAGTCTTTGCAGGCTATATCAAAATTGTGGCAAGGAAAGGAAATTTAGACAGTCTTAAACTTCAAATGTTTGATTATAACCTTCAAGAAAGAACAGAAAGGACAAAGAACAAGTTCAGAATGCTAAATGTAACGCTTTAGAACAATGAAAGTTGGTTGCAATGACTGAGAACTCCTTTAAGATGGTCATTTAACCGCTCTTTATTTCTCATTTCCAGATCCCTTTGAGGGACCCAACTACCACATTGCCCCTCGATGGGTGTACAACGTAGCAACAGTATGGATGTTCTTTGTGGTCGTTGCCTCCACCTTCACCAATGGGCTGGTGCTGGTGGCCACGGCCAAATTTAAGAAGCTCCGTCACCCTCTTAACTGGATTCTGGTAAACCTCGCTATAGCTGATCTAGGAGAGACTCTTTTGGCCAGCACAATCAGTGTCATCAACCAGATGTTCGGCTATTTTATCCTCGGACACCCCATGTGTGTTTTTGAGGGATACACCGTGTCTCTGTGTGGTAAGTTACTGCCCAAAGACATAATTGCAGATACAGATGCAGATAACTACAAATAAAAGCATTGGACCATTAGCATTTTACTTTTTTAACATTGTCAGGTTTTTCATAGCAATTAACAACCCAATCAACAGGTATCGCTGGTCTGTGGTCTTTGACTATCATCTCTTGGGAAAGATGGGTGGTTGTCTGCAAACCATTTGGAAATGTAAAGTTTGATGCAAAATGGGCATCTGGTGGTATCATCTTCTCCTGGGTTTGGTCTGCTTTCTGGTGTGCACCTCCCATCTTCGGTTGGAGCAGGTAAAATGTATTATTGAATAATAAAAAAGAAGACATATAACAAATAGGTGTATATGTTAGTAGTCTTTGGCTGGTAAGGCAAGCATGCAAGTTCCACACAAGCTAAAATGTGGATCCATTATCTTCTCACAGATACTGGCCCCACGGTCTAAAGACCTCCTGTGGGCCTGATGTCTTCAGTGGAAGCGAGGACCCTGGCGTCCAGTCCTTCATGATTGTCCTGATGATCACCTGCTGTATCATCCCTCTGGCTATTATCATTCTCTGCTACATTGCCGTGTGGTTGGCCATTCGTGCTGTAAGTTATCTCCCAGGATTGCTTTCAGAAGTTTATTCCAGCTTGTGAAAAGCCACTAAGTGTCTATCATTTTCTTCCAACAGGTAGCCCAGCAGCAGAAGGATTCTGAGTCCACACAGAAAGCAGAGAAGGAAGTGTCCAGAATGGTAGTTGTCATGATCCTGGCCTACTGTGTTTGCTGGGGACCTTACACGTTCTTTGCCTGCTTTGCTGCTGCAAACCCAGGCTATGCCTTCCACCCACTGGCAGCAGCCATGCCTGCCTACTTTGCCAAGAGCGCCACCATCTACAACCCCATCATTTATGTCTTCATGAACCGACAGGTTTGTCAATGCTGTTTAACAGGGCTCAGGCACTGAGCACATTGAGAAAACTTCCCAAAATAACCTTGATTTGTCCTTCTTTGCAGTTCCGTGTATGCATCATGCAGCTCTTTGGAAAGAAGGTGGATGATGGCTCTGAGGTCTCCACATCCAAGACAGAAGTGTCTTCTGTGGCTCCTGCATAAATCGCGCACCAGATCTCAAAGCAAACGTCTTGAGTCAGACATGGAGAAAAAAGATGAAAATGGGACTTTTTATATTCCTTGTTTACCCTTACCGTATCTTGACGATTCTGCTTCCAAATATTTCCCTCTTTGAAGTGATGGGGAATACCTTATTCCGTGACAGTGTGTGTTAACATTACTTTCTCAGTGGCCCTGTGGCTTAATATCCGCAGGAACGCTGTTACAGTTTTTAAGGTAATCATTTGTCACACAATCATTTGTCCACTGGCTATTCAGAAGGTTGTGCAATTCTTTGTGGGAATGTGACACTCAGTGTGGATTCACTTACAGCAAAAAGTAATCGCCTCATTCTAATGTACAATTCTGCTGGACTAATGTTCAGTGGCAATGTAATAAAGAGTTAAGTTTAATTTTGTAGTCATCTTGCAAGAAAAAAAAAATGACAAAAAAATGTTTGATAGATAGATGCCTGCCCATGTACAGCATGTAATATGGTTTATTTTTTCTTTGATGAAAATAAAAAAAGCAGCAAAATAAATATTTTATTTTGTATGTCTTTAATTACACACATTGCAAAAGCTTTAATGATCATATTTTATATTTAAACACTTAAATTTGACTTTACTGTTAAATGTTCCCCTGTCATTAAATTGCAGTCAATAAAAAAAACAAAAACTAAATCTTCTATAGTCTCCCAAACTTATATTTTTTAAACCTGGAAATGTGAAGAGTCCATTGTCTTGTTTTAATTTGTCTTGTCTCTTTATTCACTTCCACAAATTTTCCCAGGTTTCTCTTAAAAATAAAGAAATTGCACTGAAATCCCCAAGACAGCCGGACAAAGAAAATAACTTTCAATTCAGTATGCTTTATTGTGCTAGACAGGATTTAAAGCTTAAAAGTCACGTAGACGTCTTCAAATAAGAGTCAATTGCAATTCCTCCATTTAAGTCTAAGGGGGGCTAAGCAATTTCAATTGGAACGTGACACTAAAAGCACTTCTTATCTAAGGAAGATTAACCTCAAACTGAGGTCTTACCTTTTTAATTCTGATTATCCATATGTCTGTGTGTGTGTGGGTGCAAATGTACAGAATGCATGGAAGTGTGCTTTTATCCCAGCAGTTAAGACCCATAATTTCACATGCAGATTTGGGTGTACCTGGCAGCTAGTCTTAATTTACCTCATATCAGAAAGTTACGAGGAAAATCTTTATGATAATGATCTGGAATAAAATGCCTCGGCCAGTCTGTTTGATGAATGCGACTTGATCCAAGGAGACCAATTTAACAGTAACAACAATTCAGTTTCCTATGCTGCCAAAAAACACGGGAACAACACAACTAACAGCATTGACACAAGCAATCAGCTGGACTTCTATACATTATGGATAATTAGAAGCGGAAGATGCTTAATAATGTCTCATCTGTTCTCAGATCCATTTGAGGGACCCATCAATAAAGTTTAAATTGTCTTGACTGTACATATTTATCTATAACTCGTCTGTTTTCTGTCCTGTTTAAGGATGATCTCAAGTTCAACAAGATTTGGTAAGACCTTAACATTAAAAAATACAATTTTGTTTGAATATCATTCAAATCTTTTATAAAATTTCTCATACAATTTGGAAAAAAATTTTATGTTTGTTTCACTGTGTCTCGCTTTTTTACTGCACTTGAATTCCCTGAATTTTTTTGCTATGAGTTTATAAGATGCAGAGCACATGAAGCCAGGTAACATCTTGTAATCCTGCATAAGCTCAATTCCACATCAAGCGGATAGAGGATTTCACCTAGGCTGGCCAGTAAAGTCACGACTTTTACTAGGAGGCTTATAGGACGGAATTCATTAGGTTAAAACAATGTTGAGTATATTTGTGTATCGCTGATTCTTAAGAAGTGGGGCAAAACAGAGTGCAAACGTTAAGATTTTAAATATTCTAAAACTATAAAACTTACTGACATTGATGTATTCTTATATGTGGCCCCTGATATACACAGATTAAAAAAATATATATTTTATTGATTGTCTGACAGTGTTGTCTGACAAACTTGCTTTATGACAGTATTAAACGTTGCTTAGTTTTTTATTTTTTCTAGTTATTTTTTTTATCCATTTTATAGCATATAAATGATTGAACCCTTCTCTGTGGACAGTTTTAGATGTAGTGATACAATTTAATTGAAGGGGATAATTGTTTTTAATACATTCTATTATTAATCCCCATAACATTTAAAACCCTAACCCTAAACCCAATAGCATTTAAATGCTCTTGAGAGTCAATGATAAATTAGTACATTCGTGTGAGTATAGAATGCATGACTAGAATGGCATTCAGCATTTTTCTCAGGTGCATGTTTATTTGTTTTTGGGGAAAAGTTACTCAGACTTTTATTTTGAAAATCACTCGAGCTCGTTGCAGTCTTCACACTCGCACTTTAACGCATTCACACGTGCAGTTATGTCTAAAGCAAGTGAGTACATGTATCTTTGAGTCTTGTTTTAAAGAAATAAAGCATTAAAAGTTCTGCTGACACAGTGGCATTCTATTTTAATTACTTTTATCACGTTACAGAACAAAAGCGAGCGAAACGTCTGGGTTTTTGCGGCAAAAAGGTATGTAGTTTAGCCTACGTGCTAAATTGTCAAATGATTGTTGCCTTTAGCGTTAACGTTAGTTCAGTTGAAGTGAATATGACTTGCATGCATGCATGCTGTCTGTCTAAATGCACTAGAACAAAAAACACTACCACTAAAATGTTTTGACACTCCTACTTCTTTATTTTTGCGGTTTTCCTATTTTTAAATAACCAAAACCATAAAATAACTCTTAATTGGGAATTATGTAGTTTAATTAAAATGTAAACAAATTAAATTTTACATTTCAAAACTCTGCTCTTTGCTTATATTTGCCACTCTTTGGATTTAAGATAAGAAATGTGCGTACTACCTTCTGACATGCAGTCATCTGTTTCTTTTCTTTAAAGTCTAAAGATGGACAGCAGTCTCAGGGAGGAAAGAAGGATCCTGGCCTTCCTAATGTGCGCAGCTTTAAAGAGCACAGTCAGAGACAAGCTGAACTCAGAAAACAGAGGGTGATCTGTCCTAAATATGCTGCATATTCCCCAAATCTGAATTTTACCTTTGCTTGTGTTACTAATTGAAGAGTTTTTTTTATATATATATATTTGGTTTCTAGTTGGAGGAGCATCAGGAGAGGCAGAGGTTGTCAAGAGAAAAGGAAATGATGAAACGGAGAAGTCTGGACAGTTTTCAGAAAGACATCCAGATGCGGCAAAAAGAGTTTGAACAGAGGGTTGGTGAAAGACTAGATGTTACAATTGATTAGGTTTTCTCTTTTGTAGAACCGAATACATTTCTTGTGTTTTAAAATGCAGTACATTTCAAATATGTGGGGTCAAAAATATACCCTCAACAAAAATATAAAACGCAACACCTTTGTTTCTGCTCCGATTTTCAATGAGATGGAGATCTAAAATTCATTCCAGATACACAATATTACCATTTCTCTCAAACACTGTTCACAAATCAGTCTAAATGTGTGATAGTGAGCACTTCTGCTTTG